>BSBM01002130.1:0-462500 GCA_027924585.1 Larix kaempferi | reverse complement strand
GCGGAGCAGTGTGCGCAGAAGGAGTGCCGATGATTTTGTGTGCCGAAGCAGAATATCAAGAAGCGCAGAACAAAGGAAGTAGATTAGAAAGTGTAGAGTGGATTATGTTTGAGGAATACAATGAAAAATCTATATCTAGGTGGTAGGATGGGGTAAGGACCGAAGATTGGTGTCTTCCACAAGTTGGTTCCTGACAACTCGGGTGGGTGCCTAACTGTGCAAGTTGGTGCTTGTTGACTATGATTTGGTGCTCATAAGAGGATTGGTGTCCTCACAAGTTGGTGTCTGTAAAACAACAAGTTAGTGCTTGCAAGGGATTGGTGTTCTTGTTTGATTGGTGTCAGCAAAATCCATGAGTGGGTGCTCACACTTGTATTGGAGATTGGTGTCTCCTAGCGTAATATGTAAACAAAGATTCTATATATATAAAGTTTCTTTATAAATACTCTATGCACAGTTTTTTTATATGGACTTGATAATTGCTTTAGTATTGGTGTATGATTTATGAAGTGAAAATTTATATATAAATATTAAGATTGCATAGAAACGACATACAACCAGACTTGTCGCAGAAAGAAGGTTGTGTGCAGAAAGGGACGGGGATAGATTTTAAGCAATAATGACTAATAAAGTAGGGATAAGCCTAAGACGTGATGTCATTAATGAGGAAATTGGTGGAAGATGATGGTTAAATGAATTTGGACAAAATCAATGTGAATCTAGATAAATCGGAAGGCAATAATGACAACAGGAGGTACCAAACTTCTCATACAAGCCATCGAAAACTTATAAATGAAACTATGAGCAACTACTAAAGACATCAGTCATAGTGAAAATCAATAGAGTGTAAAGTTGGATCTAGAGGAAAGCTATGGTGACCAAGAGACAGACCAGAATGAAGAATCCATCAATGAGTTTGCGGGAAGGGACCGTACAGACAACATAACCGCCAACATCAAATCCGATAAGGTTCCCTCGTGAATGCATTCCACCAAGAAAACCCATTGCGGCATTAGTCACCCTACCTAACATAGAGGATACATGTATACCATCACCGGAGATACCATAGGGGGTGCTTGTTGAAGAAAATTTGCTCAGTGTTGTGGAAAAATATTGTACAAGAGTGAATCCTTCCCACTTGGTGGGGAACAAAGCCTTGTAGGCTACAACAAGCCCTCAGTATCAGGTTCCCCTTTGTTTGTGGGTGATTTCTCCAAGTGATATTGCAAGTGGTTGTTAGTGGAAATAGATAAAAACAATGAAAATAAAATAATACAAAACAAATAGCAAAAGGGGGTAGGAAAGAAAATTCCAACAACCAATAGATGCCAAACCAATTTTCTATTGCCCAATGGTCAAGCATATACAACACCTCGAGAATGTGAGCTCTAATGGAGGAAAAAAATCCCTCTTAGGGAGGTCTATCTAGTGACTCCACACTTGTTGTTAAGTAGCTTGAAGAACAAATGAGAAGAACACTTTCCCCTTGAAGGAAGGTGGCAACGGAGCTTGGTGAATACTAGACAAGAAGGAAGAGGTGATATATAAGGGAGCTCAAGCACAATTCCAACAGCATAACCTTGCTCTTATTTTCATTCTTCATAATCATGTCCATAGCTTCCTTTTATAGGCCAAGAGGTGGAAAAGAAATAACTAGATCCCAATGTGAAATCCTTGATCCCATGATCTATCTCATGTTGGAATATTCTCACCATCGTTTATGTATTTGCATGCATATTGCATGCATCTAGTCATCAGTATGGTAGTCTCCCCAGCACCTAGAGCTCATATTCAGCCCCCTGGAGCTCGTCTTTAGGCCTCAGTAGCCCTCCTACCTACCTAGTGTGCCTTTTTTTTCCTCATATGGATGACAAATGCACCCTACTACACACTCTTGGATTCTAATAGTCAGTTCTTGCATTGATTGCACAGTTTATGCATTGATTGCTCAATTTAACTGCCTGTAGCTTCCAGTTGTCTATATCGGAGTTCCACTTGACTATTAACAGTCTCTCATGCACCCACCTTGGAGTCTCCTTCCCTAGATTAGTGCCCCATGCATCAGTTAGACTCAGTTAGACTCATTTGACTGATATTTGACTATTTGTGACTACTACCACTAATTGGGTGATGTCTCCAATGTTATCCAAGCCACAAATTGAGGAGAATTCGAATGACCTTAGATGTATTCAAATTCATTTGATTGCATTGAGTATTGTATTCAGATTAGAGTGCCAGCTTATAGCTGATGTATGATTATACTGCATATTTTACCATTTTTGAGTTAATGTGTGAATATTGATTCAATTCTTCTTCTTCTTCTCTGCAATTCAGGAGTGATATTTGTGAGGTTTGTTCAAGCTAAGTGATCTACCCTGTAGATTGTCACATGGTATCAGAGCTTGATACAGCTATTCAAATTGCAGCAGTTGCAGCAATTCATTGAGCAGTTGTTTTTCAGTGAGCACCAGAAGCCTCTGGATTTCCACAGCAATTCCTGGTGCAATTGTCTTGAATTCACTGGATCAATCCAATGAGGTATAGACAGGTGTGAAGGATCAAGTCACATGTTCTCACTGTCCTAAGGCAGTGTTATCTCGATTTGCAGCAAATCTCCATCAACAATTTCATTTGTTTTGCAGGTTTATTTCATCATTCGAATTAATCTTCAATTCCACTTCAATAGCTATCATGGATCTAAAACTGGCCTCCTTCAACTATTTCGAATGGAAATCCAAGATGGAAATCTTCATGAATTCCAAAATCCTTTCTAGAGTGTTGAATGGCATAGCAGTCAAGCCCACTGGTGCAGTTGAGAAATCAAACTATCTTGATAAACTTGATGAAGCAGTTGGTATGCTACTCCTCAGTATTTTCGATGATCTACATTTTCATGTCATTGATCTCAAAACTCCATTGGAGGTTTGGAATAAGCCTGAAACTCTCTTTGGTTAGAAAGATGACTTGAAGGGTCACAAATTGGAAAATGAGCTTATCTCCCTGAGCTCCAGCAGTTTCGACTCAATCAATGAGTTCTTCACCAAGTTCAAAAATCTTATTTCGAAATTGAAGACATATGGAATATAGAAAGAAGAGAAGCATCTAGTCCTAGCTATTCTGTCAAAATTAGGTCCTGATTACTCAGTTTTTGTCTCCACCTTCCAATTAGTGAAGCTATCCATCCCAAAGTGGCAGTTTTCCACTCTTGAAACCTTCATCTAGTATCTCACATAAGAGGAGGACAAGTTGGTTCACATGGGGATGATCAAACCCAAGATGGATTCAACACTTGCAGCTGCTGAGAGTAAGAGAGCGAATGGAAAAGGAAAACAAAAAGAAAAAGATAGAAAGTGGAATGATCAGAAGTAGGAGGAGGCTCCCTGTCAGTCAGAAGGGGATTTGAATTCCAAGAAGGGAAAGCAATCTCACAAGGAGAAATCCAAATGTACCTATTGCAATAGAGGATTCCATCTTAAGAGTGCATGTATGAATAAGACAATAGATCTGATGGCTCAGCTAATTGAAAATTATAACCTTCCAGTACTTGCATGTTCTAGGAAGAAAGAAGCTGAATCTTCAAGATCCAAGGACAAGGAGAGATGCCATGCTCTCATCACAGGTGCATCAAGAGAGTCCTCCTTCATCATTGATTCAGGAGCATCAAGATACATGTCTTCCTCCAAATATCTCTTTTATGGTTTCGAATGCACTGTTGGCCCTTCAATCATGTTGGGGAATGATTATGAAGTCTCGTCTGAGGGGATTGGAATTATCAACCTTAAGCATGGATACTTCTTAGATGTACTCTATGTTCCTACACTTACTTCCAATCTACTTCCAGTCTACCAGATGACCCACACTGGAGTACCAAAGAAGGAGATCTTTACTCCAAATGAGGTCGAAATCCAGGAGATGCAAACTAGAAATATCATAGAAAAAGGTGTTGCTAATCACAAGTCGAAACTCTATGAGTTTTATCACTTCCTACCTTTCTCAAAACAGTCTGCTCTTCACACACATGCAAATGCAGAGAGTAGATTGTGGCATGAAAGATTTTGGCATCTCAACTACAAGTACCTGCAAGATATGCACACTCAAGAGATGGTTGAAGGACTACCCAATATCAAGTTTTCCAAGGGAAACTATAAGGGTTGCTTGATGGGAAAACATCTAGAAAAGAAGTCCGAGAAAGGAAAGGCAAGGAGCCTCTCAACCTCTAGATATGATTCATAGTGATATTTCAAGGCCATTTCCAGATCTATCTTTGAACAAGGAAAGGTATATTATTACTTTTATTGATGATTATTCAAGATTTACACGGGTATAATTTCTCAGATTAAAATTAGAAGTGTTTGGAGACTTTAAGTTTTTCAAGTCTTCTGCAGAAAATTTTTCAGATAGAAATATAAAGGCCCTCCGCATTGATAATGGAGGAGAGTATGTCAAGAGTGAATTCCAATCCTTTTGTACTGATGAAGGCATAGAGATGCATCATACTATTCCCTACACACCACAGAAAAATGGCGTTGCAGAGCGAAAGAACAGAACATTAAAGGATATGGAAACCTGCATGCTAACGTCGAAAGGGTTACACCCTAGTCTTTGGGCAGAAGCCATCAACTGTGCTACCTACCTTTAGAACAGAGTCCCTCACAAAGGACTGAAAAATATGACTCCTTCTGAAGCATGGATGGGTTACAAACTTGATGTATCCCATCTCAGAGTGTTTGGATACAGAGAATGGGAAAGGATTCCAACAGAGAAAAGGAGAGCCCTAGATCCACAGAGCAGAGAGTGTATACTGGTGGGTTATGCATTGAGTGCAAAGGCCTACAAGCTTCTTGATCCTTCTACTATGACAACATTACTTGATAGGAGTGTATAGTTTGAGGAATGGCCACTGCAATATGGTCATCCTGTTGAGCAAGAGAGCTTTCCTACCACACCACCACTGCTTTATGAGCAAGAGATAAAAGCTTCATCTCATGAGAGTTCATATTCTGAATCTGAAAGTGAAACTGATGAAGAGCGAATACTAGATCCAGAGCCACAAGAACCTGAAGATCTAGCACCTGATAGTGAAGATGAGCGAATGGAAGATCCAAATCCACAATAACCTGATGATCCTCCTCTTCCTAGATGGGAAGCCACTACTCTTAGATCTGTTAGATATCTTGTTGGAGATCCACTTGATCCGAGGAGAACTATATCTAATTTTCAGAATGGAAGGTTTCATCATGCTTACATTGTTCATTCCCACATTGATCCATTTCTTTTCGATAGATCCTTTTTTGATAAAGAAGGTCACTTGCCTCCTTCTGGGGTGAGTGATGTACATGATTGATTACCTTCTATAGTCTATCTTAAGGGGGGGCTTTATTCCCACTGGGTTTTCTCTCTTTCCTCACTTTATTTATTTAGATTGTTGTACGGGGTGACCTTTGGTCTCAGTTACCAAGGCCCTACTAGTTTTCAGTTATGTGTTTCCTCATAGTTCGGCTTGTGGGGGGTGTTGGAATATTCTCACCATCATTTATGTATTTGCATGCATCCAGTCATCAGTATGGTAGTCTCCCCAGCACCTAGAGCTCATATTCAACCCCCTGGAGCCTGTATTTATCCCTCAGTATCCCTCCTACCTACCTAGTGCACGTTGTTTTCCTCATATGGGTGACAAATGTGCCCTACTACTCACTCTTGGATTCCAACAACAAGTTCTTGCATTGATTGCTCAGTTTAACTATCTGTAGCTTCTAGTTGTTTGTATCGGAGTGCCACTTGACTACTGACAGTCTCTCATGCGCCCACCTTGGAGTCTCCTTCCCTAGATTAGTTCCACATGCATCAGTTAGACTCAGTTAGACTCATTTGACTGATATTTGACTATTTGTGACTACTACCATTGATTGGGTGATGTCTCCAATGCTATCCAAGCCACAATTGAGTATTGTATTCAGATTCAGGAAGGTAATCTGATTGCCTATGTTTCATAAATAATAGTTATATATTCTGGAAGGTAATCTGATTGTTTATGTTTCATATTCTTACGCCATATTCCAAAAATTTGTGTATGTAGCTCTAATATTGCTTTTTGACGTTTAGATTTCTGTTTTTCCAGAAGTCCATTGCATCTAATGCGTCATGAGTGGCCAGCATTAGCTTGCACCAGCCCTATACACAGAACCACAATTCTGTGACTCGCAAGAAGCCAACACCATCTAATGCCATCAAAATGTCCATATTATATCCATCCATCGTGTCTTTGACAATCCGTACGAGTAATATTCCACAAACCATTCACTTTTTTTTGCATGTTAGGGTATCAAACTTAAGTCCAAGTTCATGTTACATAAAGCATGAAGAAAGCTCTTGGGACATAATATAAATTTGATGAAGTTATATATTACATTTTATATCGAGTTAGAAATTAAATTTTATATGGAGCTTGAAATTAAATTGGTGTTAGATGATACAAAAACTAGAGAGTAATACATACGGTTCTGATTTCAAACATGAAATTGTTAGACAATTATTATATTTCTTTCCCCCAAATTGGTTTTAAGAATGTTTGCATAGTGCCTTTAACTTAATAAACCAGCATAGATCCATCTTAACTTTGGCTCTATCAAGCTTCAAGAGGGATCAAATCCCTGAAGATGCAAGCCTCTTTTAGAATCCTAAACTTGAGGAAATATTTGCAACTCAAGAGATTGATCCCTCTCAATGCTTAATATAATCAAAGTTAAAATAAATCTATATTAGTATAATTAATTATTATATTCTCTTTTCTAAAATGCAATCTCTTGACATGATTATACATCACATAAAAAGTCACTTAAGTCTCTTAACATGATTATACACCACATGAAAAGTTGAAAACTTCTAAGTAAACGGAGTTCTTAAAAATGAGAACTTGTAACATATTAATTTAGCATACATGGTAAACTATGTGAATTTTGATTTAGTGGGTATATATTACTTTGTTGCATTTTGAAATATAATCTAAAATTATTATGTATTCAACCCCTATATGCCGCGACGTTTTGCTAACATACTTTTGAGCATATTTGTCAAGTCAACATATCACTTATCCAAATGGTTTTTTTGGACACGGAGGAGAATAGTCTTAGAACCAAAGGTAAGGTTTTCTTGGATTTTCTATACTTTTAAGTTTTTTGGGAATTTTTTATATAATTTAATTAGGTGGAGTTACAAAAGTTTCGGGGTGCCAACATTTTCATTTTTTTATTATCAATTGATAAGATTAAAAAAACCTGATCATATTAAGTTTTAAGGTTTAATCTCCTTGCAAGTTTAATTTGAGGTTATTTGAATAAAATTTATTAGTTTTAAAATCTCTAATAAATATTCTATATAGTTGTTTTTTTTTTTTTCCTTGGAAAATGTCCGTAATTTTACTTCAAAAAGATGATTAAAATTACATATTGCACATGTAGTAGGATCAACAAGGATCCCTACATTTTCACATATTTCTGTCCCATATAAGCAGATAAACAGCTTATGATGAGCTGAACCATAAAAAAAAGAAACCCAGAGAATGTTGCCACAAGAAGTAGAACAGATATATCATGAACAGTGTTGAATTTGGGGCCACCGGTTTCAGATCTCCTGTAACCGCCGCCACCGCCACTGGATCGTGCAGACCCAATGGGTCGCCGCGCAAAGGCACCGCCCTCTCTCCATACTCAGAAATATCCATCACTCTCCATCAGTGCCATCAAAACGCAGGAAAGAGAAGAGGCCTCCATGGAAGAATCCATGGCCGCCAAGATCGCTCAAACCCTTGAACAAGAAGCACCTCGGCCTGGTAAGTGCCCGCCGTCAGTGGTCGATCCAGGGCCTGGACGACCAACTCGTGGTGGAAAATGACCCTTGCACTGATCGATGGATGACGGCTTTGTATGCTCCGGAAGCTGAATCCCACAGCTCGTCTCCGCCCACCGGCCTCCAAGAAACTCAGGAGAACGCGACCTAAACCGGGCGTCAGATCAGCTCCATCTTCAGATTCTCCAGCTCCGGCCAGCTTCAGAAGAGAGGACTGAGGGTTTCAGCTCAAGCCGTGAGGTCATGGGTTCGACAATCCTTAAAAACCCCGAACAAGAAGCCTCCCAAACGGCTCCGCAGAAGCTCAGGTCCCGTCGGCCCAAAGGAGGAGCCACCCGAACAGAGCAGAGCCCCGCTCCGTCGAAGCCGCCGAATGTTGCTGCAGGAAAGCCGTCGTTGGAACCGCCTGCCGCCTTTGGAAGCCGTTGGAGCCACCGCCATCGCCGCTGTTGGACCGCTCCGCACAGCACCGCGCCGTCGACCATCTGTGAGCACAGAGCAGTAGAGACCAGGGAAAGAGCCCTGGCCGCCGAGATCAACTCGGAACGGCTCAAAACCCATTCTAT
Source organism: Larix kaempferi (assembly GCA_027924585.1). Classification (NCBI taxonomy): domain Eukaryota; kingdom Viridiplantae; phylum Streptophyta; class Pinopsida; order Pinales; family Pinaceae; genus Larix; species Larix kaempferi. Next base: position 454,089 of record BSBM01002130.1, on the reverse strand, counting down.
ATAGTTGTTATATTGTAACATATGAAAATTAGATTAAATGGATTAATATGAAACATAATTTAACCACATCAAGATTTATATAAACTAAAGGAAAATTTGTAGAAAATATGGGGTATATCATCCATATAATTAATTTACAAACTAGTTTCAAATTCAATGGAGGGTGAGATATCTAAACTAAAGGAAAATTTGTAGAAAATATGAGGTATATCACTCATATAATTAATTTACATAATAGCTTCAAATTCAATCAAATTCAATGGATGGCGAGATATCTAAACTATCAAATGATCTTATAGGCATTTTTATCAGCTATTAATGTGAATGTGTTACTTAAGATTAAGTTGAATAAATAAATTAACATAAAATTATGATTAAATTAATTAATGATTTTAGTTAAATTCACTAATCTGTATACATAAAAGTTAAAGAATCACTAAATTAACATAATTTATACATTTTTAAATTAGAATTCTTCCTAGCAACTCTTCTTTAGAGTTGTGAACCACATTGAAAAAAATTAATACATTAAATGATAATTTAAAGATATTAAAGTTATCTAATTTTTTATAATTTTAAGATGATAAAGTTAAGGAGAAAGGGTGATCTTGGAAACAAGTGGATGACATTAGTAAGTATTTTTGATTTACTAAAAAGTTAAGACATGTTAGTCATTTTGTATGAGTGATAAGTGATAGTTTATTTACACATGTATATTGTTTTAAATAAAAGCAAATTATTTACTTTTTATTTACTAAAAAGTTTATGACATATTAATCATTTTGTAAGACTGATAATTTATTTACACATATTTATTATTTTAAATAAAAACAAATTATTTTTTTAAATAATAATAATGTTTTACATCATTATACAAAACACAATTTTCATTATGTAATAAATTGGTGATAATCTTTTAAAGTATATATAACCATCTTATTTAATATTTATCATAAATAATAATTAACATACTTAGTTAACCATCTTATGCTCCCAATTAAATGTTTATTTTTAGCCTTTGATAAACCACAATTAAATTCACTAAACTGAACGAAGTCTAATTTACAGTCCAGGTGAATGGCAGTGTAAATGGAGTGAATGGAGTGAGGCTGGTAATGAATATTAATCACCGAAAGATCCATTTTCAAGTGAGGTGGATGGCACGTGTGAATGGACGAGTCTAGCGTATGGCTCATAAATGAATAACAAGATGAAAATTTCAGACACGTATCCATGAGTGGACTGTGGACTGGTTGTTAGGGCCATAAATGATAATGAGAAAATTCCGTTGTCTACTTTAACGAATGTAAATATTTTGAATGAAGGACGTGTAGAGAGAGAATGAGGTTCATCATGAATATTACTTATGGAGTATGGAGAAAATAAAAGTTCACTTGATGGAGGTTAAGGGTTGTAATGACTATTAATTAATTACACATTGCGCATAGAATTCAAAGGGGTGAGATAATGGGCATTTTATTGGGAAATTGTTCAAATCTATCTATGTTGGAAATAGGTTAATTTAAATGTTTGAGATGTACACTAAAGTAATGGAAATCTCATTGAGAAGGGTTACAAGGTGTTTTTGAAAAACAATGTTTGTACAATCTTGGACAAGCATCCTAGCAAGAAGTTGATAACTAAGGTAGAGATGACTAAGAACATGATTTTTCCTCTTACCATGATATTTGAATTGACAAGTTTAGTGAATGCTTGTAAGGCCACAAGTTTTGATTAGTCTTGGTTGTGGCATATCAGGTATGGCCACTTGCATTTTGGTGGCGTGGACTTACTACATAAGAAACAAATGGTGAAATGATTTCCTAGTATTTAGCAGCGTGATAATTCTTGTGAAAGTTGCATCTTGGCTACACATCACAGGGAGAAGTTTGATTCAACAATCTCTTATAGAGATAAAGAAGCATTGGATCTAGTGCACACATATTTGTGTGGGCCAATCCAAACACCCTCATTGGATGGAAATGTTTATTTCCTCACATTCATAGATGATTACAGTCGAAATACCTGGACATACTTTCTGAAAAATAGGTATGATTCTTCTGTACTATTCAAGAGGTTCAAGGCTATGTTTGAGAAAGAATATGGCCACTACATCAAGGTTACGAGATCAGACAGAGGAGGAAAGTCCAAATATAATGATTTCATTGATTATTGCAGGTTTCATGGAATCAAAAGACAATATACTACTAGGTACACTCCTTAGTAGAATGGTGTAGCTGAAAGGAAGAATTAGACCATAATGGAAATGGATTGAAGTATGTTGAAGGAGATGCATCTGCCTAATCAATATAGGGGTGATGTTGTTGTATGTTCAGTCTACATACTGAACAAAATTTCAACAAAGAGTGTTAAAGATAAAATTCTAGAGGAAACATGGAGTGGTAGGCGCTGAAATGTATCCCACATGAAATTTTTTTGTTGTGTTACCTATGCACATGTCCCTTAGCAAATTCGAAGGAAGCTTGATGACAGGAGTGAAAAATGTATTTTTCTTGTGTACAGTGATGAGTCTAAATCCAATTGGATTTATAACCCTATTACCAAAAGGCCTATAATCACCAAGGATGTTTAATTCCATGAACAAGAAGCATGGGATGGAAGCATTATTGATGTTATTGTAAGGGCTGAATTGAAATTCAATGATGAAGATGTTTAAGATCAGCGGGTTGTTAATGGACGATAGCAAATCCCACAGCCTGTTACACCTTCTAGAAATGCACTTTGACCACACTCTCATGAAGGTAGTTCAATACTATTCAAGACACCCAAAATAGATGAGCATGGACAACCATCAAATCTTGGTGGACAACATTTCATAATCTATGAGGTAAGCATTGATGTAAACCCCTCTTTAGCAACTTTGAGAGATAGAATAAGGGGGGGGGATAGGAGTTTAAGGGACCTAAATCAACAAGTTTGGATGAAGTGGATCAATTTACAAATTGTGTCTTGCTTTTTTGTGATCCCTTGAGTTTGCTTTTTTGTGATCCCTTGAGTTTTGATGAAGCAATGCATCAGGAATTTTGGGTAGATGTAATGGATGTTGAGATTGCATCAAACAAAAAGAATAAAGCATGGGAACTTGTAAGTTACCTGAAGGGAAGAAACCTATTGGGGTAAAGTGGATTTATAAAACTGAGTTGAATGTTCATGGAGATATTGATAAATGTAAATAAATATTTGTAGTCAAAGGCCTAGGATTGACTACAATAAAATGTTTGTACTTGTGGATACATTAGACACAAGGAGAATGGTTTTAGCGATTGTTTCCGATAATTGCTAGAGTGTGCACTAGATTGATGTCAAATATGCATTGTTAAATGGTTTCTTGGAGGAATATGTGTATATAAAACAACCTCTTGGATACGAGATTAATGGGAAAAAGGAAAAGGTTTACAGGCTGAAGAAATCCTTGTATGGCTTGAAGTAGGCACCTAGGGTATGGTACAACCACATTGATGAATATTTGATTGGGAATGTATTTAGTAGGAGTCCAAGTGAACCTACCTGCATACCAAACTGAATCATGAAGGTAGAATTTTAATTGTCTGTCTATATGTAGATGATCTGATATTCATTGATAATATTTCCATTGATGGTTTTGAATTAGCTATGAAAATTGAGTTTGAAATGACAGACTTGGGGTTAATGTGGTATTTTCTTGGCATTGAGGTAAATCAATCCTCAATTGGTATTTTTATTTGTCAAACCAAATATGCCAATGATATATTAAAAAGGTTTAGAATGGAGACTTTCAAGCCAGTTGCAACCCCAATTGGAATTGGTACAAAGTTCAACAAATTTGATAATGGGTCATGTGTTGATCCAACCCTATACAAGAGGTTGGTTGGTAGCCTTATGTATTTGAATGCAACTAGACCTGACATCATGCACATTGTTAGTCTGATTTCTAGGTTCATGGAGTCACCCAAGAACAACCATTGGTAGGTTTGAAAAAGAATCGTAAGATATATTGCAGGGAGAATTGAGTTTGGTATCTTTTATGTTGTTGGTTCAAATTTCAATTGATAGGTTACTGTGGCTGTGATTTTGCTGGCAACTATGATGATAGGAAATGCAAATTTGGGTAGGTGTTTAATTGTGGATCAAGGGTTGTAGCTTGGAAATCAAATAAATAACCTACAGTAAATTTGTCTTCAACTAAGGAAAAGCATATGGTAGCTATAGGGGCTTCCTGTCAGCTAGTATGTATGAGGATATTTCTTCAAGAGTTGTTGCATGGATTGGAAGGACCTACAAAAGTGTTGTGTGACGATAAAGTCGCCATAGATATATCATGAAATCATGTATTTCACAAAAAGAGTAAACATATAGACACTAGGTATCACTTCATCAGAGAATTGGTTAATCCAAACGAAATATCAGTTGAGTTCTGTAGGTCTAAAGACTATTTGGCAAGAATTTTAACAAAACCTCTAGCAGGTGATTTGTTTAAATCAAGAAAGAACTTGGGATTTTGCTTGCTGTAGGCTGGAGTTTCATCCTCTCAATAAATATATGTTGGAGAATTACTTCAGGGGGGTATTGTTAGAGATAATTACTTCTCCAACAATCCTAGTACTGGAGTGTATATTTTTTGTCTCAGACCCTTGGAAGCATAGTTGTTGAAGGCATGGTTCGATTTTTTTATTGGTTTATGGTACAAGGAAACCATGCTAGTTTTGTTTTTGTGCAAAAAAAAGGATGGGCCTTGTCGTTCTTTGGTGGGAATATTTATTTCCCCTCATTAACCATCTTAATTATGTAGGGGAGTTGAAATTCGTGTGGAGGGTAGTCTTAGATTTAAATTTTTAAATTGGTAGCAGGAATTTATTGCCTCTTCTGAAACTTTCCCTTTGGGGCTTTGTATAAATGTCGTGTAATTTGAATTTTGATGAATATGAAAGAATAATCTTTTCCCTATATCTCTATATTTTTTTTTCTTTCCTCTTTCTCTCAAAACCAACATAGCCACTGATTAACGACAACTCCCATATTATGGAAAGATGATGTTCATTGATCCTGATATTGATCTTTTGACCAACTAGCTAATCTATCAAGTGTTCCAGATGGATATAGGTGGCCACCCACCTATTCCACTGACTCAAAACAGTTTTCTATTTTGGAAGTTTTCTTGTAATTTTTCTTGGGTCTCGAACTTCTGGAGCCATTCTGAGGCCCTAAACAACGATTTTTGGAGATTCTGGGGAAGGGGGGGGAATGGTTTCCAACTTCATTCATGGGACCCCAATCAAAAGTTTTATATCTTGAATAGACCTTTCCAATGGGATATCGAGCGTCCCAAATAGAGATCGTATGCAAAAGTTATGACCCCAGGAAGTTGACTGTTCAACTAACCACCTTGGGGCCACAAAATTTATGACAGTTCATATTCTAGGGTTAGTTTTTTGGATGTTTAGGGTTATTTCCATCATGATTATGATAAAGAGGCTCTTTTGGCCTCTTCTTGTATTCAGTTTGTCATGGATGAATGTAGCCTCCACATCTCTTCTCAGAGATATAACTACCACCATTCTAGCTGCTTTTATTTTACAGTTTGTTCTATTTAATTCATTTAATAGAATATGAGTTTACTGTATCGCTGTTCTTATTGCCATATATCTGTGTATGTGAATATATATGCTCTTTCATTTCGTTCTCACATAAATCCGGATCAGTGGTATGAGAGCCTTATGCTCTTATGATTTCTCAATGCATGTCCCCGACGAGATCTAAGTATCAAGAGTTGGGTCTTGAACTAGTTGAGCTTGGGGAAAACCCTCCTCGTCAACCCAAGCAGGATCCCATGGCGGGAGAATAAAAGAGAGATGATGGAGAAGGAGATCCTATTAAGTCATTGCTCGAGGAAACTCTTGTGCGACAGAGGAATGAGATGATGGATAATTTCACACAAATCCTTCGAAGAATGCCAATGGCGACGGATGCACCTTCAACGAGCAGTTGTTTCGGGGGTGCGACTCCCTTCAAGGTACAAGTTAACTTTGACATTTCCCTATTTGAAGGAAATATACATGCAAATGCTTTAGAGAAATGGTTGAATCTATTAGAGGGTTACTTCTCTGTTCAAAATTTTTCCAACAGTGAAAAAATCACATTTGCACTCCTTAAGTCCCTTGCCCATATTAAAGACTGGTGGGGAAAGTACTGCCAAATTCATGCAATAGATGAGTCTAAAATATTTAGGACAGACCCCACTTGGGTGGATTTTGCTGATTCCGTCAAGGAAGAGTTCTACCCTGTCAGAAATTATGATGACCAGTACACCAGACGGACGACTTTGTGCCAAGAGAGAGACCAAATAGTGCCAAACTTTACCAACATGTTCCATACTCTGCGCTCCAAGATGGGTATTCGAGACTCTGAACGACACTTGGTCCTAAAGTACCGTAGTGGTCTGCATAGGCACATTCAAATAGAGATGGATTTCATAGACATATCCTCACTAGGATCAACTTATAGATACACCGTCAAGATCGAGCAGAAGTTTAAGCAAAATAATAAGCCAGATTTTGGTTCTGCAAATCAATAGCAGAAGCCTGGAAAAAGTGGCCCTAATTCACAAAGAAAAGGACAAAGCAAGGATGTCCAAATCCTTGAAAACCAACCCAAGCCGCAGTCAATGAAGAGTAATGGAAAATCAAAGAAGGACACTGGAAAGTGGTGTGAATTCCACAAGATCCCTTGGAACAACATTGATGAGTGCCGCTCAAAACAATCCTTGTTGGCCAAGACAAAATCCTTGGATCCATACTTTGAATCATAACCTGATGGAGAGAAAGAAAAGGGAAAGCAAATCATTGACATGGAACCTAGTGCCACCATCTCAACTGCAAAGATTCAACCAGAAGATTCAAAGGAGCCGGAGGAAAGGGAGTGCCTCTTCCATTCACAACTGTGGGTGCAAGGAACTCCGTTACACTTCATTATTGATAGTGGTAGACAAAAAAACCTCATCTCAGTCGAGGTAATCAAAATATTGAAGCTTCTGATGGTTCCAAATCCCCAACCATACAACATCGGTTGGTTGAGCCAGGGACGAGACATCCACATTAGTCGATAGTGCCGCCTTTCCTACGGGATCAATCCCTTGAAAGAAAAGGTGATGTGTGATGTTTCCCCTCTTGAAGTTTGTGATGTTCTTTTAAGACAACCATATATGTGGAAACATCATGTTGTGTATGAGTCTAGACCTCGTAGTGTCATTATTACTTTGGGAAATAAGCTCTATGTAATGTCCCCATTCAAATAATTGTATAGCAGACAATCCCCATCAATCCTACCAAGTTCCCTAGGTTGAATGGGTACATTGAGAATTGTAATAAGGGAGAAAAGGAATAATGTTTACACATTAGAATAGTCCAAGTATTTAATAAATAAGTTGAATTAATGAATCCAAGAGCAATTATAGGTGGCAAATGGTTTTGAGGACATTTGGAGGATGTGGGACCCCCACTAGCTTGGTTTCTCATTGCCACATGGAAAATCTCACTTGGCATTTCAAATCCACGGGAAGGAAAACATTATTGGGTGAGTTGGTAAGGCATACACATGGCATGGAGCATCTTAGGTCGAAATGTGATGGAATAGTAACCTCCATGGAAGAGGAAGAGTCAAATTGGAGACTAGTGGACACTTGGGCTATATTCCCTAGTCTTATGACAACAATGATGAAGCATCTATGACATCTATGACAAAATTCAGATTTGACTTCTTACACCTAACCATTATGACATGTCAACCCCAAACATAGGCTCAAGAAGGTGCTCATGGAGTTGGGGGAAGCTAAAGAGACTCCTACTCGAATTTGGGAGAAGATGGAGGGTTGGAAACTAGGAGACAAGTGGCAAATGTGGAATATTTCCTAAGTGGAAATATCTAGAAGATAATGAGAGGATTTCGACCCTTAGAAGGCTAATGTTGGTTATAAAATGTAGAAATCAAGTATGAGAATGGATTTTGATGATTTGAGAAAAATTGCATTTGTGAAGAGAGAGCTAGTGGATGACTAGTTTCTTGCCTTAGCCATGAGGGTGAAAGATTCCCATCCAAGTTGGTGTTTGGAGAGGCCACTCAGGTCTTTCATGTTGCTTTAATGGATTTTGTATTTGAAGGTAGCAGCTACAGGAAGGTTCATGGTTTGGTTTAGTGCAGCACTTCCTCTGCACCATTTCCAGTTTTGAAGGCATATTCATGCTCCTTGAGGGAGGGCGTTTTTTGTGAGCACTTGTACTCATTGGGAGAGCTTCATATAATATATTTATGATTTTAATATCTTCATATCCCCTTTTATTCATATTCAGAAAGTCTCAGGTCGAAATACCCACTGATTGTATGCAAAAATGTTGATTAATGAGCAAACAATGTCCATTTCCCCACTACATTGATGTATAGCATGATAATGCTGATGATTTCAAATGAATGGATGATTATATGATACATTTATGATTAATATACTTACATGGATGTATTTTACAAGTTTCATGTACTGTACTTAAGCATTTGAAGTATTTTTACTCAGTTTAATTGCATTGGGAGAAGAACTAGTGCCATTTCCCCAAAGGTCAAATTTGTGATTTTTATCGTTGAATGGGAGAGGGTTGGAATAGAGATAAAAATCAATTAATGATGCAAATGAGACCTTAATAAAATCCTTAATACATCCCCTACCTCTGTTCAGATATTCGAAGGATTTTGGAAGCATTTGGGAGGCCATTTTCATTGTTTACCCAGGGGGGATTTGATGCATAAATTGCTAGTTAAAATACCATACATTGACCAGAATACAAATCAAATTTGCAGAAGTATTTTGCGGGTTATAAATAATCCTTGAAATTAATATTCAAGTCTAAATATAATTCATACACCCTTACAGAATATTTGGGAGCATTTGGGTTAATTTGGAGGCCAAAACAGTAAAACTAGTCAAAGATCGAAATTGGGGAAAAATTGGAAAATTGGGCATTTTCATAAATTTTTGAAAAAGGGACATTACAAGTGGTATCAAAGCATGGTCTTGGAACCTGATGGTATTAACAAGAATCCAAACAAATAAACCATCACCCTTTGAATTAGTAGTTGAAGAAGAGATAGTAGCAGAAAAAGAGTTTTTTTTCTAAAACAATGGGTAGAGAGGAGGAGGAAAAATTAAGACATAAGGAGGAATTTATTGAAGCCTTAAAACCATTTTTTGATGGAATTACCATGGGTATGCTAGAGATGAGTAAACAAATGATGAAAATTTTTGAATTGTTGGGTAGCCAACTTTTAGGCAAAGGGATGATAGGAGATAACAGTGGTTCACATTCAGGGGAAAAGATAAAAGGGAGTGAGCATATTTTTTCAAGCACAGGACCACATAATAGACCTGATGAATTCCCAAGCACACAAAAGTATACTGCACCTAAATTTATCATACCCAAAGAAGAGCCCGATATTCAGATGGATAGTATTAAACTAGCAACTGATTGGAATGGGTTGAGCGAAGAGTGTAAAAGAGGTTTACCATTCAGTGACTATATTGATGCTATACATAAAATGAAAAGGAGGGAAGAAAATAGGAGTCCATTACAAAACAAATAATTAAATAGTGCTATTGAAAAAATGTCACTTCCTACTTTTGATGGTTCTTCTCAAAATTCCGCTAACACTTGGGTGCAAAAATTGGATGTATATTTTCAGCTGAATCCTATGTTGGAAGATGATGCATTAAAAATGGCCATTTTGCATTTGGAAGGAGATGCCAATGAATGGTGGTTTCATGGGCTGAAAACCTTGGGTCATAATCAGGTTAAAACATATGGAGAATTTGTTGACAAGGTACTAGAGAGATTTGAACAAAAAGATCCAGAATTGCCTTTCAAAGAACTAGCTCAATTGAAGAAAACTAGGACCCCAACTGAATATATGTTGGACTTTAAAAAACTATCAGTTAAGGTGGCTGATGTCTCTATGGGAAGGTGAGTATTGATGTTCACTGAAGGTTTGTCTGAACCCTTAAAAGGTTTGGTCAAAGCCCACAAGTCAACTACATTAAAAGATGCAATGAGCTTGACTAGGGATCTCCAAAATGTGCTTCCTAGAACAAGATTTCCTCCCAAGCCTAGCTACAAATTTGAAAAGAAACCTTGGCAAAGGGATGGATATGATAATAAAACTTGGCAAAGAGAGTCATTTGAAAGGAATAAAAAAGGACTAAACAGGGATGAACTTCGAAAAAAGAAACTGTGCTTCACATGCTTCCAACCATGGACACCGGGGCACAAATGTACTGAAGGAAAGGCTCAATACATAGAAGTATTTTCTGATAATGAGGGGTATGATGGGGGCATGGATGAATATGGACATATTTCAGATCAAGAAGAGGCATATGAGACAGTAGTAGAAGAGGAAAGACAAGAAGAAAATCAGCCTTCACTGGACAAAGCAAGAATGGCAGTACTTTCAGTAGTACCTCGCTATCATACTATCCGATGCAAGGGTGTGGTTCAAGGACAAAGAACTTCAGTTTTGGTAGATGGAGGAGCCACCAAGGAAATTTTTAGAGGCGAAATTTAGCCAATTGGCTAATTTTTAGGCCTTTTTTCAAAAAATAAATTCGTTATTTGGTCATTTTTGGTCTCTAATATCGCCTATATTTACATAAAATGTGTTTTTTTATCATAATATTTGCCAAAATTTACAAGTTTTGATAGTAAATTGTATGTTTCATATTTAATATTCCCCTACCAATCTATATATATGTTTTTTTCTATCCGAAATAATCGCCTAGAATACTATTCTTAAGTATACTTTTATAATCCTTAAAAAATACCCTGGGAGCCACCCATAACTTCATTGATGCAAACATGGTGGAGAAAAGAAATATACCTATTGAACCATTTGATGGCTTCACGGTTGTCATTCCCGGTCACAACACAATGCAATGCAAAACATGGGTTCCAAAGTTGCAAGTCACCGTAGGTAACTATAATTTTGTTGATAGTTTTTATGTGGTTGATGTTGCTGATACTAATGTGGTTTTGGGAGTGCAATGGCTGTATTCAATAGGAGAGCATACAGTAAATTATCAAATTCCCGAAATGAAATTCCAAGATTCAAAAGGAGTACAAAGAGTTGTGAGAGGGCAGCACATTTATCCAAATCAAGTAGTGACTTGCAATAGTATGAGATCTATATTAAGGCATGGGGACATAGAATGGGTTGCTGAATGTCATATTACATCTCCCAAGCCAAATATAAATGTTGTTGAACACCCAAAGGAGATAGAGAGACTTTTGCAAAAATATGAAAAAGTTTTTAGAGACCTTCCACATGGTAGACCACCGGATAGGGGGGTTGAGCATAGCATTATTTTGGAGGAGGTTACTTCAGCCATTTAGATACCACCTTATAGACATCCTAAAAATTTCATAGATGAGATTGAAAAAGCTATCCAAGAACTCCTAGAGTTGGGACTTATTAGACCAAGCTCTAGCCCTTATGCTTCTTCAGTAGTGCTAGTGAAGAAAAAAGATGGAACATTGAGAATGTGCATAGATTTTAGAGATTTGAACAAAAAGACTATCAAGAATAGGTATCCTATTCCTAGGATTGATGAGCTAATGGATGAGATACATGGGGCCAAATACTTCTCCAAAATTGACCTTAGATCAGGGTATCATCAAATTCGAATGAAAGATGAAGATGTGCAAAAGACTGCTTTTCGATGTCATTATGGTCACTTTGAATTTCTTGTCATGCCTTTTGGGTTAACTAATGCTCCAACCACATTTCAAGCATGCATGAATAGGATCTTTTTCCAGCAACTAAGAAGGTTTGTTTTGGTTTTCTTTGATGACATTCTCATTTACAGTAAAACATGGGAAGAGCATTTGCAGCAGTTAGAGATTGTGTTGAAGGTTTTGCAAGAAGAGTCCTTATTTGCTAACTTGTCAAAGTGTGAATTTGGGATGAAAGAATTACTGTATCTTGGGCACATTATTGGGTAAGAAGGAGTGAAGGTACACATGGAAAAAATCAAGGCTATCTTAGAATGGCCATCACCAAAAAACATCACTGAATTGAGGGGTTTTATTGGCATATGCACATACTATAGAAAATTTGTGAAGGGATTCTCCAAGTTGACTTCTCCACTCACTGATTTGACTAAGAAGGATGCTTTCAAGTGGGATGAAGAGGTTGAAAAGGCCTTCAAAAAAATGAAAGAGGTAATGAGTAGTTGTCCCACACTTGCACTTCCTGATTTTACTAAACCTTTTGTTATGGAATGTGATGCTTCAGGTGGAGGAATAGGGGCTGTCCTAAAGCAAGGCCAACACCCCATGGCCTTTGAGAGTAGAAAGGTGCAGCCTCATGAAAAAATTTACTTCATCTATGATAAAGAAATGCTTTCCATTATGCATGCATTGGCCAAATTTAGACAATACTTGGTGAGCAGCAAGTTTGTGGTGAAAAATGACCACAATAGTCTAAGACACTTTCTCACCCAAAAAGATCTAAATGAAAGGAAAAAAAAGTGTTTAAGAAAAATCCAAGCTTATGATTTTGATATTGAATATGTCAAGGGAAATAATAATATAGTAGAAGATGCTTTGTCAAGAAGACCTTATTTTTCTCTCATGGACATTGCCAAGGATTGGAAAAACATGTTACTAGTTGAATATGCTAAAGACAAATTTGCTTGTGATGTGTTGGATGGAATCAAAGGGGATGATAACTACAAGATTTTGAATGGGATGATATATTATAAGGGCAGAATTTATTTAGTTCAGAACTCAAAGCTCAAGTACCGAATTTTGCAAGAAGCACATGATTCTCCACTAGCGGGCCATCCGGGGATCTGCAAAACTTATAGACAGTTAAGGCAAAGGTTTTTTTAGAAAGGGTTGAAGGAAGATGTTCAGAAATATGTGAATGAATATAAAGTATGTCAACAAAACAAATCAGAACTCACATGTCCAGCTGGGCTATTACAACCATTTCCCATTCCAGAGCAAAAATGGGACATTATCTCCATGGATTTCGTCACCGGTTTGCCTAAATATTTGGGTAAGGATTGCATCTATGTGGTAGTGGATAGGTTGACAAAATTTGCTCATTTATTTTCTGTTACATCATCTTGTAGTGTTGCACAAGTGGTTGATATTTGTTTCAAAGAAATCTTCAGATTGCATGGGCTCCCTAAGAGCATTGTCAGTGACAGAGATAGTAGATTCATGGGTGCCTTTTGGCAAGAAATTTTTAGATTAGTGGGCACTCAATTGACTCCAAGTACTAGATATCATCCACAAACAGATAGAAAAACAGAGAGGGTGAATCAGTGGTTGGAAGGGTACCTAAGAAACTATGTGGGAGAGCAGCAAAAAGCATGGGCAAAATGACTACACTTGGGTGAGTTTTGCTACAACACCACTTATCATATATCAATAGGGATTTCTCCTTTCAAAGCCTTATATGGTTATGATGCACTTACATTTGATGAAATCATATTTGTTGATAGTAGAGCCCCAAAGGCTAAATATTGGGTGGAAGAAAGCCAAGACATTTTAAAGCTCTTGAAAGACAATTTGCAGGTTGCTCAAAATCAGCAAAAACAATATGTTGATAGACATAGGGAAGAAAGAACCTTTCAGGTCAATGATTTAGTATATTTAAGGTTGCAGCCATATAAGCAAACATATCTCAGAAAGAATGGAGCAGAAAAATTATAACCAAGGTACTATGGGCCATACAAGGTAGTGCGGAAGATCGGAGAAGTAGCATATGAACTAGAACTTCTGGAAGGGAGTAAAATCCATAATGTATTCCATGTTTCTTGTCTCAAGAAAGCCCTTGGTCAGCAAATCATCACTTCAGAAATACTTCCTCCCTTGGATGATGAAGGTCAGCTCACACTTGTTCCAGAAAATATTTTGAAAACACGGGAAAGGAGGTTGAGGAGTAGAATTATCAAAGAATATTTAGTACAATGGAAGGACCTACCAAATGAAGATGCCACATGGGAAGAGGAGAATATTTTGCAGCATACTAATTTGCAATTGATTGAGGACAAGCAATCTTGGGTGGGGAGGACTGTAATGTCCTCATTCAAATAATTGTATAGCAGACAATCCCCATCAATCCTACCAAGTTCCCTAGGTTGAATGGGTACATTGAGAATTGTAATAAGGGGGGAAAGGAATAATGTTTACACATTAGAATAGTCCAATTATTTAATAAATAAGTTGAATAAATGAATCCAAGAGGAATTATAGGTGGAAAATGGTTTTGAGGACATTTGGAGGATGTGGGACCCCCACTAGCTTGGTTTCTCACTACCACATGGAAAATCTCACTTGGCATTTCGAATCCATGGGAAGGAAAACATTATTGGGTGAGTTGGTAAGGCATACACGTGGCATGGAGCATCTTAGGTCAAAATGTGATGGAATAGTAACCTCCATGGAAGAGGAAGAGTCAAATTGGAGACTAGTGGACACTTGGGCTATATTCCCTAGTCTTATGACAACAATGATGAAGCATCTATGACATTTATGACAAAATTCAAATCTGACTTCTTACACCTGACCATTATGACATGTCATCCCCAAAAATAGGCTCAAGAAGGCACTCATGGAGTTGGGGGAAGCTAAAGAGACTCCTACTCGAATTTGGGAGAAGATGGAGGGTTGGAAACTAGGAGACAAGTGGCAAATGCGGAATATTTCCTAAGTCGAAATCTCTAGAAGATAATGAGAGGATTTCGACCCTTAGAAGGCTAATGTTGGTTATAAAATGTAGAAATCAAGTATGAGAATGGATTTTGATGATTTGAGAAAAATTGCATTTGTGAAGAGAGAGCTAGTGGATGACTAGTTTCTTGCTTTAGCCAATTTCGAGGGTGAAAGATTCCCATCCAAGTTGGTGTTTGGAGAGGCCACTCAGGTCTTTCATGGTGATTTAATGGAGTTTGCATTTGCAGGTAGTAGCTACAGGAAGGTTCATGGTTTGGTTTAGTGCAGCACTTCCTCTCCACCATTTCTAGTTTTGAAGGCATATGCATGCTCCTTGAGGGAGGGTGTTTTTGGTGAGCACTTGTACTCATTGGGAGATATTTATATCATATATTTCTGATTTTAATAGCTTCATATCCCATGTTCTTCATATTCATAAAGTCTCAGGTCGAAATAGCCACTAATTGTATGCAAAAATGTTGATTAATGAGAAAACAATGTCCATTTCCCCACTACATTGATGTATAACATGATAATGCTGATGATTTCGAATGAATGGATGATTCTATGATACATTTATGATTAATATACTACCATGGATGTATTTTACAAGTTTCATGTACTGTACTTGATCATTTTAAGTATTTTTACTCAGTTTAATTGCATTGGGAGAAGAAACAGTGCCAATTCCCTAAGGGTCAAATTTGTGATTTTTACAGCTGAATGGGAGAGGGTTGGAACAGAGATAACAATCAATTAATGATGCACATGAGACCTTAATAACATCCTTAATACATCCCCTACCTGTTTTCATATATTCGAAGGAGTTTGGAAGCATTTGGGAGGCCATTTTCATTGTTTACCCAGGGGGGATTTGATGCATAAATTGCTAGTTAAAATACCATACATTGACCAGAATACAAATCAAATTTGCAGAAGTCTTTTGAGCATTATAAATCATCCCCGAACTTAATATTCAATTCTAAATATCATTCATACACCCTTACATAATATTTGGGAGCATTTGGGTTAATTTGGAGCCCAAAACAGTAAAACTAGTCAAAGGTCGAAATTGGGGCAAAATTGGAAAATTGGGCATTTTCATAATTTTTTGAAAAAGGGACATTACACTCTCCAGGATACCAGAGACACTTTCCACCACTACAATGTCCCTCATAACAGCTAAGCAGTGTAGAAAGGTAATCTCTCAGATAGGGAAATTCGTCCTCTTCATGGTTCCTTTTGAAGGTGAATAAAAGATTGCAGCAACATCCACCACCTCCATCCAGAACCCCTCTACATAGCAGAATCAGGTGGAAAAGATCGTGGAAGCATACAAAGACATCTTCACCACACTCACTGTGGTTCTAGTACATTTCTTGGTCAAGCATTCCATTGATTTGATCCCTAGTGCTCCTTTACCTAATGGGCTAGTATACAGGCATTCCCTCATGGAAAATGAAGAAATCAAATGCTAGATTCAAGAATTGATCCAAAAAGGGCACATTCGACCTAGCTCCTCACCTTGTGGGAGCTCAATTGTGTTGGTACAAAAGAAAGGCAGGACATGGTGACTCTGTATTGATTACTGAGCTCTAAACAAGATCACAGTCCGGAATCAGTATCCCATTTCTCGTATCGACGACCTTCTTGAATAGCTCAAGGGTGCCAAATATTTCATCAATATTGATTTGAAGTCTGGCTATCATCAAGTGCCAATTGAGCAGACCGATGTTTGGAAGATTTCCTTCAAATCTCGGGAAGGCCTTTTTGAGTGGTTGGTCATTCCTTTCAGATTGAATAATTTTCTAGTAAATTTCATGAGGATGATGGATGATATACTACAGCCATTCACTAACTCTTTTGTGGTCATATATCTTGATGATATTCTCATCTACAATAGAACATGGGTAGAGCATTTGCAGCATATCCACCAAGTCCTCAGCACCTTGCGCCAGCACAAGTTATATGCTAATATAGAGAAGTGCTCATTTGGCATGAAGAGGTTTCAATGTCTGGGATACATCGTAGATGAACATGATGTTAATGTAAATCTAGCCAAGATCCAAGCCATCAATGATTTGCCAACCCCGACAACTCTCACAGAGCTTCCCAACTTCATAGGACTTGCCCACTTCTATCGCAGATTTGTGTTGGGATTCTCTAATATTGCTTGGTCCCTTATCCAGGTGACTAAAGGGGGATCTAAGGTCAATTTCAGATGGTCCAAGCCACAACAAAAAGCACTTGAGGAGTTGAAGCAACACTTATGTTCGACACATGTCCTTGCCTTACCGGATCTGCAACAACCCTTTGAGATTGAAATAGATGCTTCAGACTATTTTGTTGGTGCAGTCTTCACTCGGGATGGCCATCCAGTGGAATATCACAGTGAGACACTTTCAGATACAGTACCCAAGTACCCCACCTACGACAAGGAAATATATTCCATTGTCCAATCCTATCGCTAATGGAAGCATTACATCCTTGGAAAAGAGACAGCCATCCACACTAATCACAATCCATTGCAGTTCATGCAAACCCAAGGGAAGTTACGAAATGACCGCCACTAGAAGTTGTCCACTTACTTGTAGGAATTCCACCTAAATATTAAATATAAGAATGGCAGGACCAACTGAGTCGTCGATTGCATCAGTCAGCCGCTAGTAGCAGCACTTACCATAGTGATCCACTCTTATGGCCATGATACCTCCGGGTGGAGCAGTGATCCTGATTTTTCTCCCATCTATCAAGCCCTATGTGCAGGCACATCTGTAGCAGACTTTCATCTTTAGGAAGGACTTCTTTGCCACCTAGGCCATATCTTCGTTCCTTCAAGAGAGCATGCGTAGATGATTTGGGAAGCTCATTACAGTCGGGTTGTAGGGAACTTCGGCACCGAAAATACAGTGGCCATATTGTGGAAGTATTTTTATTGGCCTAAGATTTGACAAGACATCGGATGATACATAAGATCTTGCACTGTCTGTTCCATCATGAAACCTTCCATAAAAAAACAGGGGTTGTACACCCCTCTTCCCACTCCTAATGGTCCATGGGAATCCATCTCCATGGATTACATGTATGGAATACCTTCAACCAAGCATGGAAATGACTGTGTGTTTGTGGTCGTGGATCGTTTCTCTAAGATGGCCCTTCTAATAGCTTGCAAGAAGAACATATTTGTTGAAGCCATTGCAAAGCTCTTCTTCGAGCATGTTTGGGTTCAATTCGGGCGGCCATAGAATATTATTTCAGATCAGGACAGCAGGTTCCTAAGCACTTTCTGGTCCATCCTATGGTCATTGACGGATACCAAGCTCACCAAATCGACTTCCTTCCACCCCCAGACCGATGGACAAACAGAGGTAGTCAACAAGATGATTGTGCATATTCTGAGAATGTACAATTCTAAACATCCTCTCACATGGGATGAGAGCCTTCCTTATTTTCAACATAGCTATAATAGATCCCTTCATAGCTCTATCGGCCACAACCCTTTTCAAGTGTGTCTGGAGTTCCAACCACTGGCACCAATTGATGTAGCTCTTCCCATTGCATTCACACGTGAGGAATATTCGCATGCTAAAACTGAGGCTAATAAGGCCACAATATTTGTTAAATGAATCCAACACATATGCCAATGGGTCCATGAAATTTTGGAAAAGGCCATCACTAAGTACAAGTAGCGACATGACCAACATCAATTTACACACAAGTTCGAGGTGGGTGATAAGGTTTGGTTTCATTTGCATAAAGAGAGGCTCATAGGACCTCATCGCAAGCTTCATTGTACAGTGGCCCCTAGTTTAAAGTTGTATATCTCAGATAGACCTTTCCAACGGGCTACTGATCACCCCAAACGGAGATCGTATGCAAAATTTATGACCCCTGGAAGTTGACTGTTCAACTAACCACCTTGGGGCCACAAACTTTATGACGGTTCATCTTCTAGGGTTAGGGTTTTGGATGTTTAGGGTTATTTCCATCATGCTTGTGATAAATAGGATCTTTCAGCCTCTTCTTGTATTCAACTTGTCACGGATGAGCGTAGCCACGACATCTCTTCTCAGAGATATAACCACCACCATTCTAGCTGCTTTTATTTTACAATTTGTTCTATTTCATTCATTTAATAGAATCAGAGTTTACTGTATCGTTGTGTTTCTTTCCATATATTTGTGTATATGAATATATATGCTCTTTCATTTCGTTCTCAGATAAATCCAGATCATCAAGATAATTAATTTATGAAAGGACGATTTCATAGTAAAGGGTACAATCTAAGATATGCATTCAATGCATGTGACAACAAGAGTACACGGAGCCCCGTAAATTTGAATTTGATCAACTTTCCATCCATAAAGATGTAATAATAAGACCTATCATACTTATAACAACCATCCACCATTACAAAGTACTTCAACACTAAACATTCCATCAAATTAACAATTTTATAGTCATAGCTAAGTTCGGTGCGGCAATTTCCCTAGTGTACATGTAACTATTGATATGAACACTTTCACTGAAGTAGTTGTTGTGTTTATTATTCCTAGTATAAATATTTTTTAACCTTTGACTTATCAAGTATTGAAAGAGATTTTATAAAATAATTAATTATAGTATATGATAAATTATAACCAGACTTATTAAACAATAAGATGCAACTAAATTTCTCTGAAGGAAAAGAAAGAAATGTAAGTTACATTTAAGGACTCTATGGAATCACATTGACATTCATTGCACATAAAAGTTCAAGATTTGATTCCTAAAAAATTGTGCTCACTAACTAAAAGAATATCATATTATGGGCTCATTGTCCACCATTAGACAATGTTAAATCATGTGAACACACACAACTTCACAGTTCAAATACTTCATGAAACAATATTCTACAACAAATCAATACCTTTTATTTTGCATATATTTTAGCCATAATAGTTTACAATGCAAATGCCACTATCTTTTGTTTTTGCAAGGATTATATATGTAAGTACATAATGAAAATGTATTATGTCTATAGAATTTATTGAGGAGAGTAGATCAGTGGGTGGTCGTATCTCCTTAGAGGAGGTCAAGAATACTTTATCCGGTTTTGCTATGGAAAAGAGTCCAGGGCCTGATGGATAGATTACTGAGTTTTATTTGCAGTTTTCTGAGTTGATTGGGCTGGACCTAATGGCTATGGTTGAAGAGTACATAGCTACTAGTAAAATACTAGGGAGCTCTAAACTCGACCTTTATTGCTTTGATTCCTAAGAAATTGAATTCTACTCCATTTAATGATTTCAGACCCATTTCGCTTTGCAACTTGGTTTATAAATTGATTGCAAAGATATTATTAGGTTAAGGATCAAGAATCAGTTGTCAAGGAACATATCTGGATAGCAGTTTGGTTTTCTAAAATGATACAAATCATTTACTGGAACTTCCACTCCAGAAACGTTAAATAAGCCATGAATAATAATTATAAAAGATGCCAAGATAAGATATGATATGATGATTACAATAGAATAAGAATGTCATATTAATATAACACCTAAAGGAACTTATGGTGACCATTCGTGAAATAATGTGTCCCTTAGAATAATTAGTTATTAATTATTATTTATATGCAATATGTTCATTTAATATTTATTTATTATATTATTTTGTTTATTACATTGCCTCTCCCTTAGAAATGCTTTGTCCTCAAAGCATAATTATGGAAGACTTTTATCTCTTATTCTTGCTTGTAACACTTTCTCATGATCTTATGTGTTAGTAGCTACGACACTTGACAAAATGAGATGATGCATTCTTTTAAACATTGAGTGCAAATGTTGCATCATTTGTGCAGTGGTCCATCTGAGATCTACCCTCAATGGAAATATTTGTTGATCGATTGTTCAAATAGAACTTCTCATTTTCTGTTTCCACCTAGTTTGTGGATTTTGCATCCATTCTGTTTTGAAATCACAAATTGTATGTTTATGTTACTTTTGACATTGTCATTGGTCATATCAATTTTTATGATTTGGATGACAATAAGGCATCATATTCTTTTGTGATTATTCTTAGGAACCATATTGTCTTGATGTTGGCAGTGATTTGTTAGTATAAACATTCATCTGAATGTGATCGTTGTTTGACTCTATATTGGTTCCCCTTTTTGGTGTTTGAATTTGAGCATTTGATGACTTGTTTATTGGGTCAATCATCGTTTCCTTGTCAGCTAATCATCCCTTGCGATCTAACTTTTCTTGTAAATATTTATTATCATGCTTTAGTTTTTTAATTTGTATGAGTAAATCTTGATTTTGTCTCCTTAAGCGTAAGAGTTCTTCCTTATAATCTGACTTGTTGGATTCATTTTCAGTATCTCGATTCACTTGCTCTTATTCTCTTAAAATTTTCATTTGTTATAGCAATTCCTGATTAACCTTCTTTAAACAAGAATCTTTGTTCGGGTACACAGGGTACTACCAAAGGACCGAACACCAAGAGTAACCACTTCACACAACCATATCACATATCAACACACCCATATTTTGACGTGGTTTAAACCCTCTTGAGGGAAACACTCCATGGCCCCGGCCAAATAGCTTCTACGGGACTATTTATTATGCAAAGAGAAAGTTACAAATGAGCTTCTCATAATTGATCAACTAAACAATGACCCTCCATGCTCTTTAAATAAAGATCATGGACCAATCGGGTGTTAAGCCATGGATCAAGGTTAGGTTTGATCTAAGAGAAGTTGAGCCGTCGGATCACTCTATGTCAGGGACATATCATAACCGTTGGATTAAGTATTTACAAATGCATACTAAAGAAACACACTATCCCTAACGGATATATTACACAAGTTGATCTTAACTAACTCCTAAGTGTCTAAATATCCTAACATCCCCCCTTAAGAACAACTTGGGATAGGATTGAAGGATTTACAAAAGTGACACTATTAGGAGAAGGAATGAGGCATTAGAGCCTATCCCCCCTTAATGACAAGTTCTTGAACTCCTAACATAGATCGAAGTTTAGAAAACTTCGCTTCTGTAAGAGACTTGGTGAACATGTCAGAAACTTGATCATCTGTAGGGCAAAAGAGCACTTCAAGAACACGATCATGAACAAGATTTCTGATGAAGTGCATATGTAGCTCAATGTGTTTGCTGCGTTGATGTAGAACTGGATCTTTGGCAAGCTTGATGGCACTTTGATTGTCACACCAAAGTGGAGTAAGCTGCTGCTGCTCAAATCCAAACTCTGAAAGGATCTGTCGAAGCCATAAAGCTTCCTAACTGGCATTAACTGCTGCTCGATATTCTGCCTCTGCTGAAGAAAGAGAAAGAGCTTGTTGTTTCTTACAAGCCCAAGTAATAGGTCCAGATCCCAGACTGAAAACATAACCTGTAGTAGACTTTCGATCATCAGGATCGCCGGCCCAATCTGAATCAGTGAAACCAACCAACAAAGGTTTCCCCCCTGTACTGTAATGAATCCCAAACTGAACTGTACCTCGAATATATCGAAGTATTATTTTAGCTGCTTTCCAGTGACTTTCATGAGGTGTCTGCATATAACGGGCAACACGACCAACGGAAAAGGAAAGGTTAGGACGGGAATGATTCAAGTATAAGAGACTACCAACAAGCTGACGATACAAGGTGGCATCGACTTCAGGTGAAGTACAAGTGGCAAAAAGTTTGACTCCAGACTAGAAGGGAGAAGGGGCTAGTGTACAATCTTCCATGTGAAAGTGACGAAGAAGGTCACAAGCATACTTAGACTGAGAAAGAAAGATTCCTTCTTTGGTTTGCAGGACTTGGAGACCAAGAAAATAATGCAAATGTCCTAAGTCTGACATTTCAAAATTTTGTTTAAGACTGGATTTCACATGGGTTATAGGATTAGGGTCACTACTAGTAAGAATAAGGTCATCAACATATAGAACAAGTATGATGAGATGGTTTCCTAATTTCTTGGTATAGACATTGGGGTCAGAATGGAATCTAGAAAAACCAGTGTCAAGGAGAAAGTTATCCATTTTGGCATACCAAGCTCTAGGAGCTTTCTTAAAGCCATATAAGGATTTTTTAAGGCGGCAGACAAAGCTAGAGTTATTCTGAAGATAGTCAGGAGGTTGTTCCATGTAAATTTTCACCATGTAAGAAGGTAGACTTGACATCCATTTGATGGACTTCCCAGTTGTGTAAGGCTGCAAGGGAAAGAACAAGGCAGATGGAGTTCATTTTTGCGACGGGAGCAAAGGTTTCATTGTAGTCAATCCCTTCAACTTGGGAAAAACCTTTGGCAACTAACCTTGCCTTAAGTCTTTCAATACTTCCATCTGATGCATACATAGTTCTGTAGACCCATTTACATCTAACAAGTTTTCTTCCTTTTGGAAGAGGTACAAGATCACAAGTATCATTCGCCATTAAGGAACGATATTCTTCATCCATGGCTGAATCCCAATCTGGATTCCCTGAAGCTTCTGCAAAAGTTTCTGGATCATGATTCTCGGAAACTTGAGCCAAAAGAGAAGAGGCTCGCTGAAACTAAGAACGTGTTCGACGTTGATTTCTAGGATCACCGACACGATTACCAGTTGCTTCACATGTTGAACGGACCCATCGAGGAAGCACTTGTGCTGGTGCAACTGGAGGAACATGAGCAGGCGGAGGTGGATTTTCATCCTCACTGTCATCATCAGAAACTAGAGTTGGAAACCTGTCAAGAAAGTTGGAAGAAGAAGAAGAAGGCACAAATGCCGAATCAGGCTCGCAGGCCAAAGATGGCACAATCGCCGAGTTAGGCTTGCAGGTCAAGAGATTTTCATCAAATTTAACATCTCTTCTAATGATTATATCATGAGAATGTGGTTGAACAAGTCTATAACCTTTTACATCTTCAGAATATCCAACAAATATGAACTTTTCACTTTTAGGTTGCAATGCTTTCCATTTTTCATCCGGAATGTGAGCCCATGCGTCACTACCAAACACACGGAAGTGACTTACATCAGGTTTAGTTTTACCCCATGCTTCTTCCGGTGTTATACCTTGTAATGCTTTAGTGGGGGTGCGATTAACTACATAATTTGCATAATTAATGGCTTCAGCCCAAAATTGAAGACTTAGTCCCTTAGATTGGATCATACAATTAGCCATTTCTTTTAAAGTGCGGTTCTTTCGCTCAGCTACACCATTTTGTTGTGGTGTATATGGAACAGTGTGCTGTTGTTGGATGCCTTGTTCAGTGTAGAAAGTAGTAAAATTTTTGTTAACATATTCTCCTCCATTGTCAGATCTTAACTTAATAATTTGATGACCAGATTGTTTTTCAACAAGGGCCTTGTAGGCCAAGAACATGTTAAATACTTCGCTCTTAAGTTTTAGGAAATAAACCCAAGTGCGTCTGGTGTAATCATCAATGTAAGTTAAGAAATATTTGAAACCAGAAAAGGAAGCAGATGGAAGAGGGCCACACAAGTCACTATGCACAAGCTCCAAGGGAACTGAGGCGTGCCAAGAGGCACGTTTGTCAAAACTGTCCCGATGATGTTTTTCGAGTACACAACCGGAACAAACACCATCTCTGCAAGATACCATCGGAAGACCTATCACCATATTTTCTTTACATAGTTGTTGCAATGAGCGATAGTTTAAGTGACCAAATCGCTCATGCCAAAGTTTGCTCAAGTTATCACTATGAGCAACAAAAACTAAAGGGAAAGGTGATGACCCAAAGTTGTTAAACTTGTACAACCTGGTAATATCATCAACAATTCTGGTAGCTAGAACCTATTGAGGATCTTTAAAATCCTTGATTACAACTTGGTGAGGTGTAAAGGTCACAGTTTTACCTTCACCAGAATGAGTGATCTGATAGACTGATAACAAATTGCAGAAAATTTTTGGAACACATAGTACATCACTAAAATGACCATTATCTACTGGAACTGTTCCAGCTCCTACAACACTTAGAGATCTATCATCACCAACAAATATTTGTTTGGTGTTAAATTCATGCATAGTAGAAAAGATGGCTTGATCCTTAGCCATATGATAAGATGCTCCAGAATCAATGAGCCATTCATTTGAAGTAGAAGAAGAAGATGCATTATAAGAATAACCAGAAGCACAAAGTGCATGTCCATGAGAGGCAGATTCTGAAGGCGAATCTAGGCTGATGTGGTGCTTCTTCATTGCTGCTTCCAACGCTGCCATCTTCTTGAAACACTTAGATTCATCATGATTATCTTTCCTGCAATAGTTGCAATGACGCTCAGTCTTCTTGCCTTTTGGCTTAGATTCTTTGTCATTTTTTAAAGAAGGAGCTGACTGAGAGGGTTTTGGACCCTTGTTTGACTTATTATTGCGAAAATTTTGTTTCTTGGGAGGTTTGGACTTTTCTTTCTGTTGGGACAATAAGGCTTTCCCAGATGTATCTGCATTGTTGATTATTCCAAGATGAATGTGTTTATCTTATTCTCTAATCAAGGAATCACAAAAGGATTCAAGACTAGGCTCTTGATAGCTAGCTGCATTCAAGGATGCTTTCATGGAGTAAAATGTAGATACAAAAACAGAATATGCAGGTCTAAGTTTGGAAAGAATATGATAAATGCATTGTTTGTCTTCCCTCTCAATCTTACATTCTGCACATAAGAGTTTAAGAGTTTTGTACTTAGATAAATAATCTTGAATGCATGAAAAGTCACTTGGATTTAAAGAAATCAACTCATTTTTGAGTTGGTGACCTCGAATTTCATTGTGTTTACCAAACACAGATTCCAACTTATCCCAAGTAGCATTAGTTTCATCAATTCCAGATATGTGGAATCGCAAATCAGTAGAGATTGACATCCCAATCAATCCACGAACTTCATCACATCTATTTTCCCATTTTATTTTCTTATCATCATCAGTGGGTTCTTTTTCTTTCCCTGAGGTAATTCTGAAAAGTCCCCTACTTCGTAGAACATCCTCCATACGAGATTTCCATGAGAAATAGTTGGAACTATTAAGTAGAATATCACAAGGGGCGGCCATATTTGTAAATTAATGGCTATAAAAGCAGAAACCAATAGTCTGGATGTGAAGAGCTCGAAAAAATAGGCGGTTTAAAAAAAAACGGCACTGAAAACTGACTCTGTATGATGAAGTTATGCTTGAACAAAGAAACTGTTGAAGATGTCCTCAATAGTGACGTGGCAGCTAGAGAATGTCCAGCAAAAAAAAGAGCCCCCCTCTTCCCAAGATGAACCTTTTGACAATCACTTTACAAGAAAGTTGCTTTAAGTGAACCACTTTTGTAAAATAAGTGATTTCACTTTTACAACGATATTACTTTTAAATAGTGCAACAATAAATAAAAAAACTTAAGTGACTCACTTGTATTTTTATTTTTTATTATTTAAGTGAGATGCACTTTTACAATAAAGTAACTTGAAAATAGAAATTGCATGCACTTTTTCTTTTAAAAGTAACTTCCTAAGACTTGAACTCAAGACCTATTAAGGAATAAAACAACTTTGAACCAAGTGAACTAGATTAAAAGGTATGTAAAATATAAGAATGAGGAAGGGTTTTTTTTTTTTTTAAATTCTTCTTGCTCGGTTTGCGTGCTTTCCCTTTTTCCTGCAAAACACACGACAAATTGAAACAAATTTTTTTTTTCTACACTTGTGGAGTTAGATCTCGTTAGCTTGCCCGGAAAGTCTATGTTTCTGATTTGCCGAGATCGCGCAAGATGCACGGCAAAGAACATACGCAGCCGAGAAAAACCCTTTCCCTTTCTGTTTTTGATTTGCCGATATCGCTCAAGATGCACGGAAAAGAGCATACGCAGACGGAAAAGCAACAATCCGAACCCAAAAAAAAAATCTAGTAGTTTAAAAAAATGATAAGATATGAGATTTTTCCTTTTAAAAACAGAAAATAAAAAAATGTGTCACTGTAACATTATACCTTCAGATCTGATGAAATACGCATTTCTGGAGCAACCGGGAACCATTTTCGATCAAACGAAAACTATTTCCCAATGGAAACGATGCTCCGGACGCAATGGAACACCTCCCATAGCCCAGAAATGCACAGAAATACCAGAACTAGAAACCCTTTCGAGTTTCGGCAACAACAGTTCAAGATCTAGATCATAACCGGAAGCGGCACTTCATAAAATCTCTGATACCATGTTCGGGTACATAGGGTACTACCAAAGGACCGAACACCAAGAGAAACCACTTCACACAAACAGATCACAGATCAACACACCGATGTTTTGACGTGGTTTAAACCCTCTTGAGGGAAACACTCCACGGCCCCGGCCAAATAGCTTCTACGGGACAATTTATTATGCAAAGTGAAAGTTACAAATGAGCTTCTCATAATCGATCAACTAAACAATGACCATCCATGCTCTTTAAATAGAGATCATGGACCAAGTGGGTGTTAAGCCACGGATCAAGGTTAGGTTTGATCTAAGAGAAGTTGAGCTGTCGGATCACTCTATGTCGGGAACATATCGTGACCTTCGGATTAAGTATTTACAAATGCATACTAATGCATACTAAAGAAACACACTATCCCTAACGGATATATTACACAAGTTGATCTTAACTAACTCCTAAGTGTCTAAATATCCTAATAATCTTCTTCGTCTTTTCCTGATAATTTTTTCTGGAGATCTTGAATCTCCTCTTCTAACTTTTGATTGCACTGTATTTATACTTTGTCTTCTTGATTTGAACAAGTAATTTTTTATTATGATCTCTTAAACTAGAGATCTCTTCTTTTTTGTTCATGACAACTTTGTCGAATTCTTTTTGTATCGTCTGTATTGATTTCTCATTTTCCTATGAAATCACCATTGATATATCTTTGAAGTCTTCATATGACTTGAATTTTGAATCTAAATTCATTTTAATGTCATGCAATTTGATTTTCTTCTTTCTGTAAGGAAATGTCAGAACCCTCTTTTCAACATATAAGATAAAAGTCCCCAATGTTTCTATCCAAGGTTACCCCAAAATTAGGTTACTGCCATTGCTCCAGAAGGATCTAACTATGAATTGTGAGACGTTAGTATAATATCCAATGTTTTAGTTGTAAATTGCTTATTTCATATTCTTTCTTACTCCAAAAGTCTAACCTTTCACCTATGTTTGACTTAGGAATCGCTAAATCATTAGCAAATTCAACACTAATATAAAGATTATGCTCATGGGGAGAAATAGAAATAGTAATATATTTCCCTCTAATTATTCCTTTTATTTGAAATAACACTGAAGCATAATTTTTAAGGTGCTTGGGAATATTCCTTGTTTTTCGCCATGAGACTCCATTTTCTTTTGCTTTCGTAAAAAAAAATATCTTCTTATTTTTTTTTCTTTTAATTAATAATTGTAATATCAATTGTTAAATACTAATTATTATTATTATTACCATTGTTAAATTTTAATAATAATAATATCAATATATAATATAATAACAATATATTATAATATTATTATTTTTTGAATAGGGTTTGAAATGATTTTTTTATAATTGGTGGTTCACTGTTTGTTAGAGGGTTAGTCCATCGAGAGAAATTCCAATACCTACTATTCCAAGTGGAGAATCAAGGTATGGCCAGAAATAAAATCATTACAATAGGGCTCAATAAGAGCATCGTGTCATTTACAAGAATTGAACCTAGGTGGAGAGGGTAACAATCATTCCTCCCAACCACCCAAGCTTATTATTATGTATAATAATATTATTATTAAAAAAATTGAATTGGGTAAATTTAGGGATTATTTGAATGGTAATTAGGTTTTTAAATTGGGGTAGGCGTAGAGATGTGTGGAAACTTGCGGGCAGCGTTGGCATGGAGGTATAGTGTGAGGAATGGAACATGGTGGAGGAGTGTGTTGAGGAGGGAGGCGTACCAATTGGAGTGATGTTGCATGATAGGTAGGGAGAGCATAAATGGAATGGAGCGTGGGGGTTGAGTGAAGAGCAGCCTGTGGATGAGTGCAACAGGGTGAGAGAGAGCACACAGAGGAGAAACGGTCGCGCAACGATGAGAGGAGGCATGAGAGAGAGAATTTGAGGAGTGGTGAAAATGTGAGGGTGTGGCTAAATAGAGGGAGGAGATAAGCATGTAGGTGAAGAAGTGAGTAGGGTGTGGTTGAAACAGAATAAGGGTTGGGGAGAGCGGTAGCGTGGAGGAAGAGAGCGATAAATTGGGATATATAAATTTCAAACGATGGCTACAGTGGAGGGAATGGTGTGAGGTGTGAGTTGGAATGGAATGGCCTGGGGCATGATGGCAGTGTTGTAAGAGCAGGGAGTAAGTCACGTGGACTGGTGAGAAAGATGAATCATAATGGATTCAAGGCGATGGAATGGATGATCACGATGGGAGGGAAGGTGCAGATCTTCATGGACTAGTTAGCATGGGGAAAACGTTATAGTGGGCATGAGGAGCAGTGCAGGAGTGACTATGCGTGGGAGACAACACGTGGGAGATTAACACCAAACAATCAATCTTCTTTCCTTCCACATAATCGATATTTAACTTTTGGTTCTATTCTTCAATGTTTGCAACGTAATTATTTTCTTTTTCTTCTTTAATCAGATTTTGGACTATAAGGGCCAAGGGACAAACAAAAAAATTATGTTAAAACCCATGCAACTAAAACCCAATGATTTTGTTGAAAATGGAAACGGACTTGACCAAGGGTCTGATGGCCAAAGGCCGGGATCAGACTCGACTCTGATACCAATGAAACGATAAAACTCGTTTATTGGAACTTCCACTTCAGAAAGGATAAATAATCCATGAATAATAATTATAAAAGATGAGATAAGATATGATATGATGGTTACAATAGAGTAAGAGTGCCATATTAATATAACTCCTAAGGCACTTATGGTGACCATTCATGAAAGAATGTGTTCCTTAGAATAATTAATAATTATTTATATGTAATATGTTCATTTAATATATATTTATTATATTATTTCGTTTATTAAAATTTCTAAGTATTAGACATATTTGGACACTGTAAGGGTGTCCTAAGAGGGGATGCACTCTATTGAAGTAAAGAATTTGGCTGCCATTTTACTAAAGCTAGATCTTGTCAAGGCATATGATCATATGGATTGGGGTTTCTTGAGAATGAACCTTCTCTAGATAGGGTTGGGCCTAGAGGTTACAAATTGGATTATGGCATGTGTTTCATCTGTAAATTATGAAGTCCTGGTGAATGGGTTTCCTTCTGATTTTTTCCAAATCCATAGGGGGTTAAGCTAGGGATATCCCCCATCCCATTTACTCTTCTTACTAGTGGTTGAAGGCTTGAGTTTGTTGATAGGGAAGGAAAGGAATGACAATAATATTTCGGGTGTTAGAATATATTAAGATCATTCCTTGACTCATTCTCTTTTTGTTGATGATATACTAATTTTTGGTGATGGTTCTATGTTAGAATGGATAGAGTATCAGGTTATCTTAAAAATATTTTGTTCAAATTCTAGTATGGTTATAAGGTCGGATAATTTTGTTATGTTGTATAATGGCCTTAGTTCCTATTAGTGTGCTATATCAAATAGATCATTTCTTTCTAGGTGTCTAAAATGGATGAGGGTTTAAGATACCTAGGGTGCCTTCTGAAGCCAAACAACTACAGGAAGGAGGATTGGTGTCACATACCCAAATTCTGAATATTTTATTTCATGAGAAAAAATTATGTTATATGTTATTGTAATGTTTTATGATTATTGACCAAGTGGGGTCAAGGATGATTGTAATTAATTACTTTAATATTTTATTGTTTATAAATAAAAGAGGAGACAAATATCCCAAGGAGATTGTTGAAAGAGTGCTCACTGACCCACTAAGAGGAATGAACTGGGGTGGAGAGCAAATTGACACTTGGCAGCATCATCAATGCACCTCTAGCTGTTGCAGGTGGCAACTTCCCTACATTAATGGTCATGTTCCCCAAGAAAGTGGAACAGAGCAGGTGGCTCAATAATTGTAAAACTGACCAAAGACCTAGGCAATCTATTCATACCCATCGAATTGGAGCAGAAGGCTAATCAATTTTTACCTTGTGAGGAATTTTGGACTAGACAAGATGAGAATTCGATGAGGGGAAAGCTAGAGGGATTGACTGAGATAAGACTGTTAATCTGAGTTAGCACTGCTTTACGCAGAACTCAATATTGCTGAAAAGCAGAAGTCTCATTCTGGAGTATTGTCAACATCACTGCTGAGTTGAAGAGGATAACATTTGCATCCACCCAACATATTCACCCTAGTGGTTCAATGAGTAGGCTCGGAGGTCCTAAGTGACAAGTGATTTGGCTATCTTTAGGAGTAGGTTGGGAGGAACGGGCTCCCTTGGGTGTTTGTTTCCCTCTTCGATTTCCAGGTTATTATCTTCTTATGTGTTTACTTTTACTATATATCTATTTCTGAAAGTGTTTATGTATTGCAGGTTTATTCCAATTAGTTTAAGAACTAAGTATAAATGTGATTTTGTATTGTGATTAAAGAAATAAAATTAGGAAATGCAGTATGATTGATTAAAATACTTTTCTGTATTTTTCCACACACGATATGTGCCGTACTCCAGTACATAGAAGTTAGATTAATGATAGATTCAAATGATTGATCATCATAGATAATAATCTATTTTATTTTAGTACAAACTCTCTATCTATATTTCAGTAAATATTTCTGTACTAAATGCAGTAACATAGTATTTATTTAATAAATAGAAATTTTAAATAGAAACACAATATTTAGCATCGCATTGCATTTTATAGCAGCATTAATCTTCGAATAATTTTCATACTCAAAACAGAACCTAGGATAAAACCATAGCATTTTCATTTATAAGTAATAGTGTTCAAATAAGCATTTAAATGATAAAAGAAACTTTTTCAAAAACCGTATCCTTAGGTTTTTAAAACAAAGTATTTGCAAAACCTAGTAATACCTTTCATTTTTAATGCAAGATAATCTAAAAAGCAAATCCACTATTGAAAACCAAACATCTGAAAGATTTTATCATACCATTTTAAACGCAGTAATGAAAATATTCATTTCTATACTCTTTAAAACCCTTCACAAGATAGTATTTACACAAGTACTATTTCATTTTTCCAACAGAGTGGAAGTACAACACGAGTCGAGCCTTTTGATAGGCATCGCTAGGGTTTAAAAGAAGCTAACCCTCATAATAAAACGATTAACACAAACCAAGGTTCGAGACCATAAAGGTTCACCCGAAAGGGTCGTTACTTGTATAAATTTTATAAACAAATAATACAACATTGTAAAAAATACAAAGATACAGGGTTCGAGTTTCGACTCAACCTCAGATCTTTAAACTATGAAAGTATTTATATGAAGTGCGGGGTTCAAACCCATAACAATTAAAATACTAAATCATCAGCATTGAAATATTTAAGTTAGGGTTTCGACCCTGCTTCCATTCATTTGGAACGACGGATACCATTTTAAATCACATAAAAAAACTGAAATTGCTAACATGTTTGAAAGACGAGCATAGCCCTAAGCAAATGTAAATTGCAGCTTAAGATGTTCATTTAATAAAATAACAAAAATGCCGAGAACATCCTTCTGGATGGAAAACAACCATACCTTGAAATCTTGAGTATCATTTCTTTATTAAATCCTTAAACAAGGTCTTTACAGCACTGTATAAAACGAAAGATGTTGAGAATCCAACGCAGACCAAGGCTCATGGGTCCAGGATTCTGTTACAAATGCCTTTCGGATTTCAAAATATAAAAACAAACTGTTTAAAATCAAACACCGGAGGACACTTCATCTTAGTACAGTACTGTTCGACTTCGTCGACTGTCATCACCTTTCTCATAACAAAAGTTCGACTTAGGGTTTGTAAAGAAACGCCGAGGCTTACCAGTGCTTATCGTTGGAAGCCATGGTGGATTAGTTTCCCGGAAGTAGTAGCAACCCAGCATTGATGGAAACCTGTCACTCCACGAACATCACAATAATTTAACAGGTATTAGTAACGAATTATAAAGGATAAATAAAATGACGAATGCATTACATCGTGGTATGGCCTTACCGTTTTCGCAGGAGTCTTCAACCAAACATCCATCTATCCAAGTGCAAACTGCCATTAAATACCCTGAAATAGCGTGAAGCCTTCAAACCCTACTGTCTCAGCAAGATGTCGGCCTCCACTACCTGCCTTGCTAAAGGAAGAAGTGAATGAAACTTCGAAGGGTTTGATAGTCATTCAAACCTCGGTTAGGGTTTATCCCAAAGCCTAAGATCATCACGTGAGACCATTGCCACCGGGTTACTAGTTAGGCTTCCCACTACGAGTGCTTTTAATACTGCAATAAAGATTCACCTGCCAGCATGCCAGCGAAGGATCCACTATGAGATCATGTATGAAGACTTTACATAGTATAGTTCCAAAGGTTCACGGTTATGTGATCTTTTCACCAAAGTGTCTCATGCTCAGGTGTTAATAATTTAAATTGTGGCCAAGGTTAACACCCTGCCACATACACGTATAAACATATGAGTGCCATTAAACACTTAAGATTCTACTATATGGTGGTAATCATGGACACAATAATATTAATAAAGGGTCAACGAAATGTTAAGCCCATATGAATTATCCCAATCAAATTATATATGGAGAACTTTATAATAAAGTTTAAATGCTATAGGATAGTTAAATATTCATATGCTTCTAATTGTAAATGCAAGTCGTTTAAATAGAAATATCAATTTAAGCTAGGGTAGGTCTTACCCTAGGTCCTATTTAGGTTTTCCCTTATGTCGTTAATGCCAAGTATAAAGTAGTTGCAAATGCTATGTTTAAACGTACAGTAATTGGATCTTCAAACTGATGATCTTAACCTCACCTGCAATTTCTATACAAATAGAAGTAAGAGCATTAGCTATGTAAATAACTAAGTAAGCCTCGGGGATTCCATAGGACCCCTTCATCAAAGAAAATAAAAAGGTTAGTAGCATAAAATTTATATTCTGATTACATCGCTAACGTTGGCTTAAATGTCGATCCAAGAATAAAATTCGACACATTAATGTTGTAAACTATTGAGACAAAAGAAGCAACATGCATCTATGAGATAAAATCTGCTGAATCTTAACATTTATTTTTCGACGGTAAAAGTTATAAACATTTATGACATGTCGACACTTTAAAACGAATCAAGACGATGCATTAACAAATACAAGCACAACATCATAAATAGGACAGAATAGTCCTTTCTGAGATAGCTGTTATTAAGAATGTCTTCCGCATAACAATTAATTGACATAAATACTAACAAGAATTTTTTTTAAATTTTCGTAAAAATTTGGGATGTTACAATTGGTTTTACATCCTCAAAAAAGTGGATCAGAGAATAGGGAATTGGTGTTTTAGATGGATTTCATTGGGAAGAAGACTTGTCTTAGTAAAATCAGTCTTGGAGTGGATTCCTATCTAGTGAATGTATTTGGCGAAAGTTACAAAGCTTATAATTGAAAAGATAAAACAAAAATGCTTTAAGATTCTATGGACTAGAAAGAAGCCGAAGGAAGGGACCGACCTGGTCAAGTGGGATGGGTTGGCTCGGCCCAAGCTAGAGGGAGGCTGGGGCTTGATGAATATTTCTGGTTCAGGTAGGCTGTGGAAACAAAAGGTCTTTGGCGATGCTTGAAAGGTATAGGGATGTGGAGCAATTTGGTTAGGGATAAATAACTAAAAAAGTATTATATTGAAGATTGGGATAAGGATGGAGCCCAAAAGAGCTAATAATCGATCAAAATTATGGGAAATCCTAGTAAACTCTTTCCTAGTTATTGCAAAGTGGCTAGTTTGGTGGGTAGGTGATGGAAAAAATATTATGGTAGGTGGGACTGCTAGATTGGAGACCCTCTAGTTTATAATATGTTCATGACCCTTTTATAAATATTAAATTCCAAGGGCATTATCACTCTAGACCATGTTTCCTAGGGTTCTGAGGCTTTGGGGAATGTGCAGAGATGGATGAGAAGTGAAGCTCTTAGATTTGCAAGATCATTGGCATCAGAATGGGATGCATATGTCCAAGCCCCAAAATGATCTGGTATTAATCTAAGCCAAGAAAAGGACTCCCTTGTGTGGTATTGGAACAATGTCAATGGCCAGGAAACTATTAAAATTGCCTATCATTCTATCATTTATTCTATCTCTCTGGGTGACGGATGTTGGTGGTATGGAGTTATTTGGATATGGAAAGATCCACTCAAAATCATATTGTTTTTTAGGTTGGCCTTAACTGATAAGGTGCTCTCTTGGGATAACGATATGAAGAGAGGAGGGGTTGGTCCTCCTATGTGTATTATTTGCTTTGTTGATGAAGAAAGCACTAGTCATTTGTTTGTTCATTGTTCTCTTGTAAAGTAGGTATGGAAGGCTATTAAAAGGGTACTAAATTTCATGGTTCATTGGATAGATATGTCTTTAGTGTGCAACTTAAAAATTGGATTGAAAGTGAAGTTTATGGCCAGGTCAAGGTGCTTCCTTGTCATTTATGTTGGGACATTTGGATCCATAGGAACAATGATATTTTTTAGGGAGGGAAACTAAATGTCATCCCGTTGGTCCAGAATATTCTAGGCTCTATTCTTAAGAGGAAACTTGATTTGGAGGCACTTGCTATCAGAAGGACTAAATAACTAGAATTTCTTGAGAATGTGCTAATAATGATCTAATCGAGATTGCAAGGGCAACTCATCAATTTGTAGCATTGGATAGTGGAAGACCCAAGGAAATAGTAATGCGTAAGGAAAAATGCATAAAAGGAAACCTAGTTAAGAGATCAATGGAACAAAGAATGTAAAAGATTGATAGTCCAATAGTCAGTGCAATGCTTAGAAAATATGAGAATTGGAGATGCTTCACACCACAGCCTTCCAATCTACCAATTTAATATCATGTAAATACAAGTATAAAATAGAGAGCTTGTGTTTTCTATAACCTTAATAAATTAAAATCCATAAAAATGAAAAATTGAAACCCTTTGGTGGATGTACAAACATCATTGATGTTTGAACCCAAATGAACATAGAAAAATTCTTCTTACTTTTCAATAACACCATATGATCTTGTGCATAGCTTGGATTTGGGTCATTCACAAGATGAAATGAATTGCCTCCCTTTCATCTACATTTATGCTTGCAATTAAGAGAATTAACAATATTTAGTTACCTTTTCTTGGGTTATATCTAGTTTTGTTATCTTTACAGGAGAGGAAAAAATATCCATTGTTAAGTTTCAAGCATACAATAGTTCATTTACAATAGTTAAAAGATCTTTTTTTCAATGCATTAAAGTTATCTAATTTTTTATAATTTAAAGATATTAAAATTAGAGGGAGTGATCTTGGAAACAAGTGGGTAACATTAATAAATACTTTTGATTTACTAAAAAGTTTTTTGCATGTTAGTCATTTTGCATGAGTGATGGTTTATTTTCGCATATTTATTATTTTAAATAAAAATAAATTATTTATTTTTTATTTACTAAAAAGTTATAACATGTTAATCATTTTGTAAGATTAATAGTTTATCACAATTATTAATCTTACAAAATGATTAACATGTTATAACTTTAAGTAAAAAAAAGTTATTTTTTAAGTAAAAAAAAATTATTTTTTAAATAATAATAATATTTTATATTATTATACAAAACACAATTTTCATTATGTAATAAATTGTTGATAGTCTTTTTTTTAAAGTTTATATATATATAACCCTCTTATTTAATATTTATCACAAATAATAAATAACATACTTTTTGGATAAAGGTAAAAAATCCAAGAACCTAAGCCTTGAAACACTTGAAAATTCCAAGTTATTTTGACATACATCTCAAAGTTATTTTGACATGGTTTTATTTTATAACGATAATATAAAACTCCAAAATAGTTTTTGTTTTTTTAATTGTAATTCAATATAAGCCAAAAAAAAAATTATATAAACAAAGAAAACTAATAATTTAATAATAAGCATTTATAAAAACCAAAACATTTTGCATGCTCTTTGCACCAATAAAAACTGAAACATGGAAGTCTGTTATACCTATCCCATCTTTTATTGTTTTTTCCATCAGAATCCCATCTTTTATTTGTTACAAGCATTCGTGTTCTAAGAGAATTATTTAAATGAAACAGGACCAAATCTCTAACGCCAGTATAAAAGAAATAGAAACTGCAGTGGCATTCTAATAGATTAAAGATCTGAGCACAATCAAAAGGTTAGCAATATTGAAGATGGCAGTGAAGTAAAAGTCTCTTTATTTAGTAGTTAGGTCAAAATGTCGCAAAAGTGATCAGTACGAGAGACCATTGCAACCCTATGGAAGTGTGGCCTTACATGAAAGGGTAGATGGATTCCACATTGCAGGTAACACATACATTCTTCTGTTCATTCCAAAAGCATTGTAGCTTCTGTTGCTCTTCTTATCAACCAACAACTCTCCTGGATAACCAGAGAATGCGCCCTTCCCGAATATGCCTGCGCAGGCTGTCACCGCCTCCAGCTGAGCCGATGCAACTCCTTGGTAGTACCCGGTGTTCAGTGGATTGGTGGCCGCCCCTGCCAATATGGTTGCCATGTTTATTATCATCCCATCCAAACCCACGTCGCCGTTTGGTGGATTCAGAGGCGGAATCGGAGGGCCATATTGTGGGGCTGCAAAAGGCCATGCGCATTGCCCCGGACACTGCATGCCCGAGTTTCCCACCCAACCCAACAAGATCCTCTTCGACCCAGCCTTGGAATGAGTTACAGGAACTGAATAATGAAAACTACACGAGTCCATGCAAAATCTCTCCACATACACGTCGTCTGCCGTGAGGACAATGTAGATTCCCTTCACGTCCGTGGGAAATAAGCTTTTGGCCAAGCTCCGTCTTACGAGCAATGCAATGTCGCTTCTCTTAAGTTGTTTTCCACGGGTGCACAATGCATCAGAGGCTTGGCCCCCAATCTCAACAACCGCTGAGACGCCTCGTTTGGCTGAGTCTTTATAGTGCTGCGTCGTTGCCCACCAGCTGCTCACTGACGGTTCTGTCGAAACCTTTCTTCCAATGGAAACAATGAAATCAGAAACTGCAGCTTTCTGGGAATGAGTGAAGTTGCCATACCAGAGAATATAAACGTTGATACTGCCGGGTCCCGTGAGAAGGGCTCCCTTGTGATACTGTAATACCAGAGGCGTTGAGGATACTACAGATAGCTGTCTTCTGCCGTGATAAACCGAAGTTGTTGCATGAAGCGGCGCAGCACAATAGATGAGTAGGACGAGAACCAACAAAGATAAGCGCGCTTGAAAGTTGTCCATGATTGCCCTAGTACTACTGCACCCGCACAGCAAATGGGGAGAGCACGGGACACTCAAGACACCAATAATATGTTTGGGGGCCGTGGAGAAACATAGACTAGTGCTGCAGCCTTTTATAAGGACTGTCCGATCTCACTTTTTGTCTCGCCCTATTCCTCGAAAGGATACGTGTCATATATCTAATTGAGCAAGAGACCGAGTTGTGGAAAGGATACGTGTCATATATTTAATTGAACAAGAGACCGAGTTGATCAAGGCATTTCCGTTGAGAGCATTTAATGCGTCTATAGAGGTGGCAATCAATATCTTGTTATTCAACTTGTTGCAGGCTTTATATAGAGGTGGCAATCAATATATGATCTGTTATCCAACTTGTTGCAGGCTATTTAATGTAGTGGGAGTAGCTGTTGGATTTCAAGCAGGTTGAGATTTAATGGTTAACAATCTGCTGCCACTGCATTAAATAACCTACAACAAAATAAATAATATGTACCTATCAAAACTATCTCTATACACCCTACCTAACTGATACTCGCAATTAAATGTTTATTGTTCACCGTTGATGAACCACAATTAAATCCACTAAACTGAACGAAGTCTAATTTACAGTCCAGGTGAATGCCAGT
This sequence comes from Larix kaempferi, assembly GCA_027924585.1. Lineage (NCBI taxonomy): Eukaryota > Viridiplantae > Streptophyta > Pinopsida > Pinales > Pinaceae > Larix > Larix kaempferi. Next base: position 415,321 of record BSBM01002130.1, on the reverse strand, counting down.
GTAAATGGAGTGAGGCTGGTAATGAATATTAATCACCGAAAGATCCATTTCAAGTGAGGTGGAAGGCATGTGTGAATGGATGAGTCCGGCGTATGTCCATAAATGATAATGAGAAAATTCCGTTCTCTACCTTAACCAATAAAAATATTTTGAATGAAAGACGTGTATAGAGAGAATGTGGTTCATAATGAATATTACTTATGGAGTATGGAGAAAATAAAAATTTACGTAATCGAGGTTAAGGCTTGTAATGACTATTAATTACACATTGGGCATAGAATTCAAATGGGTGAGATAAGGGGCATTTTATTGGGAAATTGTTCAAATCTATCTTAATTGGAAATAGGTTAATTTAAATGTTTGAGATGGACACTAAACATTTTATGTTTTTGGATGGTTTCGGGATTTTTCTAAGAATTTGAAATTGGATATATATGTTGTTAAAATTTTATAATTAATTTATTTTTATAATTTAGGAAATATAAAACTTAGAATAGTTAATCAAATCCAATGTTCTATATTAAAAACCACAAAATAAATATAGATTTATCTCCATTTCAAGAAATGAAATATCATGAACAAAAAATAAAATAAAACTAAAAAACTTACTTTTCAATGTAATTTAATTGATTCATATTAATTTTTTTCATTAATTCAATTTATTAAAAAATTTAAAGTGCATTTTCTTTTAAATATAATTTAATTTAATTTGTGTGTATTTGGTTTAATGGTTAACTTAAATTTATTAAAATTGTGCATTTTCTTTTAAATATAATTTAATTTAATTTGTGTGTATTTGGTTTAATGGTTAACTTAAATTTATTTAAATTTTAAAGTATAGTTGTTTTTTGAAATTTTAGAATTTTAAATGTTTTTTTAATAATTTTTTTTATTCTAGTAGTTAAAAGATAAGATATATATGATTTCATAAAGTTATGTCCATTGGTTATAACTTGGGTGGTTGAGAGTAATAATTCTTGTCCTTCCTACTTACTTTCAATTCTTTTTTTTTTCAAGGAAAAAAAACTATAATTTGATATTTTTAGTATAAAAATCAACGTTATAGAGATGGTCCATCTTGGAGAAAAAGAGACCCCATATACCTAGGTTTTAATCCCGAAACCAAAAGTCTGTTATACATAGACTCTAATGGACATTTCATCATTATACATAGCAGGAAAAAAACCCACATAATTAACAAAAAACAATATATTGTCCACAAAGTGCCAAAGCTTCATCCAAAATAGTGACCTATTACCCCATCAAATGAGACCATAACTCAGAAGTTAAATAGCCCAATAATTTCCCTGATCGATAACCATGTTATCGACAGCTTCCTCAAAGTGTAGAAACCCATCCATGGGGCCCATGACTGCCTTTGAAAAATGGTCCGCCTCTTCATTTTCCTCCATGTAAATGTGCTTACAACTGACCTAAGAAAAGTTGGCCAAGAATCTTTCCACATCCATGAACCAAGGTTCCAAAATTAAGACATCAACTTTCGATTTCCCCAGAATCCAATTAATAATTACTTGTGAATCACCAAAAATAGAAAGTTGTAAATAACCCCTCTTTGAGGTAAACCAAAGGAGACAACACACCGCCATGAGTTATGCCTTAATGCAATCCCCCTTCCCAATGGCCATTTTGATGCGGATAGTGTGGTTCAAGAGAAGGTAGATAATGGCCCCCGTGCCACATAAGGCCATCCTCAATGCACCATCAAAGAATCCACAAATGCCATCACAATCGATGTTGGGAAAGATGATAATTTGACGCTTGGAAGGCCTATTAGAGTCTGGGAACCCACTACAACTCTGCCATATTTTGTTGCATGTCCCAATAACCGAAGGAGTCTGGTTTTCAAAAAATTCTCCATTGCATAACCTCCAGATGCAACCGATCATGAAATAAGGAAGAGCCTTATGAGAAGCAACACCACGAAACCACTTAGAAATGCAATCGCTGAGTGTATCCCCACTCCAAGGAAAACTAGAATGAACCCAACGTAACCATATTCAGACCAGCCCTCCTACACCCACCTTCAATTCTTATAAGTGGCATATTGATGTTGTTTTCATAATAGGTAGTACCTTGTACATTGTATTAACATAATTGAAAAACTGAATATCTAAATACAATATAATATTTGAAAAAATCATAACATTTATAACACTAAAAATGTTAAGAGTGTGTGCAAGAAGATGAGGGGCCTTTTAGATGCAATCCTAGTTTTTGAAAACGTGATCACATTACATAAAAATATAACGCGTTTCTGCTACATAGCACTTGGTATGGTAAAACCCGAGCCTGACATGTCATTAGACATGTAGGATAGGTAAACATAATGCGTGCGCATTATATAACTACAAAACGCATACGTGATATGTACTTATAGAATGCGTACGCGTTATGTAGTTATAGAACGTGTACACATTTTGTAAATCTAAAATCAATTTAAATACACAATCCCGATAACCCGAGACACATTTCAACCATCAGGAACGTGAATTTGAGCTTGGACGACTGCGGATTTTGTGCCCTGGAGTATTGGAGGAGCTGGATTTCATTGGAGGGGAGGTAAATTGACCGATGAATTGTCATCTAATCATGTAATTCATTCACCCATACCATTTTTTTGTCAATTCTAAACTTAAATTACCGTTTGTTTATACTTTAAAACAACCCAATTTTGTAATATTTAGAAAATTGGAAATAACCCAATATCTAATTAAATTCACATCTCCCTCAACCAAGATGAGTGAATAATTACAATGAATCCCTTTTCAAGAACTCAAAAATTCCTAATGCAACCAAAAATCGAAAAAAAATAGAACTCCTCCCTTTCTACGATGTATCCATCCACATGAAACCCAAATTTTCAACCCTCAAAGGCCATTTCCCCATGATACTAATTGAACGAGTTTCCTCGGAAATGGCCATAACAAGATGAAATGCATGCACAAGCGTGAATAGAAAAAATGCATAAAAAATTAGTAACTTGGTTTCTCAAAATTTCATCACAAGTGTATGTAGATATACATTGCCTCTTAGTTAAGCACCCTTAACTAAATGCCAAAACACATTAACAAAATGCCTCTCGGGCCTGCCCTTTTAAACATAAAACAGTGTATTATATATAAATCAACAATATATATATAAACGAAGATTTAAAACTAGTAACTATGACTAGTTTTATTCCTTCCTCCAGTTTTAGCAGCTACCACCATTTTTCCACTAAAATATTTGCACTTCTTGGTTATAGCACCCACCTCATTTGTGTTTTAACTCTACCGTCCTCGACACTTGGCTCTTTCTCTGCGCATATGACTTAGCCTCCATGCCCCTGGCCTTATTGCAATGGAAAACAAAAGTTGAATTATATGAACCTTCTCACCGTGATATCGAATTACATGTCAACGCGTCCTGAAACCACCATACAACCACGGTATTCATCTCATCGTTGAAGAGTTCATAACCATCATGCAGTTTTGACTGCGATGTGGATCTGGAATCGTCGATCTAAATGAAATCTAATCTCCACCATCGAGACCGTCGACTAGTTAATCGACCTATACACACCCTCAATCAATGTACTCAACGCTCAGGGACCATCGATTCAACTCAAAGACTTCATATAGAAAATCAATATGTTTCTTATTTAATTTTTAGAGCTTGCCATATAATGTAGAGATTGATTTTGCAGAGAGAAATTGTCTCTGTTTTGCTCCAAGGAATTGATAATTCTAAGCCCTCTTCCGCTTGAATCTCTATCTTCAACTTCTGCGAGCTAACCCTGGCTCTATTAAGCTACCAAAAATCTAATTAATTAAAGGTCATCAACTAAACTAAATACAACTTGAATTCTTCTTCTTTAATCCTATAAAGAAGGAACAAAATCCATGATTAACTCAACGGTGACTCACTTGACAAATCACTAACTAGATGCTACAACTCTGGAAATGATCAACTAACCCTATCGATTACATTGGGAAAAGGATATAGTATCCTTATCCTCTTTATTCAACCTCTCAACAAAATAAAGCAAATTAGAAACATGTGAGACCCTAGGTCTCCTTAAGTTCACTTGACCTAGCAAAGTCATAAATGACTTTACTCAAACAGTCTATGCCCCTACATCACTAGGTTTATCAATCGTTTTTTAAAATAGTAAAAAAAATGAGTAATATATTTCTACATGTCAAGTCCCTAAGCTCATCTACAACCAATTGTATTCCAATCCATAATTTCCCTATTTTCCCATGTCACTTTTGGTTGGTTTCCATGTTTATAGAACAATGGAAATGGTGAACACCCATGAACTACCTAGAGTGTGTCGTGAGAGTGTTCCCAACCATGATTGAGTCAATGATATTTAGAGGATTGGTGGAAGCCCTGTATCACCCCTTTTCTTGCCTCACATATCATAATAGTCCCCCGCCCCTGTCGTTTACATATCCAACAATCCTAATCTACACTCAGAAAGACCTGCGACGCTGACCTAGTAACTACTCCTAGAAACCTATCCTAAAACCCTTCTAACATTCTTACCTATATCGGCCCTTCTTCCCTTGGATGTTGTCCTAACCCTACATCTATCCTAAACTTCCATCCCTCTTAAATACTATGTTTAAGACACGGGTCTAAGTTTTAGCACCTGACATGCCCCCATGCATGTTACCTTAACCATCTTTCTAAGCCTAACAAGTCATATCCTATTCTTACTTCTTCATTAACTGAATGTAGTCACCGTCCTAGGACTATGAAATTTAAATTTAGTTGTTCTATCTCAACTTAATCTTCATCCTCCTAATCAACCATCTTGTCATATCAATCACATATCATAATACTTGCATCATTAATAAATATATGTGATAATTATGAGATAACACTATCATATTCCACTTGTGATCTCTTATTAAGTTTACATTGTTGTTATTGTGATTCTAGTCACAATCTCTAGTTGATTATTCAACATCTTAATCATTGATAGTCATCTCAAGTATATGTAATCATATTGGAAAGACAAACTCATACATATCCATTTCATTCCATGCCACTTTGTCCTCCCCTCCAACCACAAGGCGTAATATGTTGAAATCAATAAATTTAATGTTAGCTTATGAAGTTGATGGAAATATTGTTTTCTGCAAGGGACGTAAAGGCCAAAACATGTCAAAATAACACTCCTAAATTCTAAGAAGTTTAAACCCAAGTGTGCATGGAAAAGTCAGCAATGAGGGTTAATAAGTGCCTTAACTTCTAGAAAGAAGTTGAACGAAACTTACTTTTTAATTGTTAAATGTTTAATTTTAAGTTTTAAATGTATGTAAGTGAATTCCATTAAATTGTTTACTTGAATTTGATTTAATACATTTTCAATTTTGAAGAGACGTCATTATATACCATGTATATGTTTCTAATGATTTTCGTACTAATCTTTTTATTGCAGTTGCGGCTATGGACAGAAAATGTTGAGATATTGATTGAGCTTTCCCGCTTGAGGGGCATTAGTGCGGCTTTTAGTGGTGGTGACAGCATTCGACGCTCACTTGCATCAATTCTGGATGCAATTGTTGACACTATTTCAAAGTCAAGCAATTTGCTATATGATATTACATCATATAGAGAAATAAAAAGACAAGAATACGCTGATGGGCTACACTACACTACAATCAAAAAGTTGAAAATAACCAAAGAGCACATATTTGCATTGTTAAGGGATCCTCGGTTGGGGGAAATCCCAAATGCAAATAGGCCTCATATCTCGATTGAGTGGTGCACATTTCAACCATTTGTTGATAACTGGATGGACAGATGGTATATGGTTTTTGATATGCCACCACATAACAACAGGGAAATGCCCCTGTATTTCCTTCGAAAGATGTTTGCAGAGTTCGTGTTACATAAACACGTAAACTATTTTGATATCTTGCAGTTTCAAGGGATTGGTGGGGGAATGCCCCAAAACCAATCGAATGCGAGGCTTCGAGACCCTAATCGCCCTATCCCTGAACCTCGTAGGCAATTTCCTGGGCCAGATGTCCCACCTACACATTGTGTTATTCCATAGACACGTGATGCATTTTTGAGTTTGGCCTGGGTGGTTGTTCACCATGACACTATGGTTTAGCATATGGGTGAGGAAGGGACATTTTTCCTTGGTGTGGTACATACACCAAGTCATCACGATGCATGACCATATCTAGTGCAGGACCATCGGCACATCCCCAGCCTAGTTTTGAGCCTCACTAGTGCACATCGTGTGGTTGTCCCTGCTATGGTCTTGCCTCAAATGTTTCCTTCAATGGGTTTTTGAGTGATGTATGTAGATGGTTAAATGTAATCAATTCTTCATTTATTTTCCTCTTTGTACACATATATATAGTTTGAGCTAATATATTAATTTTGTGAAATTGCAGTTGATGCTTTATGCCGGCAGCGATGCCCTAGAGTCAGATGTTCCAGACTCTATAGGGGGGAATGACAGTCCATCCACTGATCTCGTCGTTGGTGGAGGGATTCATGATGATACCCAGTTGGCAGGCCCCTCTTATATAGCACCCATTGCCGTAACTCACACTGAGGTAAACATTTTAAAATTTCAGTTTTTTAATACTTGTTAATTTCCACATACTTTACATGTTAGTTCACTAATTCTATCTACGGTCTAATATTTACAATTATTAAACTTGCAGATGGCAGATCCTTCATTGGGGAAAGCTAATATGGAGGTAGCATCCATGGTCGTATTGTCCAAGGAAACATCTGGGCTCCAGGTAAACAATTAAAAATTTCATTTTTTAAATACATGTTTGTTCATTGAATCATGCATGTCTAACTACATGAACACTTGTTGACTATAGGCACCAACCGAAACATCTGGACCATTGCCTAGATTTGTATCTCCTCCTAGGCCATTCGTGAACAAGGGTCATGCATATGTGAGGCGGCCTACTCCTAGTAAGACTCCAACTGCCTATGACCATGGACTTACTGATACCATGGTAATGTATATCCTTCGATGATATTTGTTGGTTAACTTGAAATCCAGTGCATTTGTTTTTGGTAATGTTTGAATTGCATGTTTATTGCATCAGGAACCAGAGTTTTCTTTTGCAAACCTCGCATTGATGGTTGATGCAACAGTTAGTGCTGCATCTGCAATGGAAACAAGTCACATAGAGGTATGTAACTATTTCAACAGGATCTTTACATAGTTTATTATTCTTGTCTATTGTTTATTCATGCATGTCTAACTATTTCAACATTTGGTGATTGTAGCCACTAGCAGCAGGAGCAGTTCCTAGCCCCCCTGGTTCGACCATGGTTGCGACCATCCTAGATGTTCAACCAGCATCTCCATCTGATACCATGGTAATGTATATCCTTTGATGATATTTTTTGGTTAACTTGAAATCTAGTGCATAAATTGTTTTTGTTAATGTTTGATTTGCATGTTTAATGCATCAGGATCCAAAGTTGTCTATTGCAAACCCCCCAGGAGTCATTGATGCAGTAGTCAATGCTGCATCTGCAATAACAACAAGCCACACAAAGGTACAACTATTTCAACATGATCTAGACATAGTTTATTATTGTTGTCTATTGTTTATTCATGCATGTCTAACTATTTCAACATTTGGTGATTGTAGCCACCAACAGCAGGAGCAGTTCCTATCCCCCCTGGTTCGACCATGGTTGCGACCATCCTGGATGTTCAACCAATAGCTCCATCTGCTACAAAAGGAATGTAATCCCCTTTGTCATAGTATCTCGTTGAGATGAGATGTCCATTAGTGATCAAGTGTTTCATGCAATTTCCATGCACATGCTGATAATTGTTGAGTTAATTTAGATATGGTCTTTTATTTGCAGAGACCGATTCCGGAGAGGAGGAGATTGGTGATCGGACCATCAGAGTTGCCAATTCGTCCAATGGAGTGGGTGAGTGTTTGTTATAAATCAGTGAGCCACAAATTATTTTTTTTAATTTCTATCTTGAACTAATGTATTAGTACATAGTTAGTTGAATTTAACAATTAATATTTAATTTGCAAGATCCAGAGACGCACACTGATCCTAGAGATGTGCCTAGAAGATCAACGTTGGGAAAGGACAAGAGGAAGCTTGAGTTTTGATGTGTCTTATGGGATATATGTACATTTGGATACATGTACATGTGGCTTGGATAGTTTTGGATACACGTACTTTTGGATATATATGTACTTTTGGATATCTTCGGTTTCTACATGTTCTTGTGTCAATCTATTTTGTTGATTTGTGTGGATTATCTATTACTTATGAATGCACTATGTCAAAAGAACAAAATATTACATTTATAGGTTTCAATGAACTCACTACATGCACACTAATTGGATATCTAATTAAAAATTGTGATTTTGGATGATCATTACAAGTTAAGTCAAAGTTCTTGCTCATGTAATTTAATAAAACTAAGTGAAATACAATGTATTTCAAGGTTTCAATGAACTCACTCATGCACACTAATTGGATATATCTAATTAAAATTTGTGAGTTTGGATGATTAAATTACAAGTTAAGTCAATGTTCAAGTGTAATTTAATAAAACTAAGTGCAATACATGCTACACATTTCATCAATGCCCAATATTTGATTGTACAATTAGATTCAACACTACACATGAGTAACTACATACAAGTGCTCAAAGCAACATTGGTGAAAGGAACAAACGTTACCTCGGGATTCGAGAAATAAAGTGCAATCGATAAATACATTGCAACCTTACTCAATCAACATGAATAATAAATGCTCACTCAACATGAACCTAGCACGACCAACAACACTATTCAACAAACCTCATGCATCCAATGACTAATCACTCAGCATTAAAGGAACTACAATAGAATCCAAGGATCGAGAACCACCTTCGTGAATCAACATGATTTGAAGCATAAGTCCACCGGATTTGAAAAAGTTGAGTTCGACATTAGACTGATTTTGAACTGAGTTATGATAGACCCAGACTATGCATGAAAATCTACAAGAAAAGGTGTGACTCACATACTGAAAATATATTTAAAAGATTCCAAAATAAAAAAGGATGAAAGATCGGCTTCATCAACTATGTTGTTATCAAGTGTTGAAAAAGCGAGACCTTCTCAGTGATTGGACCATTTCTTGGAAAACTCTAAGCATCAACTCTAATGCATGGTAATCCCTAAACCTTGGTTAGGATTAGGGTTTCCCTGTTAGGGTTAGGGTTTCCCCATTGATGAACATCCAATTGAACAATCTATGCATGCTAAACCATAGGTTATGATTTCCAAACCCTCATCCATGCATGTTAAACACTAAACCCTAGTTAGGGTTACAGTTCTCCTGTGAACTCATGCCAGGGTGCAAAAACCCACACAAAGCAACGATTTTGAATTTTGTCAACTCCTACTAGCATGTTTGGTTAGGGGAAATAAGGAAACGCCAAACGCATCCCCATCATCCGTGGTTTTCCAAGTTTGGTCTTCATTGGCGTGAAATGCATTGTCCCCTACTGAGCCAAACCCTAGTTTCAGAAACCAACGTATACGGAGGTCGCCGGGAGATGGATAGGCAGGAGAGAGGCCCCCCTAGCTAAAATCCCACGTCATGAATCTAACGGAATTGACGGTTTGTCGGACGGAGGCCCGAACATCAGTCTATGGCGAGTTGCATGTCACCTCCAGATTCCTTTGAGGGAAACTTGGTGGACTTGTGCCCGAGGCGCAAAAAATGTCACAAAGCAGCAGTTTTGAATTCTGTCAACTCCTGCTAGTGTGCTTGGGAAGGGGCCATATGGAAACAACAACCATAGCACCACCATACATGGTTTTCCAAGTTTGGCCCTCGTAGGCATGAAATGCATTATCCCTTACTGAGCCAAACCCTAGTTCCAGAAACCACTGTATACAGAGGTCACCGGGCGATGGACAGGAGGGAGAGAGCCCCCCCTAGCTAAAATCCCACGTCACCAATCCAACAGAATCAACGGTTCATTGATCAAAGGCTGTTAACAATAAAATTAACACCCTTAATCAAGTGACAGAAGAAGCACATTTTTACTATGAACCTGTCGCAGGAAGACATGACACAAGTTCATGCAGAGATGAATCCTCTCTAAGAAATGCATTAAAATGCATTAATAGTGCTTAAAATCATTCTAAATGGTGCAAAAAGCCTAAAAACTATGAAAAGTGGGTTTTCAAGTTAAAATAATCTAAAATGGATTATCCCACACTCAAAAGAGAAACCTAAGGCACATTTCCCAATGCTATATAAGAAAGTATTTGGGGCATGGTAAAGACACACAAAGGAAGAGCAAAGGAATGCTAGAAAGATTCTAAAGGAGGAGAAAAAGCTAAAATTCTTCAAAAGCAAGGGTGAGGGAAGGGAAGCTCTTGTCAATGGAGGAAGGATTCATATCTAATGCCATGGTAAGGATGTATCTCTCCATTGTTCTACTATGAATAGATTCAAGTTTCTACCATCTATGAGTTTGAATTTAGCTTATCATGTATGAATTTAATTCTTAATAGTCTTTAGATCTTAATGAGTTTTGATTAATGAATCTAGGTCTTAGGAAACTTGTGATAATCTTTTCATAATGCCGACATAGAATTTCACCAATTCTTAGTAAGATAGATTGATATGTTGCAGATCTAATTCCCTACTTGCAAACATCATAATCTATTATCAGAGGCCTGACCATCGATCTATGGAGAGTTGCAGGTCACCTCCAGATTTCGTTCAGGGACATTTGGTGGACTTGTGCCCGGGGCGCAAAAAATGTCACGAAGCAACATTTTTGAATTCTGTCAACTCCTACTAGCATTTTTGGGCAGGGGCCATATGGAAATGCCAACCGCATCCCCACCGTCCGTGGTTTTCCAAGTTTGGCCCTCATTGGCGTGAAATGCTAGGTGTCTAATGTAAATGTAAAATTAAGTTATGTGGTCCCACATGTAAGTGAAGCCCCACTTGTAAAGTTAGAGTCATGTATAAATAAGAGTCATGTTCTTCATTTGTAAGACACTTCATGTCTTGTATTTGTCTTCTTGGAGTTGCACATGAAGGAGAAGGAAACTCTTATTTTAGGGTTTCCTCATGAGCTTGTGTATTAGGGTTTTCTCATGAGCAGGTGCCTTCTATTGTTGGTTGGGAAAGATATGCTTGGATATCCTTATGGCTTGGAGGTCATCTTCATGGAGATAAGTACTCTTGTTGCCATGTTTCATTAAGTTTTTTTCATGTGGTAAAACCCTTGAGGGTTAGGGTTTGTTCATGGTTTCATTGTACTTGTTTTCTAAACATAATTATTCTAAGAAAGGTTGCTAGGTTTTCTTCCCCATGAGGGTTTCCCAAGATAAAATGTTGTGTCTCTTGTGCATTGTTATTCTTAACTAGATCCTACATCAAGGATAATTTTAGGGGTGAAATTTAGCCCATGGGCTGTTTTCCCATGTTTTTTTCCAAAAAAAGATTCGCCAATTTGCATTTTTTGAAGCCCTGTTCTGCCCAATTTTGATGAGGTAAACTTTTTTCACTCTAAAAATCGTCAAATTATTATATAAACTATATAAAATCCTTAGAAATTGAAATAATTTTAGAAAAATATCGCCAAATATTTTATCCTTGACATTTTAAGAATTGGTAAAATTCGCCAAGGTTTATACACTTTTAAATAAGTATGGGTCCTTAAAATTATCCCTGCCCTACATGTTAAATTTATGCATTGAACTAATGGTTATAGTTGGTATAAAGCATTTATCTAGATCAAGTATCAAAAATTTAACATGGTATAAGAGGTGAGTTGTCAAGAAGAAAATTATACAAGCCTTAAAAAATAGCAACCCTAGGAGGAAAATTTAGGGCTTCCAATGTTGGGAACCTCCTCTATAGCTTTGGAGGGTTTCTTTGTTGATTTGAGGGTTTCTAGGCCATGTAGGCCTCTAGGGACCTTGTACAACATTGGAGGGTTCCAATGCAGTGTTTGGGACAGTGATTATAGATTTGAAATCATCTCATCATAGCGCATCTACCAAGCTATAAACATTCAAAAGAAGAAGAGATTAAAAATTAAGGTTTTGGGGCCCTACAAGCAAGTAGAAACCCTAGGAGAGACAAGACACTTCCGAGGAAGTTATGAGTTCCAATAATAAGTTATGAGTGTTGGTAGTGTTCCCACGTCAGCATTTCCCATACACACTTGCAGGAGCCAATGGCACACAATCTTGCTGCTCCGTTTTCTTTTTCGCTCCCGGACCGAAAAGTCACCAAGTGTACCTAAACAACATTTTCATGCGACTTGCCACTCGACATAACTCGAAAACGATAGGTCGGATCGACGAACCTTCGACTGCGTTGGTCTCTTAGCATGCGATTACCTCTAGGAGGGCCTCTCCCTCGTGTTCTCATGGCCCAGTGACTTCATTTCGTAAACTAGGGTTTTGCTCAGTTTCCTTCAATGCAACTCTCGCATTGGTGGGTCAACTCTGCAAAAAAATCCACCAAGCCAGTGTTGGTGGTGTTCCCACATTGGCATTTCCCATATACACTTGCAGGAGCCAATGGCACGCAATCTTGCTACTCTGTTTGCTTTTTCGCTCTCGGACCGAAAGTCACCAAGTGTCCCTGAACGACATTTTCATGCGACTTGCAACTTGACATAACCCAGAAACCGGAGGTCGGATCAACAAACCATCAAATCCGTTGGTCTCCTAACATGCGATTACCTCTGGGGGGCCCTCTCCCTCGTGTTCTCATGGCCTAGTGACTTCATTGTGCATTCATTTTGTAAACTAGGGTTTTACCCAATTTCCATTGATGCAATCTCGCATTGGTGGGTCAACTCTGCAAAACCATCCACCGAGCTAGTGTTGGTAGTGTTCCCACATCGACATTGCCCATACACACTTGTAGGATCCAACGACATGCAATCTTGCTGCTCCATTTGCTTTTTCACTCCCGGACCGAAAGTCACCAAGTATCCCTCAACAACATTTTCATGCGACTTGCAACTCGACCTAACTCGAAAATCAGAGGTTGTATCGATGAACCATCAACTCCGTTGGTATCCTGGCATGTGATTACCTATAGGGGTCCCTCTCCCTCGTGTTCTCATGGCTCAGTGACTTCATTGTGCATTCATTTTGTAAACTAGGGTTTTGCCCAGTTTCCACCAATGCAATCTCGCATTGGTGGGTCAACTCTGCAAAACCTTCCACCGAGCCAGTGTTGGTAGTGTTCCCACATCGAAATTTCCCATACACACTTGTAGAAGCCAATGACATGCAATCTTGCTGCTCCATTTGCTTTTTCGCTCCTGGACCGAAATTCACCAAGTGTCCCTGAACGACATTTTCATGTGACTTGTAACTCGACATAACTCGGAAACTGGAGGTCGGATCGACGAACAGTTGAATCCATTAGTCTCCTGGCATGTGATTAGCTCTAGGGGTCCCTCTCCCTCATGTTCTCATGGCTCAGTGTCTTCATTGTGCATTCATTTCATAAAATAGGGTTTTGCTCAGTTTCCTTCAATGCAATCTCGCATTGGTGGGTCCACTCTGCAAAACCCTCCACTGAGCCAGTGTTAGTAGTGTTCCCACATCGAAATTTCCCATACACACTTGCAGGAGCCAACAGCATGAAATCTTGCTGCTCCATTTTCTCTTTCGCTCCAGGACCAAAAGTCACCAAGTGTCCCTGAACGACATTTTCATGCGACTTGCAACTCGACATAACTCGGCAAACGAAGGTTAGATCGACGAACCGTCGACTCCATTGGTCTCCTGGCATGTGATTACCTCTATGTATCCCTATCCCTCGTGTTTTCATGGCCCAGTGACTTCATTGTGCATTCATTTTGTAATCTAGGGTTTTGCTCAGTTTCCTTCAATGCAATCTCACATTGGTGGGTCAACTCTGCAACCCTCCACCGAGCCAGTGTTGGTAGTGTTCCCACGTTGGCATTTCCCATACACACTTTCAGGAGCCAACGACACGCAATCTTGTTGCTCTGTTTGATTTTTCGCTCCCGAACTGAAAGTCACCAAGTGTCCCTGAACGCCATTTTCATGTGACTTGCAACTCAACATAACTCGGCAGCTAGAGGTCGGATCGACAAACCGTCGACTCCATTGGTATCCTGGCATGCGATTACCTCTAGGGGGTCCTCTCCCCCATGTTCTCATGGCCCAATGACTTCATTGTTTATTCATTTCGTAAACTATGGTTTTGCCCAATTTCCTTCAATACAACTCTTGCATTGGTTGTTTCAACAACAACACATGGGTCTACTTCAAGTGACTTAATCATTCGTTGTATATCAAACTCTACATATGCTACATTTGAACATGTTGCAGCATTAAGAAAACACTATGTGTCTAGAGATGACGGGCTATATTATTCTTGTACTAAAGTATAAGCCAACAACCATATGCCTAAGCTACACTTACAAATTACAAACCAACTAGGGTTTCATGAACTACACACTGCATAATAAAACTAGGGTTCACAAATTGAGACATGGAACTACAAACTAGGGTTTTATGAACTCTTTAGGTTTAGATCATTAGATTGGTTAGTATCATTTAAGTAGAAATAAAAAGGACATATACCTAGGCTATGCACATACATTAAACAAAATGAATAGGGTTGAACATGGATCACAAGTGGAATTTAACATGCATGCATGACTTAGAAGTAGAAACACATGTACATGGATTACAAGAAAAACCAACTAAGGTTTCATGAATTATAAGAAATCCATGATCATAGAGATCAGAGGCTATGTTATTTTCATTAAAGTAGAAGCCAATAGCCTATATACCTAGGCTACACTTACAAATTGAAAACCAACTAGGGTTTCATGAACTACGAATTGCATACTATAACTAGGGTTCACAAGTTTAGAGATGGAACTACAAACTAGGGTTCACAAGTTTAGAGATGGAACTACAAACTAGGGTTTTATGAACAAATTACGTTTATATCATAAGATTGGTTATTCTCATTCATGTAAAAACCAATAGACCATATACCTATGCTATGTACTTAAATTCAACAAACCAACTAGGGCTAAACATGGATCATAGGTGGAAGTTCACATACTTGCATGACTTAGAAGT
Organism: Larix kaempferi; assembly: GCA_027924585.1. Classification (NCBI taxonomy): domain Eukaryota; kingdom Viridiplantae; phylum Streptophyta; class Pinopsida; order Pinales; family Pinaceae; genus Larix; species Larix kaempferi. Next base: position 400,175 of record BSBM01002130.1, on the reverse strand, counting down.
AGAAACACATGTACATGAATTACAAGGAAAACTAACTAGGGATTCATGAATTACAAAAATACATGATTCTAGAGATTAGGGGTTATGATTCTAGAGATATGAAAGATAGACTTCCAAAAAATACACCTTAAGGGAATGTAGTACCTCATATTTACTTTTCCAAATTTAGTTGTAGTATCTTTAATTTTGATATCATTGTTTTGGAATTTGAATTATAATATTTGAAATCTGATATATGTCTATTTTGTACTCATAACATGGAAGGATTTGAAAGATACTAGTCCTTAGATGTGTAGTTTTCATGGATAGGAAGGGTAGAGTAGGAGGGGGAGGTATGGCAGGTATTCTAAGGATGTAGAGGAAAGTGGATGAGGGAAACAAATAGGTATACTAGGGATGCTATGTGTGTGATTTCAGATGTGCAAAGAGGTTGGCCTACTTGTGAAGTAATTATGGTTAGAAATGAAGAATATTATGGTGTAGGGCTCGGTTTAGGTAGTGTATGGTTCGGGTATTTTAAGGTATATATTAGAATTGTAAAGAGGATAGATAGGATGATTTTCAAAGAAGTTTAGGAGGCGAATCGGAAATACTCAAACCAACAAGGAAACAAAACCCTAGGAGTCTTCTAGGCTTGGAAAGGCTCACAAAATTAAAGGTTATACTTGGAGGAGGAAATAGAAAAAAAACTAGGGTTTCACGAACTATAAACCATAAACCTGAAAACTAGGGTTTATAAATTTACACAAACTAGGGTTTATGAACTCATTAGGTTTGTATAATTATATTTGTTAGTCTCACTCAACTAGAAACTAGTAGACCATATACCTAGAAGATATGTACCTGCACTACAACAAAGCTAGGGTTTCATGAACTACAAACCACAAACCTAAAAACTATGGTTCACACATTTTAGACATAGAACTAAAAACCAAGGGTTTCATGAACCAGTACTTTATGGGAAAGGATAGTACAAAGTCAAAGATTGCCAAGTATAAACCCAGAAACAGATTAAAGAGTTAGTTCCAATGGGAAATATAGCAAATCAAGACAATGATACTTTTGAACATCAAATGCTCAAATATTTGTTAAATAAAAGGATCCAAAACAAAACAATAGATATTTCAATGTGTTTATAATTCACAAATCTCCTCATGCCAATGATCAGTAACAATAATATTTCAATGAGACAAACTTTTTCAAAGTATAAATGATTTCTAAATCAGTATGAATGTTGACGACAAGGCCTAAATGTTCTCAATATAATGATACGAGTGATATCTCCTTGTGTTCATACATACATTCGAGTCAAGACAAGTTATGACAACAAACAAATTATTGTTCTTGATTTATATGGGTTGTAGACAATTTAAATATCTACCAAGTATCAATATACCACTGTCATAAAGGAAAGATTCCATCCAAAAAAATATGAAGTCCCAGAAGTATAAGTATCAAAACAAGATTTTAATTCTAGCTTTCAAGGACATAAATATTTGCAATGTCTTTGTTTTGATAATATCTTCTATATCTCTGTCAAACTTATAATTGTTTCCAGCCAAGTAATGAAACATTTTGCAATCCAAAGATATTCCCAATCGATGCCAAGTGATAATAAAAGTCACATATGTATGGAAAACAAGCTATGGAGGAAAAACCAAGTTTCTTTTACAATTTCCAAATTCAAATTTTACTTGCATACCACTGCAAAAATCAACATCATTATAACCGGAAATTACTTATGTTTGACAGTCCTTAAAATGTTCGTGTAGCATGTTTTGGATGGCCAAGTTTTTGAAGACTTTAGGGAAGTTAGGATAGGGATGTTAGTGAGTGAAATGATGTGAAGTAGGGTTGCAATAAAGGGTTAGGACAGTTAAAAAAATGGCAGTCCTATAGGTGTCTAGGCAATAAAAGATGGCAATAAATACCTTGCTTTGAGAGTTTAGGAAGCCTAGATGAAGGGGGTATGTCCTAGGTTTAGTTTAGGAAATTTTAGGGTGTCAAAATAGGAACTTAGGGCTACCCAAAAGGGAATTTACAGTCAGTAAAACAGGTAATCCTGTAGGTTTTTTAGGAACAAAAAAAAATGGCAACTAGTGCCTTACGTTGAAGGATTATGATACTAGGGATGTAAGTCAAGGTATCTAGGATATGTTAGAAGCCTAAGGAGCAGTAAATAAAGGTTAATTAGGGCTGCAAAATAGTTCAGGTCTGTGTTTATTTTAGGAGCAGCAGTAGGTTAGTTTCTAGGGGGAGTTAAGGGTGTTTAAGTCTTAGCATTAGAGAACCCAAGGAAAGTTTCATCTAACTATACCCAATCCCATCACATCAGATTATGCTTGCAAGCCAATAACCATAATGAAAGTGAAGGTTATCAGTGCACCCTCAAGGATAAGGAGATCACACCTTCTCTCTTTGTTATGTATGAATATTTCTTGTGAAAGAGGGGGGTCAAACACTATGATTGATATTGACATGATCATGTTATTGATATTTACATGATCATTCATAATCTTAGGGTTTATTGATCATATGTAAAAATTGGCATATTCATAAACTTGACATACAAGAGAACTTTTGGAATATTTATAAACAACATAAACGAAAATTTGGCATATCAAGAACACAAAATTGACATATTCATAAACAACATACATGAGAAAATTGAGCATATATCAATATTCAATTACAAATAGTATAAATAGTATAGTATTAAAAGTATGTAACATACCTCATAATGCTAGATCCCACCTATTATCATACAACCAAGCCCTCTGAATCATATCTTATAATGATGGTCTCCATTATTCTCTCATGCTCTATATCCGGTAAGAAGTAGTGTACCTTCGATGAATTTCGGCTAGGCATTGTTCGTACTTGGAGGTTTGCACCAATGATTAAGTTGGTAAAGTGATACACACTTGCACCTGGTTTCTAATCCATGTAAACATATCCACCCTTCTTTCTTGTATTGTTTTCCTGTGTCAAGTATTCACCTTTAACAACCCTAGACCCGATTGGGAAGTGGTTGTTTTCATCGTCAGTCATGGACATATTGAGGGTTTGCTTTCCCTCTATACAACGTGCCAACCAGTAATCACCACCCCATTCACTATCTTTTGAGGCAACCACTGCGTATATGTGCCCTGCATAATATGATTGTGGGTATATGATCAAAATACTTTTCGTGTGATACAAGGCCATTAATGTGCATTTTATGACTATGTAAATAAATAAAAAATGTTAAGGAAATGCATCATACCAGGTTGTACAAGGTCTGATACATGATCAAAATCTATAGAAATAGATGATTGGTCTTCTTCCAATGGAGTTAACTGAACAATTGCACATTGATCAAGTGTAAGTGATATGCGATCCCATCCATCAACCCAATCCAATGATTCACACCCATCCCAGTCACCATCGCAACAAGGTGGGAAAAAACAAGTGAGTTTTCTGGTCCAAATTTCAATTACTGGGTTATCAGAGCTTCGAACCGAATGAAAGCCACGAGTCCCTGGCATAGTCTTGCATTCCCATGCATGTGAATAATATATGTCTACCACCTCCCAAAAACATCTCTCCACATGTCTCTTTCTTGTGGATTCTACTCGCATAGTTGATTCCTCTCCCATTACTGACGTGCACCACCTGACTATAGATTGAGCATTTCAAATAGTAGATTCTGTAGAGAATTTCAATTCCTCTCTTCTTAGGGATGTTTTGACACATGCTACGGCTCCATCATGCTCTCCTTTACCATGACCAATCTCAAAATAGTTCCACATATGTGGCACTTTGTAGTTTTTATGCAATTAACACAACCATTGAAATATGTGTGCATTTTTGAACTGACCAACACATCCATCATGCCAAATCTAGTGTCAATCCATCTGTATGTTCCTCCCTTCGAATGATCATAGAACATGATGAAGCAATGGCGTACATAGTGGAAGTCATGGCACCTATCATCAATTATGTAGAAGTGATATTCCTTTAGAATTTCTCTTTGCTCTTCACTTCTATTTGGGCCATTCCTATATGTGATATGGACCATCAAGGAAACCTGCTCATAGTGATAATACTGACTTTGGATCTCATTTTGAGGTTGCAGAGTGTAGTTCTCGGTAAAATCAACAACTGAAAGTATAGTACCACGGGGAAATGTATCTCTGCATATTCTATTCTCATCCTGCCATCGTGCCAAGTGGACATGCTGAACATATTGATGTGTCTTTTCAATAAATTCCTTGATGAAGTCACTAACTTGTACCTGGTGACACAAAATGATTTCAATATCAGTTTTTTTTTGTAAGGATTGAAATGTAATTGTTCAAACATAAATTTATAGATATAAATGCATACCTGAGATGTAACCAATTGTATTTTTTTTCTTTCTTTCCTTGGGACTATTTCATAGCAGATATATTTGAAACTTTTCATGTCTATAACCATATTCCCAAATTCGTTGTCTCCACTCTCGTGCATACATTGGCTCAATAATGCCATTCCATCACAGTTGGAGCATGTTCCATCCAAACAAGATTTTGCATAGTATGTTTGCCCCTAATGCCTATTGCACATGATGCCATGAATGAATTCTCTTGATGAAGTCAGTGGTATTGTCAGGGATAAATCCTGCACATGGTTAGTATGCAACAAACGACGAATGTACAAAAATGTTTCATAGTAATATTCATATTCTACGTGGTATCTACAGCAAAAAGTGTTACGAAGAGTATTTATTCTAACATACCAGGGCTTACATTTCTCAAAATATCTTTGCCCCAAGTTCAATTGTCTATGTTCATTCCTAAATTTATCGCATAATTCTGTCTGTGTTATATCAAGAAGATGCTTAATATGTGGTTCATGATCCTTTGAACCCCTTATCAGTTTTAGTACATCCTTCTGGTTTGAAGAAGGCTTTGTGTGATCATGCCAAAAACTCTGCACTAGTCCCTTTACTACATCAACTAGCTTAATGTCACGATGTGGCAACAGACCAATAAAGGCCCAAAAATCTCTCTGATTGGTTGTGTCAAGATGTTCTCTTCTAATAGAATACCTACGAAGGGCTTTTACATTCAAATTAACTAGTTTGGATGTAGGCTTGAGAAAATGAAGGAACCTGGTGTTCTTATTTACAATTGCTTGTGACAACACACGATGAGCCGCATTGCGTTCCTTTGAACGTGTGTTCTTACCAATTTTACCAAAGGCATATACTAAGCTTTTAACTATATGAGAACTTGGTCCAGAATTATTTATCATCTTTATCCCTAACTTTTTCCTAACAATATTCATGCCCCTAGATTTTAACAATTATAAAAATAATCTACATTTATCTCCATCACATTTAGAAACAAAATATTTATCAAGTATCTGTTGAGTTTGATAAGCAATACTACGTTTAGATAGCATATCTTCAATGGAATTGAGGAGGCTTTCATCAACTTGTATACGCTTCGGAGTTCTTCGATGTGTGCTTGCTAATGGAGGTGAGGGGGTTGGAATTCTACCATGTAGCACATCACCAAGATGCTATGGAGTTTCAGTAGTAGCTTGTTGTCCTTCATTCTATTCCTGGTAGTTGGATGGTGGAAGTCCAACATCCTCATCAATGGTCCGGATAACATTTTCTTCTTCAACAATAGGCTCCATGTCCAATGCCTCTCTGACTTGATCACTTGTATAACAACAAGAGGTGAAAAAATTTTGTGTTTCTTCATGAGATTCATCTTGAGATGGTAACTTATCACTTTGACTTGAAGTGGGAATTGAAACATCCCCTAATGAGCACCTACGTTTTGCTTCTTGATTACTTCCATGGGGTGCTTGTTCAACAACTATTGTTGAAATTGAAGGTCCCTCTAGTGAATTCTTCCTTTTTTCTTGTCGTGGATTAATACGATGAACCGTGGTATCCTCTATAATTGGATTTGGATTAGTTTCCAAAGAAAGCCTCTGATTCATCATGTCTATTCTTTTCTTTTCTTTCTCTTCTTCAATGACTTATTGAGGCCTCTTCTTCCTTGCTAATTTTGTTCCTCGGTTATGTACATTCCCCATCACCACAATGATCAATTCAATATAGTTTGTTTTTGCTGCTCCTCAATTACAAGCTTCCAAACCTTTAGTGATTTAGAACTATAGATCCTTCAAGGTGCTTCAATCTTCCTTCTCAATTGTTCGTATTTCCCATCAAAACAATGATGAATGAGAAAATTTACCTTTGGTGCTCTTCATAACAAGCAAATGAAAGTTAAATCATAAATTGTTCCTCAAGTTGATTCTCTTGTACAATTGTGTATATCCACCATCACCATGAAATGGTCTTGAAGCTTGATATCTTATCTTGTGTGCTCCTCAAATATAGGCAAAATGAATCTTTCAAAGACCTTATCTTTGGTGTTATTCATTTGGATATTCTTCAAGCTTGCTGATTATATTCTTCAAATATGACCATATAACCCAATACCACACTGATCAACCATGAAATATGTCCTCAATGCTGCACCTGCATTACAAAAATAATGATGGAGATGGTGTATTGTGAATATTTCCAATGGCGGAATCGTGCTCTGTTCAAAAAATCACATGATAACCTGTTTTTCGTTTAGACAGAGTAAAGTTGTTGTTAGATAGGGATACTCCACTATTTATACAGTTACAAAACGCGCACGCGAGATGGAGAAGAAAAACACGCATGCGATATTGTTAAGCACAATAAATAGGTTAGATGCACGGCTAAGGCAACGAATAAAATCAAAAGAAAACAATTTTTTTGTATGGTTACTTACAAAACAAATGTTTTTAGTGTTCCCTTATTTTCATGCATATATATAAATGTTTCTCTCTATACACCCCTAACTCTCTCCCAATAATCCCTAGATACCCCCTATCTCTTTCTAAATATTTGTCCCTCATTCTCTCTACATCCATCCCTATATGTTTCTTTCTCTCCCTTACTCCATCCATGTCCCTATCACCCCACTCTCCATCTCTCCACCTTCTCTTTATCTTCACCATTATCCCTCCCTATATCACTCTCTCCCTTCTTCTCCCTTAATGAATAACACTATGTTCCTTTACCCCTCCCCCCCTGCCCCCTCTCTCTTACCTTATATCCCGCCCTCCCTATCTCTCTCTTAGATATGTCCTTGGATCCCTCTATCTCTCTCTGGATATGTCCCTCACTCCCTTTACCTACCTCCCTCTATGTTGCTTTCTCTCCCTTACACCATCTTCGTCCCTAACACCCCCACTGATTCCTCCTTCCCTATCACACACACACACACACAACCTCCCACTTTCTTTGTTGCTCACACCTTCCTCTAGTCTCTCTCTCCCCAACCATCTCTCTCTCTCTCTCTCTCTCTCTCTCTCTCTCTCTCTCTCACACACACACACACACACACACACACACAAACACACACACACACACACACACACACACACACGTGCACATTCCCTCATTCCCTCTACATCCCTCCCTCTATGTTGCTTTCTCACTCTAACTCCATCCCTGTTCCTACCACCCCACTGATCCCTCCTTCCCTATTACACACACACACATTCACAACCTAACACTTTCTTTGTTGCTCACCGCTACCTCTAGTCTCTATGTCCCCCACCATCGCTCTCTCTTTCTCTCTCTCTCTCCCCCAAAAACACACACATTGTGTCCCTTTCCCTTCTAAAATCCATCCCCTCTATCCATCTCTATCTTCACCTGTATCCCTCCATCCCTCCCTCTCTCACCACCTCTCCCCTTCTTGCCTTCTATCTCTCCCTGTTGTTATCTTTGCCTCAACCTATCCCCTTCTCTCTCACTCTCTCACTCTCTCTCTCCACCTTCTCTTTATCTTCACAATTATCCCTCCCTATAACACTCTCTCCCTTCATTCGCCCTTAATAACTAACCCTCTGTGCCTTTATCCCTCCCCCCTGCCCTCTCTCTCTCACCTTGTATCCCTCCCTCCCTATCTCTTTCTCTAGATATGTCCCTCATTCCCTTTACCTCCCTCCCTCTATGTCACTTTCTCTCCCTTACACCATCTTCATCCCTGCCACCCCACTGATTCGTCCTTCCCTATCACACACACACACACACATAACCTCCCACTTTCTTTGTCGCTCACACCTCCCTCTAGTCTCTATCTCCCCAACCATCAATCTCTCTCTCTCTCTCTCTCACACACACACACATTATGTCCCTTTCCCTTCTCAAACCCATTCCCCCTCCATCTGTATCTATCTCCACCTTTCTCCCTCCATCCCTCACCCTACCTTGTCTCCCTCCCTCTCTCACCGTCTCTCTCTTTCTCACCTTCTATCCCTCCTTCCTATTATCTTTGCCTCAACCTATCCCCATCTCTCCATCACTCCTTCTCTCTCTCTCACTTTATGTCCCTTCCCCCTCCTCTCTCTCTCTCTCTCTCTCTCTCTCTCTCTCTCTCTCTCTCCACCACTCCCTACATGTCTCCCACCAACATTATCTGTCCCTCCCTTCCTATCTCTTTATTTCATTTTATCCCCACATATCTCTCACTCCCTCTAAGTCCATTCCTCCCCATTATCCCTCTCCCTCCCTCGCTCTATGTCTCCCCCCCCTTTGTATTCTCTCTTTCTCTCTCACATCCCCCTTGCCTCCATCCATCCCCCCTTGTCACTCAAGTCTCACTTTCAACTTCTAACCATATAGCTCTTCTACTCCTAATAGTGCTCTCAATCCCCACTACCCTTCACCCCTATATCCCATCATGTTCCCATTCCCTTCATCTCTCCCCACTCAATCTTCCAACATCCTTTTAAGCCCTTAACCCTTTCCGACCCCTATTAAATATTAACCACAGATTCTCTTAACCCTTCCCTACTCCTTCTCAAATATTAACCAAAAATACCCCTCCATCCATCCCTCTCTCACTGTCTCTCCCCTTCTCACCTTCTATCTCTCCCTGTTGCTATCTTTTCCTCAACCTATCCCCTTTTCTCTCACTCTCTCACTCACTCTCTCTCCACCTTCTCTTTATCTTCGCAATTATCCAGGTCCCTATAGCACTCTCTCCCTTCGTTCTCCCTTAATCACTAACCCTATGTGCCTTTATCCCTCCCCCCTACCCTCTCTCTATTACCTTGTATCCTTCCCTCCCTATCTCTTTCTCTAGATCTATCCCTGGTTTTGTCCCTCACTCGACCCTTTACCTCCCTCCCTCTATGTCGATTTCTCTCCCTTACACCATCTTCATCCCTGCCACCCCATTGATTCCTCCTTCCTTATCACACACACACACACACACAACCTCCCACTTTCTTTGTCGCTCACACCTCCCTCTAGTCTCTCTCTCTCCCCAACCATCAATCTCTCTCTCTCTCTCTCTCTCTCACACACACACACACACACACACACACACACACACATTATGTCCCTTTCCCTTCTCAAACCCATTCCCCCTCCATCCAGATCTATCTCCACCTTTCTCCCTCCATCCCTCACTCTACCTTCTCTCCCTCCCTCTCTCACTACCTCTCTCTCTCTCACCTTATATCCCTCCCTCATGTTATCTTTCCCTCAACCTATCCCCATCTCTCCATCACTCCCTCTCTCTCTCTCTCACTTTATGTCCCTCCCTTCCTATGTCTTTATTTCATTCTATCCCCATCTATCTCTCACTCCCTCTAAATCCATTCCTCCCCATTGTCCTTCTCCTTCCCTCGCTCTAGGTCTCTCCACCCCTTGTATTCTTTCTTTCTCTCTCACATACCCCTTGCCTCCATCCATCCCCCCTTGTCACTCAAGTATCACTTTCAACTTCTAACCATATACCTCTTTAGAACCTCTTCTACTCCTAATAGTTCTCTCAATATCCACTACCTTTCACCCCTGTAGCCCATCATGTTCCCATTCCCTTCGTCTCTCCCCACTCAAGCTTCCAACATCCTTCTAAGCCCTTGACCCTTTCCCACCCCTATTAAATATTAACCATAGATTCCCTTGACCCTTCCCCACCCCTTCTCAAATATTAACCAAAAATGCCCCTGAGTCTTCCACACCCCCTCATAAGTATTAAACATAGATTTTATGATTTAAATAACGCTAGCACGTTTTTGCACTACAGAATGCGCACGTGTTATGTTGTTATATATCTCGTTTGCGTTATGAAATTCTAAAAGTCCGGGAATATTTTTTGAATTTAAACAGAACACGCTCATGTTTGTTAGAGCCTAAACCAAACCAACTCACTTGCTCGCATGTCAACCATAATCCTATGTGTATGCTTTGGATTTTGCTTCAGTAATACCAAACCTGTGCTACAGTAATGATAAACCAAAGCTAATTGGGTATTTCTTCCAGTTTCTGGAGAAGCCTGTGCTTAGCCACTCGTTACAGTATGCTACACATAGTCATTTTTTATGAAATCTTAAACATAAATATCATTTTTTCAATAGATTCCAAATATGTAACTTTTATTTAAAAATATTAATTTTTCCTATTTTTTTTCAATTTCTTTTGTGTCCTACCTCCTTAACTCGTGAAACACATAGCTAGCTTTTCTTCCATAACTTTTTCAATTCTTGATCATTTAAAAAAGAATTGTATGGTGCACAAGTAGACACTAATCTCCATGTTCTATCAAAACCCCATTTCATGATTTTTGCAATAAGACCTTCAAAGGATGCACCCACAAAAGACGCACTATTTTCGAGGTTTGAGCACATAGACAATTATAAGAAAATTATAAAATTACTAATTTAATTTTCAAAAAATAATGACGAACTAGTGCTATATGTTCTCTACATGCATGCCCATTTTTGTAGCTTGATTCCATCATTTATGCCCTCAAAGGCTACACCCATAAAAACATATACCTTATCATTTGCCTGAAAAATAAAAAGTGTCTGTTAGGAAAAATGAAACTTGACATAGCTATGCAAATTTTCAATACATAAAAGTTATATATTTGGAAACGTGATTCAATTTCCTACATTTCATCTTTTTTACTCAATGCAAGATATTTTGCGTAAGTATCTCAAAAAATCGAAGTTGAGAGATGCCTGATTTTTCAGTTTTCTATTGCATCTAACATGCCAAAAGTGACCCTCATTAGCTTGGACTGACCCTTAACACTTAAACTATGAAAGTATTATTATGTTAAATAAAAATTTAAATCTAAAAAACAATTACCATAAAAATGTTATAAGAGAAAAGGTTTTAATAGATAAATTATGATTTAAATATAACTTAAATTCTCACAAATCCAATAAAAATTTGAATAAATATTTACTTCTAAAATTTCCTTTAATATAAAAAATCAGCATAATAACTGGGAGAAATTGCTACCCAATAATATTATTACTAATACTACAATCTTATACAAATCTATTCCATGTTTTTCTTAGATTTAAGAGAAATCATTCATTGAATTTCAACACATGTTAACTATCCAATAGAATTACCTTTGAGATACTCTTGTGTTCCTTTGGATGAACATGTTGGAGCTAATTACTTCTCCAACAACCTCAGTACTAGTGTGTAGCAGTTTTGTCTCAAACCCTGCAGCGTAGTTGATGACAACATGGTTCGATTTGTTTTTTGTTTGTTTATGGTATAGGGAATTCATGTTGTTTTTTGTATTTGTACAAGACAAAGGATGGGCTTCGACATTCTATGGTGGGCATATTTATTTCCCCTCATCAACCATATTAATTCTGTAGGGAATCTGAAATCCATGTCGAGGGTAGTCTTAGATTTCATTTTTTAAATTGGTAGCAGGAATTTATTGCCTCTTCTGAAACTTCCCCTTTGGGGCTTTGTATAAATGTTGTGTAATTTGTCTTTTGATGAATATGAAAGAAGCATTTTGTTTTCCTCTATCTCTGTATTTTTTTTTTACTTTCCTCTTTGACACTCTTACATGGCCTAAATAGACTCAAAGACAAACATGTTAGAATCACTATAGTGTTTGGTGACTCAATGGTGATTCTACCATCCCTCATCCAAAAGACTCTCCCTTCCATTATAAACCTATCAACAATTTTGCAAATATCCTCTCGATTATTAGTAAATTTGAGCATCTCAAGATCATTCACGTTCTAATAAGCCTCGATGTGGAATCCAACAATAAAACTGATTTTTGGCTCACTTCCAACACTTTGTGTAGGAATTTATGTGATAATATAAAGAATCATAATTAAATTGGTTTTAAGAATACTTGGAACTCTTCTATAGGCATCTATTCTTGAACATAAAACATCATAACCAAAATTAAACATTTACTCTTCCATATACAAAGAGATACTAGTTAAATTGGGGTTGGTTGAGGCAAGCATTGATTGGGGGCTACCATTAACTATACTTACTAGGATCATACATCTAACTATTGCTTGTTGGGTACATAAAATCCAATCTTATACATGTAAATTTTATTACCACATACAAATACTTGAATTGGGGTTGGAGATAGATGTCCACTAATCAACTAAGGAGATAAGCCTCTATACCCCTATTACTTAAATCAAGGATAGGGTTGGTTGGGAACAAGCCACTCTATGTAGGGAGATAAGTGCATTCAACCCATTTAAATTCATATATAAAAGGAATTCTTTTTCATATAATTCCAAGTGTCGAACCCATGGAAATTTTTAGGGGCAAAATTTAGCCCATGGGCTAATTTTTGACCTTTTTTCCAAAAAAAGATTCACCAATTTCCATTTTTTTCTAATTGGTTTGCCCAAATTCCATGGGATAAAAAATTTACTCTAAAAATCACCAAAATTTTCCATGAACTACATAAAACCCTTAGAAATTTGAATCTTTTATAAAAATACCCCCCAACATTTTATGGTTGGAGATTTAAGAATTAGTAGGATTTTCCAAGGTTTCTACTCTTTAAGAAAATTATGGATCCTTAAAAATTTCCTTTGTTGAACCAAATGCAAAGAGTTTGTCCCTATAATGTATGTGATGTGGGGAAAGGAGGCAAGCTATTGGTTTTAAATCATCTATATGATATTTCATCTAGTTGCGGGTGGACCACCAAATATGCTCCCTTTTGAATGCACTAATTTCCCCTATGAATGAAGTTAAGTGTACTAAGGAATCCTACCCCTTTATATTTTTTCCCACCCAAAGTCTAAGGAGATATAAGCTAGCTATGTTGTCAAATTAATGCTCCCCCCATTCTAAGTAAGTGGCCACACTAAAATTTTACTTTTCTTTTTCTATTGTTTTACCATGCCCCAGGAGATAAGATATTGCCCATCGTGATCTTCTTGAATTTTCTCTCTTTAAGCAAGTGAATCCTATAGTATATATAGTCCCATATCGGCCTAATGCATGAGGTCATATAGATCTATATATTTATTTTTATGTAGATAAATCAGGACTTGATCTCAAGTAAGGTGATTTTCTAGGGAGATAAGTACACATGAAATGATAAGTGAGTGTAGGAATACTCCATTGAAATCTCCAATAAAGACTCAACTCAAGGAAAGAGGTGAACATTATCTTCCAATGATCAATTGATTAAAATTTAAGTAATGTGACACTCTATCATTATGGAATTGGTGTTCATGCTTAAAGAGACAACTAGATAGAGATGACCCACCCTTATATTAAATTAATTTAAATTAATAATGAAATCAATCCTTTGTCTTGTTAAGGAGGTACATCCCATTTTATCTCCCATTACAATATTGTATCCCTTGTTATGGGCCCATATCTATTTATAATTTACCTTCTTAATTAATCCCACCCCATTCTAGGTAGGTCATGTGAATCCCTAGGCTAGAGGCACTACCCCAAAAACTAGGTGAGGTGGGTTAGGGGAGGTAGGGGCATCTCATCATATATAAGCTAGGTGGTTGGGTTAGGAATGAAGTTAGGTGGGTAAGGATATGTTACCAACCTTAGTTATATCTCTTCTTTAAGTCCTTTTTTTCCCATGTTCCTTCTTAATGCATGTTTCCTACCTAAGTTGAAAAGATAATATAGTGATTGTGATAGTGGGGAGAAGAACCCTTTCCTATGATTGAATGATGTTAGGAGTGAACAAACCAAATTATAGTAGGATTCATAGGTATATTCATTATACCTCCCTCCTTTGTGAGTGATCAAATAGTAGAAATGAAGCTCCCTTCCCTAGGAAGTTAGGGTAGTACTGCACTAAGTAAGGGAACTGTCTATGTAATGTACTTGACCCCGAAACCAAGGTCACGGGAACATGTAAACCCAAAGGAATGTTGAATAAATTTATACCAAATAGGATTAAGGTTAACCAAAGGATATGATGACATGCCATCAAGCCAAATAAATCAAGCATACAACCTTTAAAATAATTGTGATACTTTAGAAACAATTATAAAATTCTCCAAGAGCTCATGTAGATGCAACACCATGCAAGCATGACAATGCAAACAGATTTACAAAATTTAATAAAATTGGACCTTATCATTATTAAAACATTAAATGTGACAATAATAAACCCAATAATTCTAACTAATCGTATTTACGGAATTCTTTGCAAACAATTACAAACTAGATCTTTCCACCATAAAACTATGCACTTTATGGCACTCTTGTCAATCCAATTTATGACACTTTTATTAACAGTTTTTCATTATATATTGGATCAGGTATGAAGTTAACATATACATAAATTTAATAATAAATAAAAACAACTACATAGATTCAATCTACATCCCGTAAGTCATACAAGAAATCATATCTAAAAATAGCTATAGAAATCACTATTGGATCATCTGGTAAGCATCCAAATCTCTGCAAAACCAGCTGTAAAATTTAAATAACAAGCATATAATATATATGGGGAAATATATAGACACCAAGGGTGCACTATATAATTCATATAGATCCATACAACATCATATATTCAAATCTCTAGAGAAACTATCAATTCAATATAGTTTCCAAATAGAAAACCCAATCAACTAGTGATAAAAAATCAATAATTTCAACTGTAGAATCATGGAGGGATTACTTGCAGAGAATTATAAAGAAAATAATACATCATTAAACATATTTAAATTTTCCATTAATATCATATCTCCAATAGAAAATAAAAACACCAATTTTCCAAGGAAGATTTCTCAATTAGACTTCCAGAAACCAAGCAATTTAAACTATGAATTCATCTACAGATATGATAAGTCATAGAGGGAGAATTGGAAAATTAAGATACATAAAATAAACACATAAATAACATATCTAAATATTCCATTAAGATCAAATCTCAAATAGGAGAGAAAAACACCAATTTCCAAGCAAGATTCCTCAACTAGAGTTCCAAAAACCAAGCAATTGCAGTTACAAATTTATCTACTTATCTAATCAGCCATAGAGGGCACGTTTACAGAGTAATATATAGGAAATAAACACATAAACCACATATGTCAATCTTCCATCAATATCATATCTCATATTCAAGGGAAATGTAGAAGTTTCCAACAGTTAAACCATCAGATATGCATCCAATCATTGATACAAAACCATATACATTTAACTGTGAATAGATCAACCATCAAAGGCACTATAGAATCAATGGAAAAATAATATAAACATATGAATTGACATAAAATAAACCACTTATCTTAATAATGTTCAACTGGAATCATTCAGACCACGTTCCACCTAGCCATAAGCACTTCCAAGCCAAATCCTCTTGGAAAGGCCACCCATGAGATGAGGCCATTGATCCACAAGCAGAGGTGCACTCAAGAATATACCAAGTATTTGTTTGATAATACGAAACTCAATTACTCACCGCCTACTTTCTTCTCCACCTCACTACCAATTGCAATGGTAATCCCTTCACCCCATAGGTCCCTCGAGACATCGTCATTGACCATCAGGATTTATGTGTAGGTCCAAGATGGAGACAAGCAGTGGACATGGAGGAACTATACTAGATTTGTCTATGCTATGAATATTAAGGTTCCCTAAAATATAGGACCTTGTCCAAAAACCAGGCCCTTGGCCCAAAGAAGTAAAAAAAAGACAAAAGTAAAAGAAAAGAAAAAGAATAAAAAAGACAAAGGATAAAGCACAACATAATCAAAATATATAAGAGGAAAATCAAGATCTTTAGAAGAAACTATTAGAAAACATTGACGAAAATGGTCACCTCGAAGCACAAACAAGATCTAATGGATCAAATTCAAAAGCTTAAAGATGATAAGAAAGCGCAAGAAGAAATGACCCGAAATCTTAAAAAAGAAAAAGACTCGTTAGAAAATAAGTTGGAGAAAATTGAAAAGAGGACATCAAAACCCTTAGACTCAAAAATATACGTTGAGAAAAAAGAATCAAATACAAATTCAGTCCTCGTCACAATTCAGAAAGAAGAATCTCTTATCTATTCATTCATCAATATATTTGTCCTATTAATGGCTTATTTAATTTATCAAGTGTTCTGGTAAATTATTTGTGTGAGCGACTAATTGTTCGCTTCAATCTGGATCTTCCTTTCCAGTGGGAAACGCCTTTTGTTCATTGAAAAACACTTATGAATGATCAAGATACAATTATTTTATCAGATCTTAGGGTTTCAATGTTGAAGAGTGAACCTGTTCATCTCCATCTTTGCATTTCTTGGGTTTCAAGATGAGAAGAACCATATGTCAATGTAATAATTATTATTGTTGTTATAATCAGCTCATAATAAATATTCAGATATTTTTCCTTCTTGTTGTGTTCATCTTTACAAGTTACAGTTGAATCTATGTATTGTTATGTTACTTGTGGTTGAGTAGTCTTAAATTCGCGTGTGTTAAAATACCATTAAAAGTACTATGGAGTCCGTATGTGGTCTATTTATCTAATATCAGATGGTTTGAGTCAATTTGATTCTCTTTTATTGAATTTGGTAGGGTCTCCATGTGTTTGGAGAGAGTTGGAATCCAACAGTCTTTACTAGTCAAATCTGAGCTAGCCTCCCTTACTGTGGTGAAATATTATTTGGTTTTAAGCTGTTATGAATTATGAAGCTAAGTAGGTGTTTCAGATCTAAAGTATATGTCTTGAATGCTATCGATATGCTTCTGGTATCTCTATAGAAGTAGAATATATCCACATAATTCTTGGGGAAATTTCCTTCAGTCATTTGGGTCTACCCAAATGGTGTTCCTAGGTGTATTGAACTCTAAAATGTGCAAATTGTCAAAGTAGAGCCTTGATTCTAACTTCCATCCAGTATTTAAAGTCTTTCATAAGGGTACTATAGGATTTCCTAAGTGTGTAGAAATTCTCGGTGTCTATTTTTGGAGAAATCGAAAAGATCTAGTAGTATTTGGATCTAGTTGAATCCAAGCAGTCTTTATGTGCACGGTTTGAAGAAAAACACCTAATTTCGAGAAATTTTGATTTATTGAGTGAGGGTTGAGCTAATATATCCATATTTCAGATTGGGGATATTTCATTGGTATCATAGCATGGTCCTCTGCACCTGGGAGCTACAAAACTAAAATTCTAATTGTCCAAAGAAGATAAAAACTACAATTATAAGACTTGTACCAGCGGGAGATGATGATTTTGAGAAATATGCAGAAGAAGAGGTCATCTATATTGATGGAGGCTTGCATGTGCCACAAGATGAGGATGATTATTTATGTGAAAAAATATACAGAGACGAAAGAAGGACTGATCCTCCAATGGTTAATGAATATTTAGCAAAGATTATAGAAGCATGTGAAAACATGCCCCATTGCTACCAGGAGTACTTAGATTTGGGTGAGGAGATTTGTTCATCCATTACCTTCAAAGAATTATATATCCATCTCAGCTATGTATTTTTACCCAAGTATGTTGGAGGAGTGATTTAAGAGAAACAAAACATTGAAGGAAGAAGAGACACCTAAGGAGGAGCTCAAGCCCCTAAAGGATAGCTATAAAATAGAGGAAGAATGTCTAGAAGAAGAACTTGAAGAGCCTGAAGCTGAACCTACATCCATTTTTGCAGAATAAGAGAACATGAGGGGTGGAATAGAAACAACTCATATGACACAAAGGTATGACCATAATTCAGATTCTTGCAACAACCAAATTCGTTTGTATCATACTCATATAGTAGCCACTTCTGGTGAGAAGGGTAGCATGGTGTGATTTTCCAATGTTGGGAATTTTTGTGTCAAAGATGATTTCGGTGAGAGGTCCAGTTTGAGGGATGGGATTTTTCATGAATCGCATGAGTTGGATGAACGCAGATGTGATTGCATACACCATGATGAGAGGATTCCATTGCATGACTTTGAGAGTCAACTCTTATTCTCAGAAGAGAAGGTGTTGTAGGTAGTGACAAGAACTCATGGTGTGGCATAAATTTATTGAAGAAATTATGTGGAGAACTCAATGGGAGGAAAGAAAAAAATGAATTGTTGAAGGGGTTTCTAGTGCACAAATAAGCATCATAAAAGAATAAATGTTAAGGATGAAATAATATTACTTGCAAATATTCTTGGACTAAGACCTTGCTCTCAAAATTGCAAAAGAAAAGGCCACGTATTTGGAGCAGCTTCTTATGGGTTTGGGATGGACACATTATTCCTCCAACAAAATTACAAATAACATGATATGTGGCTAGTAACACATATCATGTGAGGCTTGAGCATGAGGAGATCTCAGATTTACAGGAGGTCGAGGAAAGGATTGTCATGGAAGATGTTGGCTAAAAAATTGTTTCGCTTCGACATGATCATGAGTTGCCTTTATGGGAAGAAGACTTAGCTTTGAAGAAGGTGGCTGATTACATTCCACTTCGATCAATAGGAAAAGAAGTCTATTCATCCATGGATTTGGTGGATAGATACATAACAAAAATGGAAACTCAAGGGTGTACAAGTCTTGCTCACATTGGTAAGAATTCTTTTTGCACTAGTGATGGAATTATTGATTCCTTTTACATTGTCATGTTTTGTGAGAAACAACAAAGGCATATATGGATGTAATATAATTCCTCCCATACACATCCATCCATAGATTGGGTGTAAATATACATGGAAAATATGGATTCACCTTTCTATAAGATTGTGCTTACTCTCCTAATATGTGGAATGTGGCAGCGCAAGCAGGATGTTTAATGGAACATAAGGAGACACACATGTCTTATTCTATATTTGATCCTAATTTTTGGTCATCTCATTAGGTTTGAAAGATACATCAGTTATTTGGTAGTATTATGAGTATTTGAGGCATCCATGGGTGCTATTTATGCTTCTTCCCTCGTGCATGGAAAAACATGGGAATTCCACTTGAGTCAATTGGGTGGAACAAGTCATTGTGATTCAAACGATGGGACTAGAGTGCAGTTGGCACGAGGGGAGATTCATGTATTACCGAAGAAGATCACAGAGAGTCAATTCAACATTGGGAGTAATGAGCTTCCAATATGGTTTTGGGATCTTGGTAGAGTTGAGAGCGACAAAATCCTACCAATGGCAGTGATCTTGGGAGATGTAAAACACAAGCAATGGATCCTGGCATTGCGTGGTGTAGTAGTTTAGTTGCTGGAATTGGAGAGCAATCCAACCATGATTTCCTGAAGTCCACCTATGGTGAGTTATGGTTAAGTTTCCTAGATAGGAAACCTTATGATGGATGGACATACTATTATTTTGTTTGTTGGATTGTGATTCTTCACAAGATTCCTTATGTGGAGACTATGCAATGCAAGGGTGATTGTTATAAACATCTTGAATTCATCAGGTTCATTTGGGACCCTGGGATCATTTTGGGACTCAATTGCTTCAGTTGGGTTGAACATAAGTTGCATGGGGAGCATAGTTCTTTTTTAGGGCATGGTTATAATCAGAGTGGTGGAGTAGAAGCATGGTGGTTCCTCTTGGGTTTATTTTGGAATTTGGAATTCCAATGCTTGTTAGTTCAGCGATAGATCTTAAGACTTAGTATGGAACAAGATGTGAAGTAGATTTGATGACTTGGTCCACTTAAAATTGCATCTCTATACATAGCCATCACTAAGAAAGGAAGCAAAAAAATCAATGAGAAACAATTGGGGATGAAGAACAAGCATTACCACTCCCCTATTTAAATTACTTGAGGACTAGAAATCTTGGGCGGGGAGGATTGTCATGTCCCCCAAATTTTTAAATTGTAATCCCTTAATGAAAATAACAAAATTTGGCCTAAATTTATTAGGTAAATTCATAAATTTGAATGTATGAGGAAAAATATTTATTTTTAATGCAATATTGATTTAATTTGGTCAAGGAGGTTGTATAGGAGGTTGATTGGGACCCATATGAGGTTTCTTTCTCAAGAAAAAAATGGTAAAAAGTAGTTAAAAGTAGAAAAAGAAACTAAAAGTAGAAAAGCAGCTAAAAGCAGGAAAGCAACATAAAAGCATAAAGATAGAAGCTTCCATATTTTTGCAATAAGGCTCAAGAAATGATTAGTAATTGTCAAGAAAGAAAGCAAGGAATTTAGGAAAAATTTTCCTAATTTCAAATTAGAAAGGGGGGGGTATTTATTCTATTCTCTCATGAAAATAATATTAATTATTATTTTATTGATATTTTCATGAGAATACTCTAGAAAGAAATAAAAGATAAATTAAGAGTTATAAAAAATGTATGAGCACCCAAATTCACATATTTTGGAATTTTTACTTTGTGAACCTTGTGATATTGGAGAGCTCTTTTGGATTTTCATAGCTTGTGTGATGTTCCCCTTGTTAGGTTGGGAGATGTACCCCTTGAAATTATAATAGAGAGGATAAGATCATCTAGATCTCTCATTTGAGCTTAATTGCGGGTGTTCTCCATTTCAAGTTTCTCCATTATGTTTAACTGATTCAATTCATTGTAAGTTTTTAATGAAGATTAGAAGATTTAACAATGTTTTTCAGTGGTGGTGGTGTGTTAGTTTCCAATGGGTTCACTTGAGGAGGGTGCACTTTCTCTCTTGTACCGATGTTGCATCTCATATATGAAGTGGTATTGATCTGATAATATTAAGGAGGGCCAAAAAGGAGATTTTGAATTTGATACTTCTAAGCATATTTGGACTATGAGACCTAATCCATTGTGTTTGAAGCTTCGCTTCTAGTTGGAAACACATTTGTCTCATCGAAAAATACTTATGGATGATCAAGATACAATTATTTTATTACATCTGAGGGTTTCACTGTTTAAGAGCGCACCTATTCATCTCCATCTTTGCTTTTCTTGGGTTTCGAGATGAGAAGAGACATATGTCAATGTAATCAATATTATTGCTTTTATAATAAGCTCATACTAAATATTCGTATATTTTTCCTTCTTGCTATGTTCATCTTTACCAGTTACAATTGAATATGCGTGTTGTTATGTTACCTGAGGTTGAGTAGTCTTAAATCTGTGTGTGTTAAACTACCATTAGAAGTGCCCTGGATTCTATTTGTGTTATTTTTAGCTAATCTAAATGGTTCAAATCAATATAATTCTCTTTGGACGAATTTGGTAGGGTATCTGTGTGTTTGGAGAGAGTTGGAAGCCAACAATATTTACTAGCCAAATCTAAGCTAGTCTTCCTTACTATGGTGAAATCTGAGTTGGTTTTCCTCTATTATGAGTTATTAATCTAAGTAAGTGTTTGATATCTGAAGTATATGTCCTAGATACTGTTGATTTGCTTCCAGTATTGCACCAGAAGCAGAAGAAATCCACATAATCCTTGGGGAAATTACCTCCGGTCATTTGGGTCTACCCAAATGGTTTGCCCATGTGTGTTGAACTCTGAAATGTGCATACTATCAAAGTAGAACCTTGAGTCTACCTTCCATCCAGTCTTGCAGGTTTTCATAATGGTGCTATATGATATTCTAAGCATGTATGAATCCCCAGTGTCTGGTTTTGGAGAAATCTAGAAGATATAGTGGTTTTTGGATCCAGTTGAAGCCAAGCAGTCTTTCTGTGCCTAGTTTGAAGCAAAACACCTAGTTTTGAGAAATTTCAATTTCTTAAGTGAGGGATGAGCTAAGATCTCAATATTTCAAAATGGGTATATTCCAAAAAAAATCCATCATTCGCATAGTTTTTTATCATTCCCAAAGGTTGAATAATATGATTGATACAGATGAAGAACTTTGGGGAAGATAGATGGGTCAATGTATATCACATATAACATGTGAATTGTTCATATAACATGCTTAGCATCGATTTGAATAATTTTATTTGGATTATACTCACAATCCACCTATAATAGCTTCTCGAGGATGGGTTGCATTCAACATCTGTTCAATTTACTAGACATAATGCGTGTTTGTCCAACTCAATTCACAACTCATAGGACCAGTGGAGAATCTTGTGTTACCATATTATTGTTTAAAATTGGAATGGCATAAAATCCCAATTTGTATATGTACCAGTTCATATCTTGCATTATATATGGCAATTAGTTTATACAGAAAAGTATAAGGGAACACTAGCATTTGAAGCTCTGTGATTCATTCAATCAGTCCAAGAACTCAAGGTTATTTAGGTATTATGCCACTATTTTTTGTGTATTGCTTTCAAAGTCATAAAAATTTTCATGGATTTTCATATTTGCTTCTTTCTTTGTTTGGTTTTAGTATTTGTAACAACTATAAAAATATATCCATTAAACTATAAAAGGAAAACATTATTATTACCAAAACTAACAAGAAACAACATCATTCTAAATACTAACTAAATATTGTAGAACAAATTCTCTATTAGTTTTTTGCATATATACCATCATATTCAAAATTCAATTTCTCTCTGGGTAGCCGTTTGACTAAGCAAAGAATTCAAGAATGGCACCATCTAATCCGCCACAAGTGGTATGCCTATCGAACCATTCTGTTTTCTTGTAATTTATTTTCAACATTCATTCAACTAAATTCAGCTAGAGATGTGTATGCTCTTGTTGAAAAGTATTTATAACCTTCTAAAAGCTTAGATTTAAGAGATGCCATATTATGTACCTGGTACTTAGTCTTATGTATTTTTTACAAT
The DNA here is from genome assembly GCA_027924585.1 of Larix kaempferi. Taxonomy (NCBI): domain Eukaryota; kingdom Viridiplantae; phylum Streptophyta; class Pinopsida; order Pinales; family Pinaceae; genus Larix; species Larix kaempferi. The sequence goes on along the minus strand of BSBM01002130.1, from coordinate 377,180 downwards.
GATGCTATGTGCAAGAAGCATATTGTGGGCCATGATAAACCCCAATATCGAAGCCCAAACATGGAAATCTAAATGGTTTGTTTATAGTATCCCAATACTTCCAGTACAGTCTCCAAAGGCTCGAAAACACTACTGCAATAGACCTGAAATCCTCCTTAAATCAAAGAAAGGAAAAATACTAATGGTTTGGAAGTATCACATTATGAATGAATCGTACACCATGTTTTTTCTAAGGAATCCTTTGTACTCATTCTCGAGAGTTTGGGGTAAGTCCTATTGATATAGAGTAACAAAGGGCTCTACATTACAAATTGTTCTATATATACACTATAAATCTGACTTTGGCTCCAATTCATCTCTCAATTGTCTCTTAGCTTCCTCAAATGTATATTTTGTCTATTCTTAGGCTCCTTTAAATAGCCTATAATATTAATAAAAAACTTAATTGATATCTATTAGACATTTTTTTAGTTAAACTGGTTCAACTACTAGTTATCCATGCCTAACTACATTTTATCACCCACATCCTTCCCGTTATCTAACATGAACATCCATCGACTACCAGTTAATTTTTGTATTTATTTTTTTGTTAAAATTGTTCAACTACCATTTATCCATTCCTAGGTACATGTTATCTCCCAGCTTCTTCTGATTATCTTCCATGAACTGCTCGAGTTATCCATGCATCCATGCATCAACTACCATTTATTTTTTGTATTCCTTTTTTTGATTGTTCAGCTATCATTTATCCATGCATAGCTACATGTTATCACCTAGCTTCTTCCAGTTATCTTCAATGAATGACCATCGACCACGAGTTATTTTTTTAATTTATTTTTTTAATAATTCTTCAACTACTGGTTATCCATCCCTAGCTGCATGTTATCACCCAACTTCTTCCCGTTATCTGCCATGAACTACCACAGTTATCCATGCATCCATGCATTAGCTACTAGTTATTTTTTATATATCTTTTCTTATAATTGTTCATCTACCAGTTATCCATGCCTAGATACATGTTATCACCCATCCTCTTCCAGTTATCTACCATGAACTTCCCGATTTATCCATGCATCAGCTAATTGTTTATTTTGAATTTTGAATGACACCCATAAAATCAATCTAAACAGTACACTTGTTCCTTCCTCCTTCAATCTAGGAAAATCATAGATGATAGTCCACCCTCGAATTCTAAGATATATACATCTATTGGCTAAAAATACAATCATCAATTTTCTCATTGTGCCTTCAAGTCTATGTTAAAATAATGTCAATTTGAGCATTTGTAAAGGTCAAGAGTTAAGATTCAAGTGTAATTTAACCACAAATTATATGATCTCCATTAAGATATAAACTCTAAACCAAAAACCTCTTAAAATTTATTAACCTTTTTTTTAACTTCATCAACTAAAACCCTAGCTTTAAAACTCAAAACATTAACAATCTATGCTGCAACCCATGAAGCCTATCAAATTTATTAACTCATTCTCTAATATTAATTCATTTTTCAACTTCATAAATTACAACCGTAACCTTGAAACTTTTTAAACATTAATGAATGAGATGTATACTCTAACCCTATAAAATTTGTTAACTCATTCTCTAACTTTTACTTGATTAATTTAAATTTAAAATTAACTAAACGTTAAGTTTTTTTTTCAATTTAAAATTTAATCTTTGGCATACATTCTAAATTTAAATCTTGGGCTTTAAAACCTTTTATTTGAAATTTGACCCATTCACTTTTAACTCAACCACGTTCTAAATTTTGGTCGTAGATGATTCATTTAAGTTTTAATCATATATTAATTTTAAAAAACAGTATATATCTGTAACAAAGTAATAAATTTAAAATAAATTAGAACATACAATTTTAAAGTTCAAATATTTTACATTTGAATATATATTTTTAATAATTAATACAGACTAAATTAAAACAATCATATTTTTAAAAATAATTACAAAATAATCTTAAATTTTTCATTTCTAAATTTAATATAGAATTTTAAAAACAAAAATGAAACCATGTGAGTCTAATTGAATTTTTTTAAGAAAGATGCATGTATCTTTTGTTTTATGAATACATTTGTAAAATATGAAAGAAGCATTTTCAGACCATTTAGAATTAGAGATAGCGTGTGGATGCGTGCGTTTGATAGTATAAACTGGAATTTCTTTAATGTTCCAGATGCTTCAACAGATCTCAATCTTCTACTATCATAACATTTAGAATTCGAGGCCTACGATTTAATACTATTCCCCACCATCAGTTTTCACTTCAGATCTCTATTCAAATCCCAAGTCCATAACCTGTGGATGATTCCAGAAGTAACAGGTATTGTTTTTAAACGGTTCTGCTTTAATTGAATTTTACATCACTCTATGCATGGATTTATGGACTTGTCAATTTGACATGAGAATGATTGAATCTTATGTGTACACATATATTGAGTTCAAGATAATGAAGGAAAATTAATAAAAGTATGGGTGATAATTTAGGAAAAGTAGTTAAAATATGGGTTAATAACTTATAGCCATGCATGCATAGATATCACTTAATGACAAACAATCCATTTAACTAAATAAAGTAATAGGTAGCTAAGGCATAGACAACAAGTGATTACAACTAAACATAATCGACCACAAGTTAAGTGACTATACTAATAACTAACATCAAACTTGATTTGTGCTTATATATATCATCTCATAATTCATAGTGCATGACATGTCAAACTCCACCAATGCGACAAGGAACCTTTGCCATTGCCAAGATTAAAGAAGTGAATTACCATCAAATCAATAATAGGTGGCCAAAATATTCCCTTATATATTCAATTTGATTTTCAAATTTTTAATTAATAATTTAGTTAACATGATATTTATGTACACTTTTCACTAAATTTTCTATCACACATTATTTTGTAATAATTCACAACTATAACCACCACTATAGTTCCAGAAGAAGTATGATTGATATTGAAGTGAAGTTATAGAATGATATTGTGTATCAAAACCAACAAAACCAACAATAAATCAAGAGTTTGCATGCGATAATATATTGTTATTATTATAAACCAATTATTTTAATAGAGCAATAAAAGAATTAGCCAACAACCAATGTATTTGAGTTGGTTCATTTAAGAATTTGTGATATAAACACAAAATGGGTTGGACTAAGTGAATGGAAAAATTATCATGATAGTTGTACAATGCTAATGACTATTAAGCATATCAAATGAATTTGAAGGAGACTATGGCGAACATTTAATGAATGATTTTGTTGTGAAGTGGTTGTTTTTCTTTGTATGATAATGGTCAAATTTTTGTTGTTATAATGATGAATATGTTTGAATAATGAGCTTTGTGAACTTGGTAACACAAGGTCATCATTCATATTTTCATTTTTTTTAGTACGATTGTAGGTTGTAATGTCCTCATTCAAATAAAATCTCAAAGAGAAAATTCCATCAATCTGCTAGTTTCCTAGGTTGGGGTGGAAACATTAGATTTGGAATAAGGAGACTATAAAACCCCAAATAAACATTAGCTCGACATAAAAATATTAAAAATGGTTAAATAAATATTTATGATAAGAAAATAAGGTGGCACTTAATTATTGTAGTAGTTTTTGTTAGATTATTAATTTTCAATATTTATAACAAAAATAATAAAAACAATAAAAGATACATTGCACATATATTGTATTACATAATCTCAAAAGCTCATCTGTTTTATATAACAGTTAAACTTAGTTCATTCTTAACGACATCAATACATTTGAACATTATGCAACATGAATGTAAACTGTTTATTTCAAACATATTTTTATTCTGTCAAATAGTCCAAGCAAAATTGTCATAACACTTATAACCAAATCAAATTTAAACAACTCAAATGTTGAGTTGTATATTAATTATACAAATATTGGTCCGTTCAAAACAACGATTTATACATTAAACCATAGGCATAAATCTCTAATACCACCCTGTAAAGTTTATGAAGTTATTATCTCAAACTTACTATCTACTTTACGAAGCAGCAATTGCAATCAAGGCCTTTTAAATCTTTATTTATTAAATGCTGGGATGATGTGTATATAGATCATAATGCTTCAATAGCTCGAGCGTGCCTAAAGCCTATAATCTAAAGAGACATCTATTCCATATCATTGGGCAATCTATATTAAAGAGGATTTATTTTAAAGTTTGGAATCGTAGTTAATATGTTTAATATTTGATGTATATGGGATTCTTTGAATTTTAAGTTTTTTACTATATAGATGTTCAGAGTTTATAGTTTATTTTGGTTTTATGTATTTTTATAAAATTATTTTGATATTAGATTTAAGATTTAATATTGATAGTTATATAAACTAATATATATTAAGAATATTTAACTATAATTAATAATAATATATTATAAATTAATAACAAATAACAAATTTATAAATAATTAATGTTAATAATATTATTATTAATAATAGTAACAATATTAATATTTAACATTATTATTAAGAATTAATACTAATAAAATAATATATTGATATTAATTTCAATAATGAACAATCATAATATATTATAAATTAATAATAAACAACAAATTTATTAATTATTACTATTAGTTATTAATAATAATATTAACAATATTAATAATTAATACTAATTTTTATATTAATAGTATTTAAACATTAATATTATAAAAATAAAAAATAAAAAATAATATTAATGATTTCATTATTTATTAATATTAATATAATTACTTCATTAATATTGACATTAATTAATAATAATAATATTTAAAATATTAATAAATAACATTGATTTTTTTTGTAAAATAAGTAAAACCTTTCCGTTGACAAGATTTATAGAGTATAGTAACGATCTTCATAAGTCTGGTAAGCAATCTAAGACCATAAGTTTAACCGACATGAGGCCATACAACCATGAGTCCTAAAGCTCCTCCCTCGGGAGGAAAAACAAACATACATTCTAGTAAGAACTAGCCAACAAAACTGGGAACAGGAGACTATACAAAATAGAGTCTACGTACTTAATATCCTTAATACTTAAAAAGACAGTGGTCCATGTTGAGACCCACGACCGAAGAGCTAGCCCAAACCGCAAAACAAAACAGAGGCAAAACACAAATTACCAGCACACCAGATCCCTCGACGGGCGAGCGCTAATCAAGGTATTTTTTAAGGATTCTAATATTATACTTAAGTATAGTATTCTAGGGGATTATTTTGGATTGAACTAGATAGATAGATAGATAGATAGATAGATAGGCGAATATTAAATATGAAACATACAATTTACTACTAAAATTTGTAATTTTTGGCAAATATTATGATAAAAAAACATATTTTATGTAAATATAGGTGATATTAGAGCCTAAAAATGACAACAAAATGAATTTATTTTTTGAAGAAAAACCCAAAAAATAGCAAATTGGAGAAATTTCGCCCCTAAAAATTTACCTGGCGCTAATCCTTTGTCGGCGGAGGGACTCTCGTCTCCCTAGTCACACCACCATTACGAACAGCCTTCTGCACATGCTCCGCTAGAGCAGGATCAAAATAACCCATCTTAGGGAGGAATGGAATCCCCATTTCCTTCCCTATAACATCTATTTTCCTATGGAGGAGGAAGGTATCAGCGTAAAGCTCTTTCCAGAATGCCAAGGGGATATCATCCCCACCCAACTTCTCCTCCCTTTCAAGAAGAATTCTACCCAGCAAACCCTTGATGGTCTAGTAGAGAGTCATGGTTTTTTCATAAAGCACCCGCCTTTCCCTCGACGAACTCGGATCTTAGATCCAACTCTCCAAAGCAGCTTCATCGAGCGAAGTTGAATTTTCTAGAACATCCTTCCATACGTCATTCTCCAACTTCTCCAGGTCGTCCCTGATAGATGAAGGAATGGAATCCCTATAGTTCCAAGTGCCTTGCGTGACCCGAATCTGCTCTCGTTAGCCCGACGTTTCCTCAAATTACTCGCTTGCTCAGCATTCTCGGTAGGTTCCATAATGCATATGACGACAAGCCCATAACTTCCACCACCCTCTATCCCACCACCTTTCTGCTCCTTCATGTTCAAGTTCACATCTTCTCTCGGTGAACCAACAAGCTCCTGGATTTTTTCCTTGAATGAGCGGCAATCCTTGTTCCATAAATTATACGGGCTGGCAGATGAAAGGGCCATTACTCATGAGGTGACCTACCAATAATGGCTTCCCATGACGGCGCAAATCCCAGTTCTTTCCATACTTATATGTCATCCCTTCCTGTCGAGATGTGTACCAATATTAATCACCATTACAAACCTCTCTTGCTTCCTCGTACTATGCCGGACACGATAAATCCCCCACACACTCTTGCACATCATCATAATCATTTTACCACCTGTTATCATTAATACTCCTCCTCTGATGCACGTCCACCCAATTTGCATGCAAGATATGTGCCGCATCTCCATATTAACTGGACACACCCACATCCCGGTTGGAAATATCACCAGTTGAAATTTGGATACATTTCCTTCTAGTGTCGAGGTCCCCTAGAATGTGAATAGGTCCCTCCCAAAATATTAATTTATTCTTTGTTGCTACATTGGCCAAGTAATATGCTAATTTATTTCCATCCTGCTTAACATGGTTGAAGATTAGACCATGCCCGTGTGAGGAACCTCCAACGATTAAAAGATGAAAATGAACGATATATAAGAACACATAAGAGATTTATTGATCGTAGGCCACTTCGAGTGGGAAACCTCCTTTGAGCAAGTTCAATACAAATAACTCGTGGATGCCTTCATTGTCCTCAACACATACTTATACACAAAGTCTATGTGTACAATACTATGGATTAATACCATGGAACATATAATACTATGGGATAATACAATATACTCACGGGATGACTTACAAGGCATATGCGTCCAACGACAATATACTAACAATGTGGGATAATAAAATATACTCATGGGATGACTTACAAAGCATATGCATCCAACAACAATATACTAAAAAAGTAAAGAGAAGGGTTGACACGGGTTCCTAACATCTCCTCCCCCTTAGAAAAAGCTTTGTCCTCAAAGCTTTAGATGTGGAAATTGTTGTTGAATCTGAAGGAGTGGTTCCCATGTAGCATCCTCTGGTTGCATTCCGTGCCACTGAAATAATACCTCTGTGATGGATCGAGAGAGAAGATGACGAGTGCACCTGTTGAGGATGGCCTCCGGATCCGAAATGATGGATCCTTCATTATCCAATTCTGGTAAAACAGTTTTTCCTTTGATGTTTGTTCCAAGAACTTTGTTTAGATAAGAGACATGAAATATTGGATGAATGCAGGAAGGAGTAAGTTCCAATTTATAAGAAACAAACCCAATCTTCTAAAGAACCTTATACGACCCATAGAAATTTGGAGCGAGCTAATTATGGCACCCTTTGAGTTTCACATAGGATTGCTTGTAAGGATGTAGATGAAGAAAAACAATATCACCTGCTTGAAAAGTGTAATATACTGAAATCTTGACTATGATTATTTTATATATTGGGCGTAAGCCCCGATGCACATGACTTACTTTTTTATATATATTGGGCATGGGCCTTGATGGACACAGATTATTCTTATGTACTGGAAATAAGCCCCGATGTACTTGGTTGATGTTTATTATGTGTTGGGTACAAACCCTAATATACTTCAATATGACCTTTGTTATGTACTGTGCATAATTTCTGGTATACATCATTTACTTCTATGATGTGCTAGGCATAATACCTGGAGCACATGGGTTACAAGACTATGTGTTGAGTGTAAGCTCTGGAGCACATAGGTAACCCCAGCAGATAAATGATTTAGTGTTGGGCATAATCCCTGGAGCACTCCAACATGATGTTGAGCATAAGATCTAGAGCATCATATCTTTGGCCATTGTGTCCCTAGGTGTATCTTACAAATGCATCCTATTACTAGTGTTGAAAAAAAGGCTCTGGAATTGCACTAATGTAACAACTGTTTGAGAGTGTTGAGCATAAGCTCTCAATAGCACTAGGGGTTACCTTACTTAAGGGTGTTGAGTTGGAAAGAATCTGAATGACACCAACATTCATCATACTTATTCAAGTTGATTAATTGGATCATTGTATGTTTCTCATCAAGAACTGAAAGATATTGCCACGAATACGAGGTAATCCAACATGCAAGGAAATCTAGGGCTACCTATCCTAGTTGACCGACCAAACCCCACATGAGGCCTTGTTAAAGAATGGAGATAATTTAAGGAAGCACCGATTAAACAACTATGCTATATGATGCATGAATAATAAATGATAAATAATTAAATATGTAAAGTTTATATAAAAATATTATATATGTGGAGTATTTTGGAATAAATAAAGATAAATAAAATAAGTGAACTCTATACACATATATGAAAATAATATATATATATATATATATATATGTAAAGACAATTGAAAAGAAATAAAAGTTAAAACAAATTAATTAAAGTCTGTGTGTGTTATTTTATAAACTAAATAAATAAATTAAAATTATTTTCTAAACTCAAGTGCAAACTAGTAAAAAAGTTCCTAGTTATACAAAATTACTATCTTTTAAATATATTACATATAAGTCAAACTATGAGTTATTTTCAAGAAAGTATTAAAATATTGATGTAACTCAAGATAACCAAACTGCCTCATTCCAAAGAAACCTATAAAAGGGAAAGAGCCAAGGGAGGGGATATGATCATTATTCTGTATGGGATTTGAGAGAATTCCAAACCTAGTACTCAGAAGAAAACAAAGATTAACTCCAAGAGACCAACAGCCTCATCCTTAGGTACTCTAGATCTTCTTGCATGTTGGAACTAGCTCGGTGGTGATCCGATTAAGAACCAGGAACGGTTCTGGGTCAAAGGTTGGGAGGAACGTGGCAATTCTGAGGTTGTTCGGTTACCACTCTACAGGTCAGCTGAGAGTATTTTTCCATTAATTAGTGTTTGAAGTGTGCATGTTATAAAGGAGATCCAATCAATACATTTTATGTAAGAATTTATATTTGTATATCAAGTTTCTATAAAATTATAGGTTGAAATTTATAAGTATGGCAATTTCACTATCAAGCTATAAGTTTCTCTTTTATAGAATTCTGGTTGATAGTATGTATTTCATGAGCAAGGGCATAAGCATTGGCTCATTGGGTCCAAATTTATTAATTCATACTGCTAAAATTTTAGATATATATCTTTAGGATTAACCGAGAACAGTTCTTCTTTTCTCTTTTAACATAGAAACGTTACTTCCAAACTTAGACCAGATTGTTTTTAAATCCCAAATCACCCTAAATTATTTTTAACCACCGAAAGACAACGTTTAAATAACACCATGACCTACGCGAATTATTAAACTAGATTTCCATATTAATTAACGTATCAAAACTATTCACAGATCGAATCTTCACCCATACAAGTCTCGATCTAGCAAAGCTAGCAAATCTAGATTTTGTTAGATCTCAGCCATTAAAAAAGCTTGGGTTTCTTTTTTTAAATAAAACAATATTAGGTTAGAATCTTCCAAACCCTGAAAGTTTCGCAAGGTCCAAAATCTGAACAAACAAGATACTATTTTAAACAAGGGAAAAGTATTGCAACAAAGTCATCTCTTAATCTCATCAAAGATCGATTCTCATTAACACAACCCTAGATCCTAGATTTTAAACATAAACAATTAATTCAGGTTTATATGCATGCCAACTGCCCAACAGAGAACATGATAAGCAGAAACCAACATTTACCCTAAGTCCTATAAGACCCTGACAGGAGTAGAGCGATTTTGCTTTCCACTGTAGGAGTCAACCAACATAATATTTAAACATTTAAAAGAATGGATTTAATAAATCGAAATAGCATCAATAGGGCACCACGATAATATGTATACCAACATACAAATCCAACAGACATAGGCTCAGGATCGAATCCCTAAAGAGCATCGTTTCCGGCCATCTACCTAGATGAGCTAGCCATGCTACAAAGTTGGCTCAAAGCACCTCGATGTTGGTTTTAATTTAATTAAAATAAATTTATGACAGAGTTAGGGCCTTTCCCATATCTCTGTGGAGGATTAAACCAATTAAAATCTCTTCAAGAATTTATTAAACCACATAGAACCCTCGCTGGCGTTTTCAAACGTAGAGCATAATTATCATTTTAGCATAAACATAATTACATTTATAGAACAAAGCTTTACCTAAGAACTAATACGATATTTACATTTATACAACAGAGCTAGACCATAATCCAAATCTCATAAATAACAGAACGATGAGTAGTGAAGTGTTTTCCAAATAAACATTTAAATCCACAGTACTAAACTTTTAAAATAAATGGCATTCAGTCTGAGAAGTAGATATAACATTTAACGCTAAAATAAAGCCGAGTTTTTATAAATAAATTCCCAAGTCAAACTCAACATTCAGGGCATGTTCAAACATGGTCAGCTCGAAGCTTACCCTAGTCAAATCCTCTAAACAGTAAATACATCAACGAAACCAAGAGTCGAGGATTTCACGGGCTAAGAGCCAAAAATAAAATTCCTCTGTCAAATGCCTTTACAAGATTGTAACTATTAATTGATACAAATTCTGGGCGCTTCCCATACAATAAAACTAACTATGAAACCCCAAGTAAACAAAGTGTGCCAGTAAATACCAACAGAGTTGAACATACACCCTTTGAATGATTTATTACATTAAAAACACACAGCATTTCTAAGAAAGGGCATCCTCTCAGTGACAACCTACTATGCTTCTTTTTCTATCATCTCCTTCTTTGGCCACATGAGAATTTGATCCCATAGAATTTATAACATACCGTCTTCTTGAATTTACATTCATACTATTAAATTTATTCACACATTCAACTATCGATTGAAGTGAAATTTTGTATATACCAATATTTGAGCAACAATGTTCGGTTACAATTTTTGAAAGGAATGCACCCTGATCAATTCCAAGCCTATAAGGTACCGATCTTGAATTTCTTTCAAAAATTTTAGTTCCAGCTTGCCACTTTACGAAATTGTATGGCCTTGTTCCATTACCTTTAACATCTGTATATTCACAATGGGGAGTACCTGGAAGGACCATCTGTAAATGACATTCTTCAAAAATATTCCAAAAGTTGACCATATCTTCGTCTATTTTCTTTTTTAGTATAACATCCAAAGGAAAATCATCAAGGTCAAGCAAATTGTTTGCATGACATCTTATAAGAGAGCCTTCAAATACACCACAATCCTTGCAATTGCAGAAGACTTTATGAACTAAAATACCAAACTCACTAGCATCTAGTGCTTTGAATTGTACAATGTCATCCTAAAAAACAGTTGACACTATTCCCTGAGCAACATACTATGGCTTTAAAGAACCTTGATGTATCAAATTAACTTTTTCTCCCACAGACCTGGCAATTTGATTTTCTCTTAATACTTTCAAAGTAGTTTCAAATTGATTATTGTTGAAATTGCTTTCAACAGAAAGCAATGTTTCTATATTAAAATATATGATTACTTTAATCAACCATACAACAAAATCTCCACTGCTCAACCCTGGACAACATGCCATACAAGAAAACACCACTTCATCCACCAGAATACCAAAGGAGAATTCAATCAAAAATGTTCCCCCAACAAAATCAGTCCCACTCACATTTGTTACAAAACCTATGGAAATGCAATCCTTGCTTTCTGAACACTTATGTAACAACTTAACTTTTCTCATAATAAAAGAATATTTATTCTTAGTTGTTATGATATGTGCTACACTCGTCGAAGTAGAAGCTACTATATCATTCACCTCATTCTTGCGAAGAGCATACCCAATGTGTTTAACGATCTCAGATACAGGCCATTGAATATAACCACCAACATCCTCTGACAATGTATCTGCACTTTCTGATGAATAGGGCAATGGAAGAATTGCATTTAAAGTCTTGGTAACATTTACAATGATACATCCATCATGAATGATGATATTATGCAATATTTTTCTTTCTGGAAAAGAGATTCCTTTAGCAATTTTCAATCCATTCAAAAGCAGGTCCACACATTGTTGAGTACCAAAATCCATTTCATAAGCGATATCTGAAATATAAAATAACAGGACACATTGTTCATAACCAAAATCTAATTCAAAAGCGATTTATGAAATATAAAATAACAGGAGCACATTAAAAATCATATTTATTTTAAACAAAGAATAATTTTTCCACTAGTATATATTATCAAATAAGTCAAGTAGAAGGGCCATGTCACGTCCCCTCCCATCGATCCGATGCAAGGAAGGGAACATGATCCAATAATTGTAGTTTTTATGTTTAATATTTTAAAAACAAATAAGTTTAACTGTTAAATCTTATATCATGGAATATGAGAGGTGAGGGGTCCGGTCACCCCTGAATGATTTCTTGTTTCTAGATTGGTTCAACCAAGTCACCTCTGTCGTTCCTTAACGAGTGATCGCTGCCAGATTGGGTGGGATTAACCACTGTCAGTCGACCCTTCATTTATGAGATAAATTTAAAAATATTTAATCTACGAAGGCTATGCCGATGATTCCTGACTTCTGACTTCTGTTGTAAATAGTAGGGACCTGGACATCATCTAAGTTCTAACATATAAAAATGTTTGTCCCCGACTTCCATTTTCAGACGAGAAGGATCGGCCACCCCTTTGTTTAGTAGATAATTGTGAACAACTATATCCAGCAATTCACCTATATCTAGAATGGAGAAAGAAAGAAGGATCGACTGACCCTTCTTGCATTCTAGAACTATTATGAATATAATACTGGGCAAAAGAAGAGTCGGTCGCCCCTTCATTTATGAGGGAATTGTAAAAATATTCAACCTACAAAGGCTAGGACGCCAATTCATCTATATCTAAAATGGTGAACACCGGAATAAAACTAAGCACAAGAAGGGTCGGTCGACGGTTCATTTACGAGAGAAGTGTAAAAATCGGCCATCAACTAAGCTATAACATATACAAATTCTTTGTCCTGACTTCCATTTTCGACAAGAAGGATCGAATGCCCCTTCGTTTAGTAGATAATTGTGAAAACATTTATCTAGTAATTGAACGATATCCAGAATGGATAACACAAGAAGGATCGACCGACCCTTCTTGCAGTCTCGAACTATAACGAAAAGAATATTGGAAAGAATAAGGGTCGGTCGCCCCTTCTTTTACGAGGGAATTGTAAAAATAGAACTTTGAGAAAGATCGACCTCTCTTTCTCTATGGATATTTTCCACTTTACATCAAAATGTGTGAAGCAATGTTCCTATGAAATTTATGTTTTAGAGTGTCGATATCTACTTTCCCCACTCCTAAAAACTCATCCCTGGAGGAAGGAGCAGACGCTCTTTCTCCTCAACATCTACTTCCAACACCCCGAAATAGAACAACCTGACAAAAGAGAGACCTCTCTTTCTCTAACAAAAGTTCGACTTTCCAGCAAAGTCTTTGTAGCAAAACGTCTATAAATTTTGTTGTTAAAATGTCAATATCTAGTTTTCCAAGGGGACACGTGGAATGGCTCAGATTGTGACACATGGAACACTTAGATTGTGCCACGTGGTAAGGGAAATTGCCTAGGCACCGTGCGAAACCTTGCTCGTGTGTTGTAGCATTAAAAGTCAAAAGTTAATGATAAATCAATGGTTAGAATCAAAGTGGAAAGGAATCCAATGGTGGAGATGATTTTTCGAAATATTCACAAGAAATGAAGGTAAAATGATGGATGATCCAACGGTCTAGATCGCGTCAGGGAAGATCGACAGGTGGAATACTCTTCCGCTGGGAAAAAAGCAAGGGAGATAGTCGAGATTATGTTTGGCAGGGTTAAAAGAGAAAAAGGTTAAAAGTGGGCAAGTATCACCGTTGATTGAACATGAATGGATGGATCGACGGATTAGAGACATTTCGCGTGTGGAGATGTGCGGTAAATTGAAAGGATAAGCGGTTTGAAATATGAAACCACTATTCATGTGTCGATACATGGGCATTTCGCAAATTGAAAAGAGTGGTAAGGAAAAGCGCCTCGACGTCCTGCGAAACCATCTCCGAGGGTTATAAAAGGGGAAGACATCACGTGAGGGATGACATTTGACATTTGTCTTGTGGATATCTAGAAAGTTCAAAACGTGTGTAGACTGGGAAAGTGACAGAGCATGCCCTTTTTGCATACTCGTCAGTGTCAAGTAGGTTTCAAAAATCGTGTTGTTAATCAGTTAAGTTATTTTTATAATGGAAGGAATGGAAGAGACCATAGTTGTCGAACATACCAGGATAGATGATGCCCTAGAAGATAAGGATAAATATATTTTTGACCTTGTGGTTAAATTGTCAATTACAGAGATAAAGGGAATATTTGATAGGTTGTATAAGGAAGGCACAAACATACACAGAGTTTTTCAATCTTCTTTCATATATTTTTTCCCAAAACAAATTATAGGGTTTCCCGAGTTTGTTTCCCGGTGTGTAATGAACTACTCACAAACTGAGAAAGTAATCATGAATGCCCCAAAATCCAAAATTATTTGTCCTATTGAGTCTACCACCGTTAGAAGTTCCCTTGAAGTACGTCTGTCTCAATCCATGAACAAGAAAATCTTACCGAAGAAGCTGTTGTCACCGAGTAACCCACCCAGTCGTCTCTAGAAACTAAACAAGATTTTTCAACCAGTTGTCTTAAACCCGACCTTGAAATTCAAGATACTCCTTACCTAATAGATATGAAAATTTTTCAATGAGAATACATAGTTGGTGTTATCCCTAATTGCTTAGTTTTTAGGGTTAGACAGTGATGCAATGGTAACAAAAGTGCAATTGTTTCTGCTTTTTAGAATAAGTTTTGGCATACCATGAGTAGAGTACAGTCTGATACTTTGTCTTAAATATGATGAATTCCTAGCTGAAAGTGTTCACTTTCAGCTAGTGAATTTCTACAATACCAGACATTTCAGATTCCAGTCTTATTTGATGAAGATGCTTATGTTTTCAAGTCATAAAAGAACTTAAATTTTTCACAGGTGGTTTTTTCAAACACTTTGGAGGATAATATATTTAATTACATAAATAATATTGTGTCAGAGATATATAAATTGATTTTTTAGGTAAGAATTGCCAAGAGTACTGCCGGAGATGAAGACATTGATGCAGCTGAAACCAAACATCGGCAGTAGGATATTGGATTCTATTAAAAGAACATGCAGTAGTCAGACTGTATGGACTCATCAAAACAACCTTATATCTTACCATCTTTTCTAGATTCAACCTACTCATCTTGCTTCCCTCGCTTACATGTTGGGAAAGTGTAAGGAGGCTCATGTTGTCACAGAGAAATGCCCCTTATCAACTTCAAAGTATACCAACCTAGATCCAAATCCTAGGCTCTATCAAGCGCCGAGAGGGATCAAATATCCCGAGGTGCAAACCTCTCCTCGAAAATATCCTTGAGTGCAATACCTGAGAAGAGGTTTGGACCTTGGGAGATTTGATCCCTCTCGCACTTGGTATAGCCTAGGATTTAGATCTAGGCTGGTTTTAGTCATGGGCGGTGACACAGAAAACTGGAGTTTAATCAACATTGTGAGGAACAGGTTAAGTTGAAACATAGATACATTTACGAGGATTATCATAACATAAGTAATAAGTATTAAGGATTGAGTAAATTGTTAAACTGGAAAATAGAGACAATTCGCCTAACTTTTTTTTCGATTCTCTTTTTTTTTATCTGCGTTTTGTTTTGTTTGTTCTTCTCCTTCTTCTTTAGTCATTTCGTCATTTCGTACATTTTGATTTATTTGTTGTTTTGCAAGCTGACTTTTTTGTTCTTCCAATTGCTTCAACTTTCTCTCTCGATACGCTCTTTGTCGATCAATGTTTCATTTTCTTTGTTCTTCTCATTCTTTTGCTGTCAATTCACCTACTTTTTTTTTTATTCTCTTTTTGTTGATCTGCGTTTTGTTTTGTTCGTTCTTCTATTTCTTCTGTCGTCATTTCGTACATTCTGATTTATTTGTTATTCTGCAACTTGATTTATTTGTTCTTCCAACTGCTTCAACTTTCTCTCTCGATACAATTTTTTGTCGATCAACTTTTCGTTTTCTTTGTTCCTCTCGTTCTTCTGTGTCACATATCATCTAACTTTGTTTTTTGATATTCTTCTTGTCGATCTGCATTTTGTTTTCTTCGTTCTTCTAGTTCTTCTACTCTCATTTCATCCAACTTCCTTTTTCTAAATTATTTTTGTTCTTCTGCTTTTCGTTTCAAGTCTTCTTTTTGTTCTTTTGTTGTGACTGAAATCAATGTGTCCATACACTGAAATCTATTTGTCCAACAAAACAACATCTACACTGAAAATATGCAATAAAAAACCCCATACACCTGAAATCTATGCATCCATACACTGAAATCAATGTGTTTCACAGAATAACGTTTACACTGAAAAATATGCAATAAAAAGACTCCAATACACTGGAATCTATGCAAGTATAAAAACTCACTTTACATGATAATGAAATTCAATTTATTTATGAAATTTTATATTTAAAAAAAAATATAGGTGATTCAAGAGGAATTGAACCTTGAACCTCATGCCATTATCCCAACACCCTTACCACTATACCATATGTAGTTCTTATTATACATAATAAAGAACCTTATTTACTTGTATGTAAATATTAATATATATTTTAATTTAAATTAAATATTTAATTTTAAATATAATTTCATGTAATTTAAATAATAAAATACTTATTACAAAATAATTAACTTTCATTGTAAATATAAATAGTATTTGAAATAAAAAAAATTATAACAATTTAAGAGTTGTTGAATTTGAATGGTTTAAAATGTTAATTCTTGGTTTTTAAGTAAAATTTAAAATTTAAATTTAATTATTATTAATATAATTTGGTTAAAATTGTCAGGTTAATGTATATGACTACATCTCTAATTAAAAAAATAGAGAAAGTAGATACCTAATGGATTAACTCAAACTGTTGTATTTAATTCAAGTATATACCTAATGATTATAACTCAAATGTGTAAGTCTATGGTTTCTCACTCACATATATATTATATTGATAAAAAATGTACTTTCAAATATTTAAAAAATAATAATAAGATTCAACTTATCGAAAACTAAACTAAAGGTTCAATTAATAATTAATAATTATTTCCAATTTATTATATTATTTAAATAAAATGCCATGTATTATATATCTATTTCTTAAAAAATAATCATTTGAAACTTATTGATTTCAATTAAAAAACAACAAAGTTAAGCAAATTAAAAAAAGTAATAGTGAATAGTATATTGATCATCAGGTGAATATTATTTCTTAAAAAAAAAATTATTTGAAACTTATGGATTTCAATTAAAAAATGTAAAGCTAATATTCACGGAAAGCTAATATTCATTTGAAACATATGGATTTTTAATTAAAAACAGTAGAAGTTGGGCCGAATTAAAAAAGTAATAGTGAATATTATATTATAGCGATCATCACGTGAATATTATTTCTTAAAAAAATAATCATTTAAAACTTATGAATTTCAATTAAAAAATGTAAAGCTAATATTCACGTAAAAGTAATATTCATTTGAAACTTATGGATTTCAATTAAAAACAGTAGAAGTTAGGCGAATTAAAAAATGTAAAGTTAATATTCATTTGAAACTTATGCGAATTAAAAAAGTAATAGTGAATATTATAGTGATCATCACATGAATATTATTTCTTAAAAAATAGTCATTTGAAACTTATGGATTTCAATTAAAAAAATGTAAAGCTAATATTCACATAAAAACTAATATTTATTTGAATAATCATTTGAAAATGTAAGCTAATATTCACTTAAAAATTAATATTCATTTGAAATTTATGGATTTCAATTAAAAACAACAGAAGTTAGGGGAATTAAAAAAATATAAGCTAACATTCACTTAAAGCTAATATTCATTTGAAACTTTATGGATTTCAATTAAAAACAACAGAAGTTAGGCAAATTAAAAAAGGAAAAGTGAATATTTTTTTTATAATTTGTATAATAGCTTCCCTATTTATATAGTCAATGATTTCATTTCGAAAATACACTTTTTTTTTTATCTATTAATGGTCGACTAAACAATATTATCAAATTATATTTTGTTATTATTTTGCTATGTTACTCAACAAACTCACACATGTTACAACATTCTCTCTCATATTACATTCGACAAACTCGACAAACTCACACATGTTACAACATCTCCCCCCATATTAAGCTGTAAAGCGCCTCTTAGCACAATCACTAAATTAAAATTCTTAAATCAAAATTTACTTCATTTAATAATAGAAATACCTAAAAAAAAATTTTAACAAATTTAAAATGACATTACAATAAACTTTAAAAACTATATCAAAACATTTAACCACCATAACATAACATTAAATTTTAAAAAAACATATAACATAAAATTAAAAACCAAAACCTTACAAAAAACAAATGATAAAAAAAGGTTTTTAAATAAGTGTTTTATGAAAACCAAAACAATATATAAAACAAAACGAAAACACTTTACAAATTTGAAGGTTTCGTAATGTTTTAGTGATGTTTTACTGTATATAGGTGGAAGGACTTAGGTGGGGCGATTCTCATAATCGCGCCACATTGTGATAAGGCTTTATGAAACCAATAAGATGAGATTGAAATAAACCTAATGCTTTTGATGTGCCTTTGCAAAATAAAGTCGCAAATTTATGACAATGGTTCCACACATGATAATAAATTTATAAGCCTTAGAAAATCATTCATTGTGAGGCCACAGTAAGGATGTGGTTTTTTCTTTTTTATAAAAACCTTAGAAAATCAAATAAAGATTTGGTTTAAAATATTTGGAAAATCCATGATGGGCGTTGCTAATACCTTAAAAAGATATTTCAGTGTCCAATGTGATTTGGATTTGGGTGTTAAGAAATATATCTTTTTTCGGGTAGTGTCCATGATTTGTTTTCTTTTATTCCCCAAAGAGAAGCATGAAACATAATTTTCAATGTTTGTGTAACATTGGGTTTTAAGTTGAGTTTTAATTTTAAAATATTTGTAATCATCACGTGTGATTACCAAGATCATAGTTTATACGAAGCCTTTGAGATAATCACTTTCTTTCAGGTTGAAATTCTTTACATATTAATTTTAGTTTGAAATTTCTTAAAGTAGTAATTTAAACATATCACAAGGTAATATTTTTTCACAAGGTAGTGTATGTTTTGATGTTTTTTATTTTTTTTTGTTATTTAATCATTTTTAATGTGTTTTATGTTTTCTTTTTGTGTGTGTGCTTTCGCTTTTTTATTTTATTTTATTTTTAGGATTTTTGTTTTAGTGATTTCAATTGTTAAGGTCACAGTTTGGAAAAAATGCGTAACTTTAGGCTCCTAAAAAAGGGTGATTTCGGGAGAATCACTTTCTGATTAAGGGGTTCATTTAGGATTTTGATTACAATCGTATTGGTCAGAGTTTCAAAAAAGTTGTAATTTTAGTTTCGGAAAAAAAGGGTGCTACTAGTAGCACCACTTTTCAAATCGAGGGTTTTTCGTTGTTGTTCTTAACACAATAATATGGGTTTTTATGGCTAGAGTTCTCGTTTTGAGTATAAATTTCTCGTCAATTTGTATAACTTGTTACAACCATATGACCATATCCAATTTTGATCCATCTGTATACATCTCTCCTTCAAGTTATCATAAAACATTTGAAAGCAGTGTAACATTGCACATAATGTAGGTCGTGGCACTTGTCATCACCAATGTAGAAGCTTATCTCTTTCACTAATATCCTCTTGTCATTGTTGATGTATTTACTGTGCCTATATGTGATATGTACCATTATGTTAACTTGATTTGAATGATAATATTGGCTCTGGATCCCATTCTATTGTTGAAGGGTGTAATTCTCAGTGAAATCCACAACTAACAATATAGTACCTGCGGGAAAGATGTCTCTACATATTTGAAATTGTCCATCCTACCATCACGCTACATGCACATGTTGAACATATTGTTTGGTTTTAACAAAAAAACCCTTCATGAAATCACACACTCGTACCTAATGACATAGATATAAATATTCAATTTCATTGTGGCATTTAAAAGATATATTAAAAATTTGAAGGTGTGATCAGAAACAATACCATTTTCACTCACCTGTGACTTTACCAATGCATTTTTTTCTTTCTTTCCCACTGTCCAATTCATATGAGCATAATTGAAGCTCTCCATATCTACTATCATCCTCCCAGATTCATGCTCCTCGCTTTCATGAATGTGCCGATGCACTAAAGCAAATCCATAGCATGTAGATCATGTTCAATATATACAATATTTCCCATATTATTTTTATCCATATAGCCTTATAAACATGACGGTATGGATAAATTCACTCTATGAAATCGATGGTAGTATGGATGACCACTCCTGCACAATGTTAGTATGCAAAACATGACAATTGTGTACATATGTGTCATAAAAATAATCATATTCTACATGGTATCTACAACAACATGTGTTTCGGTCTATGCATATTCTAACATACCAAGGTTTACATTTCTCAAATGATTTTTGGCCTAGGTTCAATTCCATGTGTTCAATCTTGAATCTCTCATAGACATCTGTTTAGTCATGTCAATGAAGTTCTTAGTGTGGGGCTCATGATCATAAGTTCCTTTACTCAAGTTTAGCACATCTCTTTGATTGGATGAAGGCCTGGTATTGTCATGCCAAAACTTTTATACGTTCCTTGACAACATCAATTGATTTCCTATCTAAACGAGGAAACATTCCAATGAAGGCCCAATAATCTATTTGATTTGGGTTGTCAAGGTTTTCTTTCATAATACAGTACTTTCGAAGAGCTTTTCTATTTACTTAAAAAAAATTAGATGTGCATGAATACAATTGGCAATGCCTTGTGTACTTGTTTACAATCAATTCTGATAACACACGATGGGAAACATTATGATCTTTTGAACTAGTAGACTTTCCAATTCTATTAAAAGTTGCTTGAAGATTTATAACAACATGATTACTAGCATCTAAACCTTTAACTATCTTTATGCATAAAATTATCCTAACAATAGCTAAACAACGTGATTTTAACAAAGCCAACAATAATTGATATTTGGATGCATCATTTTTTGATTCAAAAAATTCTTAGATAATTTTACTACACTACTAATCAATAGTTCATTTTGGTAACTTACCTTCAAGGGTTTCTAGAGGACTTTCATTCACTTGGATACATCTAGAAGTTCTTCGGCATGCATTGGATAGTCGAGGTAAGGAAGGTGGACAAGATTTGTGAATCCCATCACTGGTAGATTGTAGCCACACTACATTGACTTGAGAATCAAGATTGGGATTGCATTGGACATGTGTGATCTATATGTTGAACATATGATTGATCAAATTCAACTTGCACATGAGGAGAATCTTGTCTAAAATCCCTAGATGAATACCCGTAATCTACCAAAGCTTGAATATCTTCTTCATCATTTGGATCATTGATTGTTGATAGAATATTAGATGGAATATGAATGGCCACCATTGGATTTGAGGGGATGTCTAAGCTTTTCCATACCCAACCTTTCCTTCTCTCTTATTTCATGGACCTTTTCAAGGAGCAACTCCATTCTTCTAGACTTTTTTGCTCTATTTCTTTTGTTACCCATATCCAAAATCTTGGAATGAAAAAAAGTATCTCCAGTAGGTTCTAATAGAACAAAAATATGTAAAAATAGTGAATATATATGGTGTAATCAACCAAGAGAACCTACAAAAGAATATTCGTCACGGGTTTTGCACATGAACACAACAACATGTGTGTTTTGAGGAGACAGTGCTGGGATGCAAAAAAAAAATCTACCTTATGCAAGAAAAAAACTCACCCATGTTATTATTTATTATTATAGTGGGGGTTGACTATAGTTTACAAGGGAGAAGGATTAAGAGAGAGAGGGAGATGTTAGGGAGTTGATGGAGAAATATAAGGGAGAGGAGGTTAGTAAGGGTTAGGGGGAGGAGGGGAGACCAAGAGATGGGGGTGGTAAGGGGTAGGGGAGAGAGAGGGGGTGGTTAGTGGTAGGGGTAGTATGAGAGAGAAAGAGATAGAGTGGGGGGGGTAGGGGTAGCAGGGTGAGATGTGGGGGTTGGGGGTTTAAAGAGAGATATGTCAGGGGTTATGGGTTTAGAGAGAGAGGGAGGGATTGGAGTAAGGTAGAGAGAGGAGGGAGTGTCAGTGGCGGGTATAGGAGATGGGGACGGGAGTTAATGGTAGGGGGGAGGGGGATTAGGAGAGATAGAGAGGGAGGGAGGTTACGGATAAGGGGAGTAGGAGAGAGAAATACATAGAGTGGGGAGGTATCGGTATGAGGGAGAGGATTGGGGGGTTTGAAAGGAGGGGGTTGGAGAGAGAGAGAGAGAGAGAGAGAGAGATCAGGGTTAGGTTGAGAGAGGAGGGGGGTTAGTGGCAGGGGGAGGAGATGGGGGGGGTTTAGTGTTAGGTGGGAGGGGGTTAGGTGGAGGATTTGGAGAGAGAGAGAGAGAGAGAGGGTTAGTAAGGTTTAGGTGGAGGAGGGGAGAAAGAGAGAGAGCGTTAGGGTTATATATATATATATAGAGAGAGAGAGAGAGGGTGTAGTTAGTGGTAGGGGGAGGGGGATTAGGAGAGAGAGGGGTGTTGGAAGGTTGACTCAGAAAGAGAGGGGTGGGGGTTAGGGGTACATGGAGGAGTAGGGGAGAGAAAGAGAGGGAGGGGTAGTAAGGGTTGTGGGGAGGAGGGGAGAGAGAGGGAAGAGGGGGGGTTATTGGTAATGGGACAAGTAAGGGGGGACATAGAGAGAGAAAGAGAGATAAGCAGGTGTTCTTAGTGGGAAGGGGAAGGGATATTCAGAGAGATAAAGAGAGGGGGGATTAGGAGTAGAGAGAGAGAGAGAGATTGGGGTTATGGGTTTAGAGAGAGAGAGAATGGAGGGGGTGTCCAGTTGTAGGAGTAAGTGAGAGATCGAGAGAGCGATAGAGTGGGGGTGCTTAAGCGTAGGGTTGGAGTATGGGAGAGAGAGAGAGAGAGAGAGAGAGAGAGAGAGAGATTGGGATTATGGGTTTAGAGAGAGAGAGAATGGAGGGGGTGTCCAGTTGTAGGAGTAAGTGAGAGATCAAGAGAGCGATAGAGTGGGGGTGGTTAAGCGTAAGGTTGGAGAGAGAGAGAGAGAGAGAGAGAGAGAGAGAAATTGGGGGCATGGTTAGTGGTAAGGGGAACGGGGATTAAGAGAGAGAGGGGGGTTAAAGGTAGGGGGTGTAGGGTAGATAGAGATAGGAGTGGCTAGTGGTAGGATTAGGATAAGACTAGTAGATAGAGAGAGGGGTGGCTAGTGGTAGGATTAGGATAAGAACAGTAGATAGAGAGAGGGGTGGGTGGTTAATGGTAGGGGGAGAAGTAGGGGAGAGAGAGAGGGGGGGGGAATGTGATTGGTTAGTGGGAGGGGGATTATGAGAGAGACAAGGGGTGTTGGAGGATTGATGGAGAGAGAGAGAGAGGTTGGTTTATGGGTAGGTGCATGAGTAGGGGAGAGAGAGCGAGATAGGGGGTTAGTAAGGGTTATGTGGAGGAGGGGAGAGAGAGGGAGTAGGGGGATTATTGGTAGTGGGACGAGTAGGGGGGAACAAAGAGAAAGAAAGGGAGATGATCATATTAGGAGAGATAGAGAGATAGGGTATTTAGCGGTAGGGGGAGTAAGTGTGTGTGTGTGTGAGAGAGAGAGAGAGAGATGGGGGGTAGATAGAGAGAGATGGGGAGGAGGTTAGTGGTAGATCAGAGGGATATTAGGAGAGATAGAGAGGCGGGGGGGTAGGTGTAGGGGGTGAAGAGTGTTGGGATTGAGGGTAGAGAGAGAGAGAGAGAGGATTGATTAGGGGTGAGAGTGTGGAGTGGGGTTGCAGAAGAGAGAGACATATCAAGGGGGTTAAGTGTTTGGGTAGGAGGGAGGTTATGTGTGTGTGTGTGAGAGAGAGAGAGAGGGTGGTGGGTAGGGGTAGGAGGGGAGAGAGAGAGAGGGGGGGTGGGGGTTTAGGGGTGGGGAGAAGAGAGATAGAGAGAGGGGGGATAAAAATCACGGGTAGTGGGGTTTATACATATACATAATATCAATTTATACAAGTAGTCATTGATATACATAATATCAATGGGGGCTCAAATTAGATTTAAAACATTTACACACTTGATCTGAATAGTGAAAATGTTCATAATGGTATGCACAAAAAGATTTGATCCCTTTAAGATTTGGTAATCCCCTTTTAAGATGGATCTATGCTCGTATATTGTTCAGACATCTTTCCATGGTGACTAACAGTGCTGAGACACTTGTTAATGAAGTAAAAGAAATTTTCAACTCAATTTCGATAACAGATGGAGAATCAATCAATACTCTCAATGATCTCCTTCAACGCCTCTCAATGATCTCCTTCAACGCCTGTGGATAGTCGATAACGTTGAACATTTGGGGATCGAGAGGCATTTCCAAAATGAGATAAAAGTTGTTCTTGATTATGTTTACAGGTCTGTCCCGATTGCCTTCAAACTTTTGTTTATGTTTTCAAGAGGATCGAATAGACATTAAAACTAGAAAGTATTTGGACAGCAGTTATTGGAGCGAAAAAGGCATTGGTTGTGGAAGAGAAAGTGTTTCTACTGATCTCAACACAACTGCTTTGGGGTTCCGAATTCTACGACTACATGGATATACTGTGTTTCCAGGTATCCAAGTTTTATTAATGAAATATCTTGTTAAATTTCTTTACTGATAGAAGCCAGCTGGCATCTAGGTGTACTGGATATTGATAGCTAAATACATTATACATTTATGTCAGATGTGTTCGAACTTTCAAAAACCATAAGGGGCAGTTTTCCTGTTCCCCCAATCATCCACAGAGTGAGAGAAGATGCGTTCTGAATCTATTTCGGGCCTCTCTCATTGCCTTTCCCGGGGAAACGGTTATGGAAGAGGCTGAACTATTCTCTACGGCATATTTAAAAGAAATCCTACCAACGATTGCAGTCTCCAGTCTCTCACAAGAGGTGAGGTAGCAATGCTAATATCATATTTTAAGAGTTGTTTTTTTTTTTAAATTGTGTTAGAAGTATAACAAAGCAAAGCAAAGCAGATATAATATTAGTACAACTACTTAATTTGTAGCTGATGAACACAGATAGGTTACACTTTAAGTGTTATGAACAAGTTATTCGTTATTTATTCTTTATGCTTATTTATAATCACCTATTATGAATACTTAGCTGCCTATTATTTTCTTTAGTTAAATAAATTATATGTCACTACATGTTATCCATCTAGCAAACACCATATTACTAATTTAGGGCTCCAGTTTTTCTTACCATAATGTTCTTATTATGTGGTATGTAACACCCAATCTTAAATACTTGATTTTGGATAGGATACACTCTGAATATATTTTTGAGTGTATTTATTCAAAGGATAGACCTATTAAGTTGTAGGTTCTTATGCTTTATATAGCTAGTTATAACTCAAAACAGTTTCTCATATTTGAGGTCTTTATGGGTTATGTAATAAGATCTTTTCTTTACGAAAAAAATCGATATATATATTTAGCATATTTAGTATATTGTTAATATCTTTCGTTATAAAATGTGCTAAATACAAGTTTATGGGCATATTGTTATTTAAGCGAACCACATTTACTTATTTGCATCATATCGTGTTTGTTTCTATCTATGTTCATCCGATCATGTTTGTTTCAATCTCTTATGGTTACAATTTTGTGTTTGCAGATAAAGTATGTTCTTGAATATCGTTGGCATTCAAATTTGCCCAGATTGGAAGCTAGGACTTATATTGACATACTTGCAGAGAATCTTGTCTCTGTCAATGAATAGGCAGATTATTTTTTGAGTTGTCATGTGAAATTTAATAAAAGTAAATAGAATTAGCACAGCCACAAGTAAAGTGGTGGGTGAACATCGATAGGTGTAATTAACTACTTAATTTTGTGGAAATGGTTGGTTATTAAATTTTAATCAAATTCATTTCACCATTATAAGATATGACGACCATTAAATGAATCCTCAGTTTACATTTGTTATATTCAAATTAATCTTGTTAATCTAGAAAGTCCAAAATCTCAGATAATATTTAAATACTTATTAGTATAATAATTTTATCAATGTAAAATAAAAAATTACCAACCAATAAATATTCTAAAGAAAAATTCTGATTAAATTCCATATACACCGCATATTTTATTTATGTTAAACATAAATATATTAACCACGGATTTACCAGTGAAAATGTCTTATTAGATCTCGTATGGGTATTTATCTAATGACATACCTTTATTTCGAAGTACACATATATCACAAATTAGCATAATACTTTTCATTAAAATGTTTCAATTTACATAATGAAGAAGTCTGCCATTTAACATTTTTTTTTTTTTTTTTCTAATTGACTCTTGTGGCATTTGTTTTCAGAGGGCAAGAGATTAACACTGAGAAACTTCTAGAACATGCGAAATTGGAGTTCAATATCTTCCACTCTTTACAACAAAAAGAGTTGCAATGCCTTTGGAGGTGATGAGCTATACTATTTTATATATATTTTCATAGTTTAAATGGATTTGTGTGATCAATAAAGTAAAATCCATGTCATTTGTATGTGTAGATGGTGGAAAAAATCAGGTTTCTCTGAATTTACTTTCCTTCGCCATCGTTACGAGGAATTTTACACTTTGATATCTGTTATTGACATGGAACCTAAACATTCTGCATTCAGACTTAATTCTGCAAACTTACAGCCTGTTGAGCATAGTTGAGCGTGTCTTGGCCTTGTGACTTCTCTGCCTCTCGTGCCATTTCCTGTACGGTGTCATAAAGCACCATGTACACTCCTTTCATATATTCTGGAAGAAATTCTGGTGTCGACGGATCCCATCTGATAATCCATATTAATTATAAACCCAAATTAGGTCAAGTAGTAGGTATGAACAAATGCATTGGCAAATATTTTCTTAAAATTCATTCAATTGTTCATCACCACCTTTTTACTGCGGCTGTGAAGAGTTGGAGCTCCTCTATTGTTCCAAAGGTGTCGTACATATCATCCAGAACCTTAATAAGATGGCACATTTTGACAAAATTAAGTCTGAATGCAGAATGTTTAGGTTCCATGTCAATGCCAAATATCAAAGTGTAAAATTCCACGTAACGATGCCGAATAAAAGTAAATTCAGAGAAACCTGATTTTTTCCACCATCTACACATACAAATGACATGGATTTTACTTTATTAATCACACAAATCCATTTAAACTATGAAAATATATATAAAATAGTATAGCTCATCACCTCCAAAGGCATTGCAACTCTTTTTGTTGTAAAGAGTGGAAGATATTGAACTCCAATTTCGCAAGTTCTAGAAGTTTCTCAGTGTTAATCTCTTGCCCTCTGAAAACAAATGCCACAAAAGTCAATTAGAAATTTAAAAAAAAAAAGTGTTAAATGGCAGATTTCTTCATTATGTAAATTGAAACATTTTAATGAAAAGTATTATGCTCATTTGTGATATATGTGTACTTTGAAATAAAGGTATATCATTAGATAAATACCCATACGAGATCTAATAAGACATTTTCACTGGTAAATCCGTGGTTAATATATTTCTGTTTAACATAAATAAAATATGCGGTGTATATGGAATTTAATCAGAATTTTTCTTTAGAATATTTATTGGTTGGTAATTTTTTATTTTACATTGATAAAATTATTATACTAATAAGTACTTAGATATTATTTGAGATTTTGGATTTTCTGGATCAACAAGATTAACTTGAATATAACAAGTGTAAACTGAGGATTCATTTAATTGTCACATATTTTATAATGATCAAATGAATTTTGATTAAAATTTAATAACCAACCATCTCCACAAAACTAAGTAGTTAACTACACCTATCATGTTCACCCACCACTTTACTTATAACTGTGCTAATTCTATTTACTTCTATTAAATTTCACATAACAACTCAAAAAATAATCTGCCTACTGATTGACAAGATTCTCTGCAAGTATGTCAATTTAAGTCCTAGCTTCCAATCTGGGCAAATTTGAATGCCAACGATATTCAAGAACGTACTGTATCTGCAAACACAAAATTGTAACCATAAGAGATTGAAACAAACATGATCGGACGAACATAGATAGAAACAAACACGATATGATGCAAATAAGTAAATGTCGTTCGTTTAAGTAACAATATGCCCATAAACTTATATTTAGCACATTTTATAACTAAAGATATTAAAAATATACTAAATATGTTAAATATATATATATATATATATATCCATTTTTTTTAATAAAAAAAAGATCTTATTACATGACCCATAAAGACCTCAAATATGAGAAACTGTTTTGAGTTTTAACTAGCTATATAAAGCATAAGAACCTACAACTTAATAAGTCTATCCCTTGAATAAATATACTCAAAAATATATTCAGAGTGTATCCTATCCAAAATCAAGTATTTAAGATTGGGCGTTACATACCACATAATAAGAACATTAAGAACATTATGGTAAGAAAAACTGGAGCCCTAAATTAGTAATATGGTGTTTGCTAGATTGATAACAGGTAGTGATATACAATCTATTTAATTAAAGAAAATAATAAGCAGCTAAGTTATTCATAATAGGTGATTATAACTAAGCATAAAAAATAAATAACAGATAACTTGTTCATGACACTTAAAGTGTGACCTATCTATGTTCATCAACTACAAGTTAAGTAATTGTACTAATATTATATCTACTTTGCTTTGCTTTATTATACTTCTAACACAAATTTTTTTTAAAAAACCACTCTTAAAATATGATATTAGCATTGCTACCTCACCTCTCGTGAGAGACTGGAGACTGCAATCGTTGGTAGGATTTCTTTTAAATATGCCGCAGAGAATAGTTCAGCCTCTTCCATAACCGTTTCCCCGGGAAAGGCAATGAGAGAGGCCCGAAATAGATTCAGAACGCATCTTCTCTCACTCTGTGGATGATTGGGGGAACAGGAAAACTGCCCCTTATGGTTTTTGAAATGTTCGAACACATCTGACATAAATGTATAATGTATTTAGCTATCAATATCCAGTACACCTAGATGCCAGTTGGCTTCTATCAGTAAAGAAATTCAACGAGAGATTTCATTAATAAAACTTGGATACTTGGAAACACAGTATATCCATGTAGTCGAAGAATTCGGAACCCCAAAGCAGTTGTGTTGAGATCAGTAGAAACGCTTTCTCTTCCACAACCAATGCCTTTTTCGCTCCAAAAACTGCTGTCCAAATAATTTCTAGTTTTAATGTCTATTCGATCCTCTTGAAAACATAAACAAAAGTTTGAAGGCAATCGGGACAGACCTGTAAACATAATCAAGAACAACTTTTATCTCATTTTGGAAATGCCTCTCGATCCCCAAACGTTCAACGTTATCGACTATCCACAGGCGTTGAAGGAGATCATTGAGATTATTGATTGATTCTCCATCTGTTATCAAAATTGAGTTGAAAATTTCTTTTACTTTATTAACAAGTGTCTCAGCATTGTTATCATGGAAAGATGTTTAAACAATATACCATAGATTCATCTTAAAAAAGGGATTACCAAATTTTAAAGGGATCAAATCTTTCTGTGCAAACCATTATGAACATTTTCACTATTCAGATCAAATGTATAAATGTTTTAAATCTAATTTGAGCCTCCATGTTATTTTACTCCAAAATGAACATTTAAAGAGTTACATATCCCCTACTTTCCCTCTACTGGGCTGTAAAATACACTTCTTAAACGCAACAATTCTTATTAATGCTGTGCAGTTCAAGGTAAAACTATTCCAAACCAGAACATATTCGTATTGCTGTGCAAGAGAAAGCTACTCCATTGATTTTGAAGGATTGAAAGAAGCAATATACAGAATAAATTGAAAATGAAGGTAATTACCCCATAAGGCGATGACAGAGATTGTATGAAATCATCGTCCCACAGGTTGGAATGATGATCGCCTATGCGTCTTTTTATAGCATCGTCAGATACGGCGGCGGTGGTGGAACTCATGCTCAAGGAAGGCGTGACAGATTTCCTTTGCTTCCACGTTCCACGTCTTGGGATTGTTGTACAGAGAGCCTTACGCTGATGAGTAGAACTGATCAACGATTTATGTAGACACGATTTGGATGCCAAAGGCGCGATAGAGAAAAGAGACATTGCTGCTCGTATATAGAGGCAGCTCAAATTAAGAAACTAAAAATTCAATGGTAGAATCTGTTCCTGCCATTGCCTATTTATAGAAAGCTTAGAGCCCCATGGACGATACTGATTTGTCATATAACGAAAGCTTGATTGCTTTACCCGGTATTATCAATCTTTTTATCTTTGTCGTCCACCGTTGCCTAAATTATTTCACCTAATTCAATTCCTCACCTAAACACCCTCGCATTAAAGTTGTCATTTTATCCTGCTGGCTGAAAACGATGGCCTGAACTACCTAATTTCAGATCCTATACTCATATTATAGAACATGTACTCGTATCGTATTATAGAATGGATACGTTGTTGATCTTTATTTACCGCTTAATTTATAAATGGTAAAATGTTAAATCAATCAAACAAAATGAACACCTTCTGATTAAAACAATGAGTAGAAAATTAATAGCGGAAGCATACCTGAATCCATTGAAGGAGAAACCTTACAGGAAGAGAACCCTTTGAGATGATCTTCCAATTCTAGCCACTAGATTCTGCGTCAACTTCTCTTGAGAGGATTTTCAGAAATTGGAATGCGTCGTGGTAGAATGGGGACCATAACCTTATTTATAAACCGCTAGGGTAGTTCACAATAACCGCTAGGGCAGTTTTAACTTCATCATAATTATATTTCCGCCTCTCATAGAAATAATAATCATCTAATGGTATCTACACAATAATCTCATGACAATTATACCCTTAAGCCAATTAATAAGTTATTAATTAGATCACTATATTTAGGCTTAATTAAATGATAGCACACACATTTTAATTATTTACATGTGTGGCCCAAATTATAGATTAATTATGAAAATTATTCTAACAATCTCCCACTGGGTCACATGCATATGTAATCAAATAAATGTGCTTAACCTTATGAGCTCAAAATTTGCTATCATGTCCTTAGGGTATATCCGAACAATCTGGTCCATTAACTATACTGATATAGGATCAAGGTGGCCTTTGTTACATCAATCGTTACTAGACCAATCAATGGTCACATATATCTGCATAGCTAAATGACATAGATCAATCATGAGTGCATAGCATGGAAATTACATGCAATGTGATCTATTCATGCCTATTTCCAACTGGTCCTACTTAACTTTATTAAGATCAAATTTTTATCATAATTTAACAGAGTGCAATAAAATGAATACTTTATTTCTGCAGAACACAATCCAAATGTATAGATAAAGTCTAAACATAACATAGAGCAATATACAATGAATAATATAAACTCCCACTAAATCTGAATATCCTCAAATGAGACAACACCCATATGAGCAGTGTGCTCATGAAAGACCTTGGGTGGTAATCCCTTTGTAAGCGGATCCGCTATCATGGAGTTTGTTCCAATATGCTCTATGGATATCTGTCCACTCTGTACTTTTTCTTTTACAACTAGGAACTTGATATCAATGTATTTTGATTTTGTAGAACTCCTGTTGTTATTGGAATATAAAACTGCTGATTTATTGTCACAAAATATCTTCAGTGGTCTTTCAATACCATCCAGAACACGCAGCCCAGTGACAAAATTTCGTAGCCATATTCCTTGATTGGATGCCCCATAACATGCTACAAACTCTGCTTCCATGGTGGATGAAGTTATGAGTGTCTGTTTGGCAGACCTCCATGAAATTGCTCCACCAGCCAACAGATAAATATAGCCTGATGTGGATCTTCTGCTGTCTTGGCATCCAGCAAAGTCGGAGTCGGAATACCCAATGATCTCTAACTGATCCGATCTCCTATATGTAAGCATGTACTCTTTTGTTCTCTGTAAATATCTCATAACCCTCTTGGCTGCTCTCCAATGATCCATTCCAGGGTTACTTAGATATCTGCCTAACATACCAACAATGTACGCAATATCCAGATGTGTACATACCTGAGCATACATTAGACTCCCCACAGCCGAAGCGTAAGGAATCTTCTGCATTTCTTGACTTTCTAAACTATTTTTAGGGCATTGATTAAGACTGAATTTGTCTCCTTTAGCGACAGGGGTATCACCTGGTTTGCTATTTTGCATGCCATACCTTTTGAGAACTTTATCAATATAGGTCCTTTGTGTCAATCCTAAAATACCCCTAGAACGATCTCGGAGTATCTGGATTCCTAAGACAAAGGAGGCATCACCAAGATCTTTCATCTCAAAATGTTTTGATAAAAATCTCTTGGTGTCGTGTAATATGCTACTATCATTTGTGGCTAGCAATATGTCATCGACATATAAAACCAGGAAAATATACTTACTCCCACTGAATTTGTGATACACACATTCATCCATAAAATTTGCCTCAAAACCACATGAGACAATAATTTGATGAAACTTGAAGTACCACTGACGAGAAGCTTGCTTGAGCCCATAAATGGATTTAGTTAATTTACAAACCATATTCTTTGAGTCTTTGGACACAAAATTTTCTGGTTGTACCATATAAATTGTTTCATCAATGTCACCATTGAGAAACGATGTTTTAACATCCATTTGATGTAACTCAAGATCATACTGTGCAACTAGTGCCATGATTATCCTGAAAGAGTCCTTCGTAGAAACTGGAGAGAAGGTCTCTTTGAAGTCAATTCCTTCTTTTTGAGTAAAGCCTTTAGCTACAAGACGTGCTTTATATCTTTCTACATTACCATTTGAATCCCGCTTGGTTTTAAATATCCATTTACAACCAATGGGCTTCGTACCAACTGGTAATGGGACAAGTTCCCAAACTTTATTGTCTTGCATAGATTTGTACTCTTCATTC
Source organism: Larix kaempferi (assembly GCA_027924585.1). Lineage (NCBI taxonomy): Eukaryota > Viridiplantae > Streptophyta > Pinopsida > Pinales > Pinaceae > Larix > Larix kaempferi. The sequence goes on along the minus strand of BSBM01002130.1, from coordinate 343,979 downwards.
ATGGCTTCAATCCATTTCTGAGAGTTGGAACTTTTCATGGCTTGCTGGAATTTGATTGGATCATCAATCCATTTCTGAGAGTTGGAACTTTTCATGGCTTGCTGGAATTTGATTGGATCATCTTCCATCATTCCACTTTCTACCTCACGTTCCTGGAGATATACGATATAATCGTCCGAAATTGCACTTCTCCTCTCTCTAGTGGATCTCCTTAATGGCATATTTTCTTGAGGTTGTTGAATTTGTTCTTCAGGAGCAATGTCCTCATTTGCAATGGGTTGAACAATTAAGGGTTGAACAATATTGTCTGTTGGTTGAGGATCCAAGTTTACTTCTTGATCAATGATAGGTAGTGAAACCTGTACATTATCAAAAGCAATAGTAGATCCCTCTTCCTCCTCAAGGACAATATTCCTAGCCTGATTTCTCCCCCCAAACTCAACATCCTCAAAAAAAATGTTGCAGTTCCCGTCTCAAAAAATTGACCTAATAGCAGGATCATAAAATTTAAAACCCCTTGATCGTTCTGCATAGCCAATAAAGTAGCTGCTAACTGTTTTAGAGTCCAGTTTCTTTTCATGAGGCTTATAAGGTCTCGCTTCAGCTGGACATCCCCAAATATGAAAATGCTTTAAACTGGGCTTTCGACCTGTCCAAAGCTCATAAGGCGTTTTAGCAGCCGCTTTAGTTGGCACCCGATTTAGGATATAAGCTGCCGTTTTGAGTGCTTCACCTCATTGGTTACCGCACCTCTGAAAGCTTCTGGAATGCCGCGCTTCATGATCATAAGACTTAGCCTATTTGAACGTTCCCACTTATCCCAATAAACCTCATCCTCTTGAGTACTATCCTCATTGAGTTCATCGGGTTTGGGCATTCTCAAGGCTAAATCTATATCCATACAACCTAAGAGAATCATCATATTCTCTTTCCAGTCCTTAAAATTAGTTCCATTTAACATAGGGACATTATTGATGTTGGCAGATATAGAAGTAGTTGATATAAAAGCTGAATAGAGAACAAAATAAAATGAATCAAATAAACCATCATCTTTAAATTTAAAAACAAATTATGACATTTCAAGATACCTAGCACAACATTAATATCAAGTCTTTGGACAGTAATATTAACTGTAAGTGGTACTCTTGTTGTAGTGATCAAACATTGATAATAAGTTATGTCAAATAATGAATCTATCTTTGGATTGATTTATTATTCACATTAAGTTACCTTTATAATCATCACATATTTATCACCACAGGTATGTATGCAATTTGACCAAATATTAACTTTCCTTTGGGCCAGTCAATACCCGCATGAATCACATACACACAAAAAATCTAACACCCCGAACAGACTAATCTACACGAAAGATGTCACTTTGGTGATTTTCCGCTTTAATTAGCCTATTTAAAATGCTAGATCAATAACTTAAATATTAATAGCATAAAATGCTATTAAATTTCAAATTCACAGTTTTGATCAATAATTATATACTGAATACAATAACTGCGTACAAATCAACTGAAAAATACATTCCTAAGATTTAGAAATGCCAATAAAATAAATACAAGCAGCTCAATATTTACAGACTTTAGTTTATGGAAGTAAAGATCCCGTTCCTCCAGCCTCGAAGCTGGTAGCCTCCAGTCATAAGGAACGGCCAAAATTGCATTTGCTTCGACTCCAAATTCAACACACCATTGAACCCATTCTCTCCAAACAGAAGACAGTGGACCTGTTATGTAACCAGGGTCGAGCTCTTTCTGGTGTCGAGCCAAACAGATTTAAAGAAGCCCTTGACATTGACATTGCCTCCAGCCTTAATTTGTTCCTTTCTCGCTTCAAGTTCAAGCTGGAGGTCAAACTTAACGATTTCTTCCACTTTATCCAATGAATATAGTCCAGTTATATAAACAAAAGTTGTTCCATTTCAGTGTACTTTTTATTGATACAGAAAAAACCCACAACAGATTCGAATAGTTTCCTGTATGAGGCTTCTATGAGGCTTCTTCAGTGTTTAGGTCGAGACACATTTCATATTACATTTCGATAGTTGCGCTGCTTTTGACAGGCCTTGAAGCCATCTCAATATCAATGTATGTCAATCGACAAGTGTAAAGAACAAGGTCATCCCCGTTCTCCCAAGCATTGGCGTTATGAAAGATGTAACAATTTGGAAGTTCAAACCAATGAGTTGAACATCATCGTTTGCACACAAAAAAAAAAACAAATTCTATCATGCTGGTTGCCTCTTTTAGAAAAGAAAACAGTTTGGCAAACGACGATCATGACTAGTTGTAGGTTCTTTTGAATTCACATTTTTCACAATTTTTACATGTTCATGACTAGTTGTAGGTTCTTGCTCTGATTTTTTTATTATTACTTTTGGACAACGGCTCATATTTGTTTCTTCTTCAATTTATTGACTTGGAATAGAATTATATATCATGAATATAAAACAAATTGTAATAAAATTGACGCTGAACATTCTTTACGACATACATTCAACCAAATAATGTCAACGAAGGACGCTGAAAGATAAATTTTAATTTTCAAAACCAAAATAAAAATAAAACCCTATGACAGAGGAATCACGTAATAACTGTATAGAAACTGTTTGATAGATCAATCGGTTTGGGGGTATTAACATCTTATTCTGCATATCGATTGAGTTATAAACATCAATAAGTATTGAATTTTATTAGAAGAAAATGCATTTGATATACTTATATCCATTAAGCATCAAAAAATTATATTTCTGAGTACAAAACAAACGGATATCTTCCCGCTGGAATGACTATACATCATCAAACGAGGATTCCTATAGTAAAATTTGAATATTCACGGTAAATAACTCTACATTCCTGCTAAAAAACTCACAATCAGCAGGCATAACTGCCAAAAAAAAAAAAAACTCTGTGCAACTTTCTGTTAATTGAAAAAACGGAAATATAAATTCTGAGCGTGACGCTACATGTAAACTTGTAAAACAAAGATCTGTGAAAAAGAATTCAACGAACTTTAAGAGAGTCGAATCATGCAACCACCAGACTGAATCAGCTTGGAAATAGAATCCTGGAATTTCAGTGAGATTGTGATTACAGGGAATGCTGGATGAGTATTATGAAAGCAGAGATTTGAATGGGCAAAAAACTTTGTACTCAGAATACAAAGATAGGACATCTCAGGCGACTTGAGAAGAGTATACTTCGCCTTCTTTGGTGAACAGCGTTAAAAAAAAAAAAAATTGGAAATCTCTGCACAAGTATTAGGAAGAGTCAAGATCCCGATCTCAGAAATCCTCAGCGGCAATAGAGGGCTATGGCTTTATGGAGTTCGCTGTCACGTACAGCTGCTGAGAAGATGAGGCAAAAAATGAGATAGGGTGAATTGGCTTTAATAATGCGCGCTAGTTTGTCGATTGCCTCAACCCAATGGCGGTTGGCTCTCGGTGTTGAGCGCTCTGGCTAGGCCGGCATACATTCTGCTTAACTTTATTCAAAACTTCGCCCAAGTCATAAAATTTTAAATTATAATGGGACGTCCAGCACTAATAATAATTATAATAATTTGATTTTAAAATTTTAAATTATTGAACACGTTTTCAGAATGAATTGGGCAACTTTTAGCATGGGAGAAAAGCGTTTGGATGGAGGCCCAGATTATTCTATAAAATGGATTCAGATGTCTCAGATTTGGTCTTGCAGGAGATGCAAATACACACTAAAAAAAAACTTTGCTGTGCAGATATATTTAATAAATAAAAAACCGGATTGCTATTCAAAGCACTTATAATATTTTACTTTCTCTGAGATTCTAAAAAAAAATTTCTGAAAAGAATCCATTGACAAATATATATATATATTAAATTAATAACTCAAAGAATTAATCAAGAAGTAGGCTCTGATACCACTTGTTAAATCAATCAAACAAAATGAACACCTTCTGATTAAAACAATGAGTAGAAAATTAATAGCGGAAGCATACCTGAATCCATTGAAGGAGAAACCTTACAGGAAGAGAACCCTTTGAGATGATCTTCCAATTCTAGCCACTAGATTCTGCGTCAACTTCTCTTGAGAGGATTTTCAGAAATTGGAATGCGTCGTGGTAGAATGGGGACCATAACCTTATTTATAAACCGCTAGGGTAGTTCACAATAACCGCTAGGGCAGTTTTAACTTCATCATAATTATATTTCCGCCTCTCATAGAAATAATAATCATCTAATGGTATCTACACAATAATCTCATGACAATTATACCCTTAAGCCAATTAATCAGTTATTAATTAGATCACTATATTTAGGCTTAATTAAATGATAGCACACACATTTTAATTATTTACATGTGTGGCCCAAATTATAGATTAATTATGAAAATTATTCTAACATAAAAATCTACAGATTTAGTTTATGAGTTTATTCTAATATGTTTTTAAAAAATTTCATAATTATTTTTGTGAAATCTAATAATGAATTTTTGTTGAATAATCTAAACCTTAAAAGGTATATTTTTTTTTTAAATTTAAATTCCTGAGAGGTATGTATATTATAAATTAAATTTGGATTGGAATTTGGAAAAAATCTCACCAGTAAAAAATGATTGGTTTGACATTAGATACAGATTATTGTTACTATGAAATAGAGGCCTTATATAGAATGGCTCATGACGAACATTTTGTGAGTCAAACTCCAGCTCAATATTATTTAAATCTAAAACAATGTAGATCGAATTATGTACATATCATTTCACAATGTACAAGACAATGTATCTTGTACAAAATAATATAAGAATGTATTTTGTATAAAAATAAAAGATAATATAAATTTGGATCTGATCATTATTGTATATATGATCCATAAACCAATAATATTCAGCCTGCTGCAGGTTATTTAATGCAGCTGCAGTAGGAAAGATAATACAAATTTGGATCTGACTATTATTATTGTATATATGATCTGTAAACCAACAATATTTAGTCCGCTGCAGGTTATTTAATGCAGCTGCAGCAGGCTTGTTGACAATTGAATATCAAACTGTTTGAAATTCCTACAGCTGCATTAAATACCCTGCTCTAAATGTCTCCTTGACTTTAACAACTTTATCCATATTACTTTAAAAATATCTTATTGAATATTTCAGGCGTTTACCAGTTACATTAAATACCCTGCTCTGAATGTCTCCTTGACTTTAACAACTTTATCCATATTACTTTAAAAATATCTTATTGAATATTTACGCCACAGGCGTTCACCATGAAGAAGCATTACTTCCACATCAACAAGATTCCTTGCTCATGGAGCAAATGGAATTTTACTACGTGGATGGTAATGCTTCTCTACTATTTTCCTTTTGCCTAAGCTGGTCACCTACAAGTGCGAAACATTATATTGTGAGCCAGTCGACAGTCGTTGGTCGCCTGCGAGTGCAAAACATTATATTGTGAGCCGGTGGCCTGTCGCTGGTCGCCTGCTAGTGCGAAACATTATTATATTGTGAGCCTACGATCCTCTTCCATTCATTTTGTCTACTACTCATTGAACATTTTGTCTACTACTCATTGAACACGGAATCGATGAATTGACAAGTTTAGCTCGGATGGCAGCGGATCAAAACAGGCTTTAGACTTCAGCACATCATAATCACCGAATAAAAGAGCTCCGTCTAAAACAAGATGGTGGTATATTCAGGGATTGCTTGAGCTGGAGGCTGAACTAGAATTGAATAATTTAAGGAATTGGTGGACAGTTCCCCAAGATTGCTTGACTTACATTGAGCAGTACATGCTGTATGGACAGTACGAAAGAGATCTGGCAACGGCACTTGACTTTGTTGTTACTTACACAGCAGATATCAGTCCGGTCCGCGACGGTAAGGATGCCTGGGTGTTGGATGTCGATGACACAGTCTTGTCCAATCTCGAATATTATATGGGGCGAAAGTTTGGGCAAGCCGTTTATCGATGTTAATTATATCTTATTAGTCGTTCTTATATCAAATCATTGCGACAGAAGATCCAGGTGCTATGCTATACATCTTGATCCAAGAAACTCCTAGCCGTGAACGTTGTTTTTGGAATTCACAAAGAGCATAGTATAGGAGACTTGCTCATGGTTACAAAGAAATTGCTGTAACCTTTTGACTTGCTCATGGTTACTGTACGATTAGGAGACTCGCGCCCGTTTCTATATGAGTGTAGAGAACGTAAAGAGAAAGGAAAGAGCGCAGCAGTGTTGAAGTCAGGCAAGAGGGAAGAATTGATGAAGGGTGGATATCATATATGGGGCAATGTTGGAGATCAGTGGACCAATATCAATGGTCTTTTCGCACGTGCAAAGGGTGGTTCCACATGGCCTTTGGATGGTTTCCAATACCGTCTTTCCCACATGCAGATGTATCAAGAATGGACACGTGCGATGGTTGTTTATTTTCCGCAACCACTAATTTTTCTATCTCCCGAGAATGTAGACGGTGCGGAATACATCATGAGCCGCCGATTTCTTCTTTATCTTCATCAAATGGTTGTGCTTTGGACACCAGGATCATATGTGTAAATTATATCAACTAAAGGTGGTAAAAACAACGGCGCCAACCCCAATAGTCTCTTCCTCGGCTATAGAAAGATGGCCCAGCATTTACCCTTGTCTGTTATTATCTCACAAAGTAAAGCATTTGTATCAGCCAGGAGGGCAGCATCCATTCTTTTTTCCAATTCAATTTCAAACATCGATATAAGCATTTTTTAATCTCTATTTTTGCGACCTGCACATTTCCATGAGGATCCCGTTCAAGCATCAATTGCTCCTGAATACTTCCACGCAATAAGTCAAAAAGCATTTGGGATTCAGATTGCAGTTTTTGTTTCCAAAGGCCACCTTCATCTATTTCATCATGGGCCAAAATCTTATTCAGCTCAGTAATCAACCGTTGCACCTCTGGAATGAAGTCGATAAGACCCTCTGGTATAACTACAACACCATAATTGTATCCACGGTCTGCTTGTTTACAAATCACATCTGTAATGTAACCTGTGACACTTTTAAGAGTTTGTTTCTTCACAACTACCTCATAACTGATTCTCACAAAAATTAACCTAATCTCAGCCACGATCTTAATCAACTTCTATCAAAAATACATCCGATTCATTCTCATATATAGATCAGTACTAACCAGTGATATGCGACTTCCAACAAACACCTTGTTTGAAAGAAGCAATGTAACTAAACATCTTACGATCATAAGAAAAATCTTCTCCGACTAGTGTCCATGTCTGGCTTGTGGACTCTTTCATATTCTCCACCTTTTGTATCAAATGTTCCATGCTGCAAACTAAGCAACTTTAATGTGAAACATGGACCACATTCCTTATCATCTCTGCATAAATCTTTCAAGCTACGTCGAACCCAAAACTTGTTGGAACTTCTTTAGACTTAAGATCACCATCAATTGCTTTTGGACAGCCAATCACCCGTGTTTTAAGTTTTTATCCCTGAATTTATTTAAGAAGACAAACGTTTGTATTTGAATCATCCCCACCAATGAAAACAAGATCATCTAAATCAAGATTTTCAGTATATTTTCATCCGGTTGCCTGAACTGTTCAGGAGTCTCAATTCTGTCTCAGCCGCTGCAAACAATGTCAAAGTCATCCTGGTTTTGATATGGATACACAAACTCTTTCGTCATTTCACCATATTTACATTTCATTATTCTTGCTGAATGCCTACATGAAATCTGCATGCTGCATCGACAAGCAGTGGAGATCCTTCACACATCACCAAAAGAATTTACGGATGTGCACTTTAATCGTGGTTTCTTTGCACTTTATGTTGTTTTACCTTATGGGTATTTATCCCACGTTTACCAGGCCGCAGAAACACATGGAAGAAGTTATATATATCACGGCTCCTACAATATTTCGATGAAGTGAGCCCAAGGCTTTGACATTGGAGTTTGGCACTTGTGTGCTAGGTTTCTTGGATTTGGTCATATGCTCAGCATTGTGTGTGTCGCTTGTGGAGTAGATTGGTGTCAAAACCCAATATTTTTGCTAAAAATCAACCAATAATAATGAACATTTGAATTAGGTTTTAAAATGCCAAAAAATTAAATTTTTTTTATATTTTTGCACCTGAGAACAAAATAAGAAACTCCTCTTATTTGTCAAACCTGCAAAAACTCCTTATCAAATTAATCAAATCCCGAAATTACCAAGGACGTGTGGATTTTTCCCCCCATGAACATAAAATAGTGTTAACATCAGCCATAAATAAAAAAAAAGAATAATACAAAGTAAAAAGTAAATATGAGGGAGATCTTGTAACTTTGTCGAGTGTTTTTCAAGTAACAAAAGAATACAAAGTAAACAAAAAAGAATAATACAAAGTAAAAAATAAATATGAGAGAGATCGTGTAATTTCTATTTCTTATGTCAGCTATAGTAATTTATTTTTACTAGCTCTCATGACGCTTGATAGAGCTTAGGCTTTGGATCTATGCTGGTCAAAAAATAAATTAAATGATTTTATTATACTTAAAAGATAAAAATAAAATAAATAAATTATATGTTCAAAAAGATTATATATTATTATTATTATTTGTTATTAAAATAATTTTAGTTAATATTTTAAATTAGCTTAATAAAATATTTTAAAAATATATTTTTATTTAATTTTACTTAAAAATAAAATAAATTTTATTTCAATAAAAATTTCAATATCTTTTCATACTATCCCATAAATAATCATAAAATAAAATCAAGGTATTAGCCTTCCCTTTACTCGTTATTCCATTAAAGAAATATCAAACATAATATTACTTTGTATTTCATCAATTTCATGTCCTCATAAAAGAATCTATAAATATAATATTAGCTTTTTCTAAAGTTTATATTATTACATAAATGCATTATAAAATGTAACAATACATCTATCTTTTCAAACCATGTCATAAAGAGTTATGAAATGTAAACCATACATTAACTTTTTCCATTAATAAATTATGAAACATGGTCTTACTTTGTATTTCCTGAGGTTCATGTCATCATAAAAAAGAAATCATGAAATATAATAGTACATTATCTTTTCCTAAATTTCATATTTCATATTTCCTAATTGTTATATCCTGTAAAGTGTCAATTTCATTAATGCCTTAGTGGTTTAACTAGGACCTGGTATCTTTATACCAACCTCGTTTGAGGCGCATGCAGTTTTGGCTTGAATTTAAAGCAATTTTAGGAAGTCTCTCATTTCCCATATTATTTATCTTGTTCTTGTACATTAAGTATCTAATCATGGCTCTGCTCTCAATGGGGGGAAGACCTACTTCAAAAAGGAGAATAGCGTAAGGCGTATTACTTTTAATTTTGAGGTTATAAGTTATGAAATGCTTCTGGATTTGTTCAATCTTTCTCTAAGAATCCCTAGAAATTATGCATCCCCAAAATTCACAACCATATAAGATAACAGAAATGATCAGAGTTTTGAAGATAAATTTATTTTTATCCAAAATAACAAGGTTGGCTAACTTACAATTTTTTTCGAGGCCAAAGTAAACTTTCCAACCACCATTGATTCTTTTCTCAATACTATAGTTCCATTTGAGCTTGTGATGGATATCAATACCGAGATACCTATGCAGACATGTCCTTTATCCTTCTGACATAACTGGCAATCTCCACTGGTCTTCAAAACTCCCGAGAATAGCGACACATAGACAAAATGTCGTTTTTGAAAACCCTTTTGTTTTATATAAGCTCTTTTTCTTATCTTTCTTGCAGCTTTCCAGACGTATTTTCTTTCCAACCGTTGATCGCACGTATTAATGATTTGAGCCATCAGATCTTGCGCCCTTTATTCTCCACAGCGGTATCCGCGATCCTAGATAGTGGTTTTCCTTCCTAGTTTCCATTGCATGCGGATCAACCATCGCATGACACCTGTGAAGGTGGTTTGTTTACTGCAACCACCCTTTCCCTTATCGGGTGTGCATTTCCCCTGATGCGGATGGGTCTCATCCCTTGATCTTTTCTTAATGCATGTTGTCCGTCCGATCATCATCAATATATGGTGCATCTCCCATGTATTTCTGCATCCGCCACGTGCCATGGCCCACGCTTCCACATTTTACTCTTTGGCGGTTCCGCATGGCGCTTCAGTGGCTTGTGATACCACTATCGCGTTGATGCGGGGAAAATAGCATTGTGCCACGTATTCCAGTGGTGTTTTATCCGCAACCGCTCACCATGGTTTTCACATGAGCTTTTTGGCGATGCGGGAATCCACGACAACCATCGATCTTTTCTTGAGCCATCTCCACCGTTGGAACTTTACCGAAATTTAATCTTCCCAAAAATTTATTTTGGACTATAGCGCTTATGGGTTTTTTTGTTGTTTGATTTTTATTATAACCCCTCATTCAACAAATCCTTTGTATTTTGGACAAATTTTTAAGCTTTCTTTGGATTTTTGACTTACGACTTGTTCACGCTTCACCTCCGACTGCTGACCAACAACCGCACCTCAGAGTTTCACGTGATAATACGAGACTTCGTGGCACAGTTCACCCTTCACCTCCGACCTACGATCACCGACCATATACGACTTGGTCACATACTTCACCCTTGACCTCCGACTTCGTCGCACAATTCACCCTTCACCTCCGACCGCCGACAAGCGACTAGCCCCTCGGCGTTCATTTACCTTGCCTTTGTATAAGAGTCTGTTTATCTGTTGATCTATATACTTTCTGTTTTTCAACTCCATTTGCCCAATGGTATCTTTTTCCTATCGATCTAACCACATTATTTAAAGCCTACAAAGTTTTTATTATTTTACAATTTGGCCATTGAGTTTATTGTCAAACTGCTATCGTGGTGACATTGGATAGCAGATTTGCTGAGAGAGCCCTCTCTGGCTGAAAGAGGCCAACTTTTCAGTCTAAAGATTGGTTTGAAATAGGTTACCTCGGGGTTTCTTTGATACAGCCCAAGGAAAATCTGAGTGCTAACAACCGACATAATATTTATTACTTTTTACTTTGTATTATTCTTTTTTGTTTACTTTGTATTATTTTGTTACTCGACACATGTTACAAGATCTCCCTCATACTGGGCTAAGCGCCTCTCAGTGCTATAATGAAATATTTTCTAAATAATATTATTTATATTAAAACAAATTCTAAATAATATTATTAATATTAAAACAAATTCTAAATAATATTATTAATATTTTAAAATATATATTCTAAATATTATTGAATGTTTGAAAAAAAAAATATTAATATCAATATTAATATTACTAAATTATGAGTGAATATAGAACATTTTTTTTTTTTTACATATTAAAAACATTAAATCATATTTAAGTTTTAATTAATTTTTTATGATACTTTTTAAGTTGACATAATAGGTTTTGTTTTTAAATTTTGAGATAAATAATAAATATTGAGTTTTAAAAATAGTGTTAATTGCTTCAATTTACAATTGAGCATTTCTTTTTTCTTTCATATTCAAAAGGATATTTATTTATTCACAAATTCAAATGATAGATATTTTCATTTCATTTAAATAATTGATCTTGTTAAAAGTCTCAAAATATTATTAAAATTAAGATGGATATCAACAAAATCAAAGTTTAGAGTCAAAACAAACTTTACTTTGAATTAGGGATGTCATTTTGTGAGTACAATGAAACGTATGTTCTCTTTTGGCTTGGTGCATTGAATCCTATGGCTTATACATTCCAAGAGATTAATGATGTAAAGCATGTACACTTTAGTGATTGCCATTAGAAACCTCACAGTGTCATGAATAGATGTTGCTTGCAATGATAAGGAAAGTCCTTCTTTTTGTATCTTTTTTAATAATTGTCATTTTTTCATATAGTGAGAGTCAGCCTTAAAATCTATTCTATGAAATATGAAATAAAACTTGCCCAAAGATTAATGATCATGCCACCCATCAAATTGAATACTATTCCTGGGCCAAAAATTGTTCTTTTTTAAATTTTATTAATAACCATTGTGGCCAAAAAAAATTCTATATAATATTAATAATTCAAGACTATCTTTCGCCAAAGGAGTCTAGAGTTTTAGCCCATCCACTGCCAACCCAACCTTCTCATGTCAATGCCAAAATTTCCTTTGTCGTTTCTGACCAAATCTATCGCATGTCCACCGTGGCGTGCTCCCTAGGGCCGATTGGACCATGGTGAGGCGAAGGGTGGCGTGGGCCTTCAGGCAGCTAGGGCATGGGAGATGACTAATGGACGTGAGTTGGGAGCCTGACGATGGGAAGGTGAGGGTGGAGGGAGCTGGATGAAGTAAGAAGGGTTAGCTGGGGCAAACAAATACAAAAATATTTTGGAATGTTAAAAAATTTTAATGTTTTAAATTTAAATTTTTATTGTTTGAAAATGTTTTTTTTAGTTTTTAAATATTTATAGTTTTGGAAATGTTTTATATATATATATATATATATATATATATATATATATTTAAAAATAAAATGGGAACAATTTCAAGTCCACAATTTAAATTATTTGCATTAGGTTTAGGAGTCATTGATATTTCTGCTTATGGATTTAGTTTGATGTATATTTCTACTTTCAACCACAAAAATCTATATCACATCTTTACCATTGTAGAGAAAGCATGGATGTTTATATAACATAGCTTACATATCAACCTTAGTGCGAAATCGAAAATCCCCAAATGGAAATTCACACAAGGATGCAAAGACACACGTTGATTCAATCTAAAACCCATAACATGGTGTCATGGTGAAAGCAAAGCTTGGGCCATTCTTTGTCTTGTGGAAGCCTTAAATGGAAAATATCTCTTTGGAAGGAGAATTGTCAAGTCAATTGAAATCATTATTGTTGAAGCAAGCTAACTGGGCATCATGTTCATACTTAACTCACACATGGTGTTTTTGACAAAGTGTGGAAAAAAATGGAGATTTGGGTTTTTCCAGTGATCATTGGATAAATTGCATGAAATAATTTGCTTTCTTTAGTTTTCATTTTTTTACTATTTATTTTTTATTATTCAAACATTTTTATTGTAGAAATAGAAATAGATTTAGTGTATATTTTATTAGAATTATGCAATTTTAATAGATTATATCTATACTTTAAATACCTTGAAAATAAAATTGTTAAGCCAAAAAAAATAGCTTATATCTACAATTTCAATAACTCGAAGATAAAATTGTTAAATAAATAATAATAAAAATATAAAAATCATCATATATCAATTCTATACAAAATATGAGAATCAACGTTGAATATAAAAACAACATGAAATTCTATAAAAAAAAAAGATGAGAATCAAAGCATGAATATAAAAAACAACATGAGATCACACATGTTTACTACGTAATGTGAGTAAGAATTTTTTACTTTGAGAATATTTTTAAACCATTCATATTCAAAATTTTAAACTTAAATTAAACAAAAACTTATAAATTTTTATGTTTTACTTTTTGAGGAGAGATCCATTCCATTGCCTACAAAAAGAAAACCAAGAAAACTCTATATGAACCCTCCATACCAATGCAACGGTAAAAAGTGCCACCTTCCTTTACCATTCACTCCTATTTGTATGACCTGTGACCAATAAAGAACAGAAGTATTCTCCATGGTATATTGCTAACATCACTCTTTTCTTTGCAGATCTAGGCTTTATGAAGGTTGTCACAAAAGCCACCATACAATCATATTATGAAATCAGGTCAACTGCGCTAGGGTCAAACCTTTCAATGCTAGAGTCTCATTTGAAACTATTTTATTTGTGCTTAAGAATATAGCTTTTATATTATTATAAGAGGTGAACTATCTTTATTTGTGATTATCAATTTCAGTTTTATATTTTTAGAGAAATTCTAAACAAAATTGTTAAAATTGATATTTTAAATAAAAATAATATTTGATATTTATAATTATCAAGTTTAAATCTACATTGTGTTTCAACTATTTAAACATTCAAAAAGAGGAAGTAAAGGTATCAACAAAAGTATATGTGAGGCTTCCATCATCCATGTCTTTTCTTTTGGATGATTATGTTATTATACCAGAGTGGCTAATGTTTTTATTGATTAGTCTTTACATATGAGAAGGGACTAAGTGTGAGGTTCTCAACCCTCGTTAACCCTTGATGTAATCTTGAACATTGTTAAGTTCTATGTTGTAATAAAAGTTTTGATGTTGTATATATTAATGGCTCATTTAATCCTATGAGGTTGTTATTGGATATGCTACTTGTTACTTGAGTTGTTCATTCATTTGAAGGGTGTCTCTCTTAGTCATTTTCATTATAATCTCATGTTATGATTATTTATTCAATATTTAAGTTATACATTAAAACTCATATTCCAAAGTCTTTTGACATGTTGAAGTGCTTGGCCAAATGGTCCTTAAAGGTCTAATATTCCATGGAAATTTGATTCAAATGTCACAACGAGTTGAAAAAAAATGAACCTGAATTGGATATAGCAAAATAGTGAATTCCATAAGGAATACTAATCCAATGGTACATATGTTGAAGTGACCCGCTAATTAAAATTTACTTTGTTGAACCTTCTACCACTACTTTAGGATAAGTGTTTTTCGTTCTTTATGTTATTTTCCACTCGCGTTCCTTTTGCCCCTCATGGGGCCAATTGCTCTATGGAACATTGACCTTCCTCAACTCTTGGATTTGATTGTTTCTATCAAGAAATAGAAGGAAATGTGCACACAACAACTCACCAATACAAACCATTGACAACTTACACATTCAAGGAAGCATTTTTATTTCGATATCACTAAAACAAGAGCATGTGGCAATAATGTGAACAACAAGAAGTAGCTCATTCAACATTCAAAGATCCACACTATTCTTCACTGGTTGTTTTAGCAAGATAAAGCATTCATCATTGATAGCATTAACGCCAATGCAAATAGACATCCACCATCATCTCAACCATAGATTGGACTTTGTGGTCGTTCATTCGATGCCCAGGAAGATCTTCAATGCAGGAAGACTTCTTAGCACAGGATAGAAAATATAATACATAGTAGCTTCAAGTGAAACGCAGCTCCTAGACACTCCATCCCCACGCAGCAGAAGCTCGATGCAATCACACTCTTTAATGTTCCTACGAGTATCCTTCAATGCTTCAGCCTATATTTTTGTTCCTTCTAACTTTCCTTTTTCCCTACCAACGTTCATTTTTGCCTCTCAATAGGCAAATGCTAGTATTATATCAATGACATTATGGATCCATTTTCTCCCAACGTTGGTTGATTTAATGAATTTTGGCTTCCAAATTTGGAGCCTGGAGCCGGGAATCCAGGCGACATCTGTCCGCCTGCCCGCTGGTTGTACGTTGCATTAAATGTTTTGGTGTTACAGAAATCTCTGCCCGTCAGCAGGCTCCTGAAAGACGTAATAACTGTGAATTGGGCACCACGGGCGATCAATCCAAGTTGAGCAATGTTGAGAATAAGAATGGCGGAGGACTGAAAGTAACAGTGGCGGCCATGCCCAAAACAAACATTAACCAAGCCAAGAACGATTGCAGGCATCTTCGTTGTAGGACTTATTGCAAAAGCCGGGGTTTCAAAGCGTTGACAATCAAGGCCATAGCCATATCACGTACTAGGAGAGACGAGAGTTGGTTTTCTATTTTCAAAAAATAGTTTGGGTTTTAAAATGTTTCATACGGAATTATTTAAAGAACTTTGTTATTATGTTATTTTTGTTTAATTTTTTAATTAAAGTGATTTAATCTGAAAATATTTTAAATTAACACTTAGCACTTCATCACTACAATGAAATATATCATTATGGATAAAAGTTCGTTCAATTATTTATAAATAATTGATATTAAACAACAAGAAAATCTCAAAAGAAAAAAATGTAGAGGCATATAGATCAAGTGTCATGCAAATTGCATAGTTAATTTATTAATACCTATTAAATTCATGTTTCACATACATCGCATCAAATTCCACTACCAATTAAATGTCACAATTGCTTCATGTAGAGTTCTAGTTCTATAATGCCTAGTTCAATCCACTCTACTTAGTAAGCATGGTAGATTACTTGAGTCAATCAAGGCAATCACATGGGTTAATATTTGAAAAGCATCTTCATTTCCTTCTCGATAAAATTTTATAAATGAAGGCTTCTTCCATGCAATAAAGCTCAGGTTAGATGAGAGTAAGGTTATGTTGCAAGATATTAGCCAAATATTATAAGGCCACTTGCTTCAGTCCCATTCAGTGTGCTTAATGGGTGGTTGTGCCACTTGCTTCAGTCCCATTCAGTGTGCTTAATGGGTGGTTGTGTTGTAAAAAATTCCCTTATAGTATTTCCCATTGTATAAATGGAAAAGATGCCCAAATCACTCCCATATTAGTGAGAGAATCCTAAATAGGAAAGAACCCCCAAAGAGTTTGATTAGAGATCATCTCCATCACTCCCTCAAAGTGATATTTTTTCATTTTGTACATGTTTTCTTGCATATTGCAATACAAAGGATTTATGATTTCCTCCTAAAAGTTGTTTAATGTGATTTCTAAGCATACTCTGTGGATATTTCCTAGAACCAACCTCAAGGTTTGTTTCTCTCTTCTTCTTCAATTTCAATTTATTGTGTGCTTGGGGAAATAACTTCATTTGTTTTAATTTACTCACACAACTCACATTTTTCCTTCGTTTCTACCTCACTAGCTCCAACCTATCGATTCCTTGCATTTGATCATCCCTTGCATCAAATCACACATAAAAAAATGGTGACCATACTAGATGTTTGCATGGTCCTACATGGAAACGTCAAGCATGGACTGTCATATAGATGAACAATATATTGAAACATGTCTTGATGTTCCACCTATTTGATACAAAATAACCTAGTAATCCTTAAAAAAATCCCTAGTTATCAAAGACTAAACAAACTAGATTTCATTGGCTTCATTTACCACATTGCCTACACATATTAGGTGTCTGATAATCTCTTTATCAACAAAAAAAGGACTTATTAGGGTTTGTCTTGATTTTTTTTTATCATGGTCAATCTTGCCCCAAAGATAAATTTTGTACTCCCTTTAATGACTAAGAAATCCATGAGTGTTCCAACCATGAATTGTTTCCATTCATGGATGGTTTTTCAAGATACAATTATATTTGAATCTATCAATAAAATGAGTAAAAAACTGCATTTATCACACCATATGGGGCTTTCTCTCATGACATTAAAACTTAATATCCATAGAACCACATTACTATGTGTTCCATGACATGGTCTACATCATTCTAGATTCCTTAAATGATAAACAAACTAGATCTAACGACAATCACAACCCTTAGAGTACATTTGTGCCATGTTCCTTCAATGTCAATAATATAAAATTTAGTTAAACCCTCTTGAGTTTTCTTTTGTGTCACTAT
Source organism: Larix kaempferi (assembly GCA_027924585.1). Taxonomy (NCBI): domain Eukaryota; kingdom Viridiplantae; phylum Streptophyta; class Pinopsida; order Pinales; family Pinaceae; genus Larix; species Larix kaempferi. The sequence goes on along the minus strand of BSBM01002130.1, from coordinate 326,541 downwards.
TGGATGCTTCCTTTAGATTTTATCTCAAAGAAGGGGATTTCAATCAATCTCTCAAAAATACCAACCATTCTAGAACTCCCTTCACCACACAACCTTCCCCAACATTAAAGTCTTCAAAGGAAACTAAATATTTTGTGACACTTTATGCCTAACGATGTCACTTGAGCTCTCTTTTTGTATCTTTTTTGCAATAAAATTACTCTTCTATGGAATGACAAAGCACAATGATTAGTTCACATGCTTAAGAATTCTCTCACAACAAACTTTATTAGTTCCCTCGAATTTAAAAAGGATTGAATATCCTTTACATGTTGACTTTGAATTTTACTATCATTGGCATGTTAGTATAGTAGGGAGATGATGACAGCAAAAATGTCATTTATTATGTTAGCAAAAAGTTGTCAAAATATGTGTTGAACTATAATCATGATGAGAAGTTGTCAATGGTTGTAGTTTCTTTGGTTGGAAAGATCCACCTTTATATCCTTCTTCATCACATCAAAGTTGTGATAAATTCAAGATCCATAGTACATCTTGGGATGATGAATAATCAACATGAAGTTTCCTTATTTGGTAGCTATCATGTAGGAGTTTAACCTCATATTTACCACTCTCAAAGGAAGGAAGACTCTACCTATCCCTTTAAAAGCTAATCACTAAAGTAACAATTGGTGTAGTCAACCCACCTCTCCTAAATGAGAATCTACTCATTTTATCATTATATGAACCATGGTTTGACAACATTATGGTCTATCTTTACATGTGGAAAGTTAGTTTGCATCTCTCCCATGATTACCGCTAGTACATTTATCATGAGGGTCCTCATTATATTTTTCTTTGTGACATTCTCTTCCAATGAAAATTCTACACCATTTTGTGTCAATGACTATCTTAGGAGGAGGAAGAGAATTTTCTCAACAATTTACACAATGGTGCTTATCATATCCACCTGACTAGAATGAAAACTACAGAAAAAATCCTCCACATGGGTTATTTTTTGCCTTCCCTTTTTCATGACCACATCCACATAGTAAATATATGCAAGAACCATAAAATCTTCACTTCTAAAACATGAGCTTAATCAAATCAACTACATCCCAATATTGCTACTGGTCTCCTTTTAAAATAAGGGATCAATTTTATGGAATGTTGCCTCACATCTAGAAATGGTCATAAGCATATCATCATGGCTTTCAAATATTTCCATAAATGGGTTGAATCAATGAAAACCTTTAATTGCAATTCTCACATATCTACTTACTTCTTATTTAACCATGTTATCACTCACTTTGATGTTCCAAAGAAATTGGCATATGAACACAACAAATATTTTGAGAATAAAATCTTCCAAGCAATGGATTAAATGTTTGGTTTCTCACAAAATTTCACCACTCCCTACTATCCTCAACCTAATGGCCAAGTATAGGTTGTTAATAAGGTACTCAAGGCCATGCTTTAGAACATAGATAATAAACAATGATTAATTGATGCCACATGTTGTTCTACTCTTTATAGGTATATAAAACTTCCATCAAAGCTACCATGGGGTTCACATCCTTTCATCTTGTTTATGTCATATATAGAGTTTTACCATTTGAAAGTGAAATACCCCATCTTTATTTAGTAATAAAATTTCTCCATTACATCACTGACATGGAACAATGGTTAATAAAACCAAAATGATTTAACAAATACCATCTTGCTACCTTATAAACCAATGAAGCCGTGCAAAAGTATTCCAAGGCCCACTATGATTGGTAGTCTACCCTTGTGGGAATTTCATGAGGATGACCTTGCATGTTTTTTTACCATTCCAAATATAGGTTAGTCCCTAGGAAATTCAAAACACTATGGCATGAAAACTGAACTAATTATAAGTCGAAACTTGATCAAGTCTCGACATAGGTTGTAAGAACCTTAAAAGATCAAAACCAGTAAACTACAAAGGACCAGCATGCAAAGGAGATTTGAGCACAAACAATGGATCTAGTAACCTGTAAATAATAAAAACCAGAAAATAACAAAGAACCAGCATGTAAAGGAGATCTGAATCAATCTGTGGATCTATCAACATGGATAAAATATTCTCTGAAAATTTAAAGAGCCTTACCTGATTAGGTGACTTGGTAGTTACCTTGACAGATCCAACACCCACAACTGAAGGTGGGGGGATGTCTCTCTGCCCAACCAACCCCCAACCAATTGTTTAGGCCCCCGAATCCCCAACAATTAACCTTACGCCAAAGCTTGCTTTCTTTCCTCTTTCTTGGCTCCTCCAAAGCTCCCCTTCCAAAATGCCAAAAGACCAAAAAAAGGATCCCCCTCTCTTCTTCTCCTCCTCCTTTTATCTTCCATTTCTCCCATTTTTCTTAATTTCTTTAATGCAATTTGTTTTCCTTCATTTTTCTTTCATATTCTTTTTTATTATTTACCTTTTATTAATTATTTACATTTCATTATAAATATTCCACAATATGCATACATGAGGGTTGTTACAATGAAAATGAGGGCCCAATGAAAATGAAAATTTACAATTTTGACAACGAAATTTTACAATTTAGTAAATTTTAGCACAACAGATGGATTTAGAGACCCCCTAATCCATCTATAGTGTTAAAATTTACTAAATTGTAAAAGAAATAGGGGGACTCTAAATCCATATGCGGTGTTAAAATTAATTTACTAAACTGTAAAATTACTAAATTTACAATTTAATAAATTTTAACATCGAGCATGGACTTTTTTAACACGGTTGATGGATGGGGTATTTGAATCCATATGGGGTGTTAAAATTTACTCGAAATTGTAATTTTCCATTGCCATATTCCATCAAATAACTTAGAGAAAAGGGAATAATGCTCCGTGATTATAATTAGCCTACTTCATTAGTCACTAGTTCTATTAAAAGAAACCAATTATGCGGCCCCACCCTCAATAATATAATATGCGCGCTATATAATATAATATGATATGATATGATAATATATGTGTGTGTGTGTTTAATATATAAAGGTAAGCATATGAATTTAATTTTTTGATGTAGGCTTTCTCTGTTGTGGGTAATTTAGGGTTTCTTATTGTTCCAGTGAATAAATTGTTCATGTTAAATGGTAAATTTTACATGGTTTGTGAAATTGCAATAGAATCCATGTGTATTATCCATAGATTGGATCATAGGTTCACATTGTTTCTCAGTACTTCCTCCTCCGTCTGATTCGATGTGAGTAGATCTCACTCCGAGACAATATCTTTCACAATCATAAAACCCTTGCAATTATAAAACCCTAAACACTCAATAAACAACATGGATTATCATGGACCATTCCACCACACTCAGTCAACAGATTTACAGTTCTTTTAGCAGATCCAAGCATTCAGGCAGTAGCTTTGCCTAGTTTGACTTAAAAGAATCACATGTAAAATAGGTGGTTTACTCTTATAAAGATAAAATTGTCATAAATTATCACACAGTGGATAATTGTTCAATTCTCATTTTGATGAAGTAAGTTACCTAATAGCACATCGATTATTGCTTAAGCCATGTACGTTTTTATGTTATCTAGGGCTGGAGCACATGTGTTGTGGGGCATGTCTTTACAAGCTCACTTACTTATGAAAGGAAACCAAATGCTTATTTGGGTTTAGTGGTGATGGTGAAACTGCAAGTGTTCTATATTCCATGGAATCAACACATTACTATCCCTAGAATGATATAGTTGTTGCACGAAGGTGGGTAAGATCTGGAACTATTCTTTCTTTAGAAGTTCGAAGGATTACTATGTCACCTCATCCACTAAAACTCACTGCCAAAACGACTTTAAGTCTATAATTCTCTTTTGTACTTTACTTTACATTCGCAAACAAGAACTTGGTAAGAAATTCACAATTTTGAGATGTCTCTAATGGAATAGTGATGAATGTTTTCTCTATAAGAATGAAATTACAATGAACATCGATTATGGTCATGAATAAAGAGCGCATATGTGGTTATTTATTTAAATTTTTTATATATCAAATTTGAAAGCCATTAGAATTATCGAAAGTAAACTACACCAACTGGCATAGGAAAAAATTCAAGGTTTGATCTTAGCTGAGTTTCGATATTAGGGAGAATGAGATCCACATTCGAGTTCAAACTTTTCAATGATGTCGATCATATAATAATAGCCCACAATGATAATCAACTACCACCATTTAGGAATTTATGATAGTACAGTCTCTTCAAGTAGACACTTACATCATACACAACCAAGCCACTCAATAACACAAAAGGAAAAGACATCAATATATAGAACTACCAACGCTCAACATGGAGGAGAGCTGGTATTGATTGAAAGAGAACCCTTAAAAAAGGATATGAACCTCAGTGTTGTAGGGATGTTGCTTGAGGTGTGGAGATGTTCAATGAACCCATGTAGTATTAAGTAGTTTGGTACTTATTTCCTCTACCAGAAAACTCTTCTTTACTCTATAAGGAAATAGAGGCAATCTATCAAGCATTTTTTCGTTTCATCCCAGTAAAGTGAAAGTAGCTCCTTTATTACTTATATAATGATTAAGGTAGAATGGAAAGAGAAGGCCAAAAGGGCAAGAAGAATTTTTGAATGATAGTTGGCTTTCACTCGAACTTTTCAATCAAAGGTGGCGCTTTATGTTGGTGTTGGTATTTTCCAATGCATCCAACTTGTGTTGGTTAAAAGATGATGTAGGGATTCATATCCTCCAACTATTCTTGGCTATAACTCGGCCTCTCCCATTATTATATATAGTGGGCATTCTCTTGTAATTAAATTTATATTAATACATTATTTTCTGTTGGTATGAGGATCATTCATGATCGAGGTTGATCCCAAATCTCTACATGGTATCAAAGCAGACACTTCTTGCCCTGCTTGTTTTCAAAGTAAGCAATTCCTTCCCTACTCAAGCCTGCTCGTAGAATCATATAGGTCCACGGGCATACAAATTGTTGCCTCTCCTATCTTTTTAAGAAAAAAATCACATTTTGAACGTTTACATCTAACAACTATTCCATCTCCAAATCTACCATCATCTTTGTGACTATTTTTGGAGTACTATGTGTGTATGCCATTGGAGCTCATTTTAACAGGCATCATCATAATTCCTTGTTTTTTTATTGAATATTATTTCCAGACATACAATTTTAGCTCATATATGCTTATTCCGCTTTCACACTACCCAACCAGAGAAAGGATCTGCCACCCCCCACACTTCCTCTTAGATCTGGTTCGGGTTGCTCCGTTTTCAATTCCCTAATATTGCAATTCTTGATAGCAATCTAGTGGTTTTGGGTTTGATTCCATGAACTCTAATGTTGTTGTTGAGGATCTATATCCGAAGGAACCCAAGCTTACATCCAGTGGGTGGAAGGAGCTACTTGACCTTACGAAATCCAAAATCTCTCAAGAATTTTTTGTTTGTGGAGATTGAACCCTTGACCTAGCCATTGCAACCATTATTGTCGCCTCACGACTCGGACTCCAACTATGCTTCGGCATAGTTTTCGATCCAGTCTCTTGATTCCAATATGGAAAGGTTGTTGGGAGTAGTACTCATCGGTGATCCCTATCTCGATTGCTGATTCCCTCCATGCAACGGGCATGGAGCAAAGTCAAAGGATGAATTTGCTCCATGCCTGTTGGATGGAGGGAATCAGCAATCGAGATAAGCTCATCAGCAATCGAGATAAGCTCAAGCGTACTCATCTGTTATGTAGGAATTGCTTTTATTATACGAATGGTTGAACATAATTGGAATCAACAATTGCAGTATTTTTGGTTTTTGTTTAGCGTTTTGCTATATACATCCCAACCATAAAGGAGAGTATCATCACATGATTACCATTTTCCGTGTTTACACAACAAATCATAGAGAAATATCAATTATGTATTTCTTCTTCTTATGTTGAGGCTAATTTATGATCTGAGTTGAACCCCGAACCTCTTATGCATTCACATAGATGTTCCATTGTCGGAAGTATATCTTCCGCCTAGAATCCCCATGTCACATCGAAAACATCTACAATCTCTGACACCAATTCATAATTTATAAATTGATATTATTTACATTGTTGGAAGTGGCCTTAATCATTCATCTAGGTTTGAGGGCTCTCACAACCTGCTTCTGTAGTTGTAAGTTCTCAATGGAGAAGCACCTAGCTGAATTTTGCTAGCGTACTATTCGAGGAAGGGTATCATGGATGCCAATAGTTGTTTTGTGTTTGGATACTAATGCATGCTCATTGTGGAACTCTTTTTTTTTGGGCTATAACATGACCAGATCATGACCTAGTCAATTTTTTTTATGGATTGGACTAGGGTATGTAAACCCTTAATTCCAAGGAGTTTGTCACATGGGAGAATTTTTGGCATAATTTTTTTTCTCAAATTTATTGTATTTTAGAGGTTATTGGCCAAGTTTTTGCCATATCTCTTAACATAAGTCTCCATTTCCATTTTGTTTGAGGCGTTGCAAAGAGCATTCCTTTGTATTCCAATGAGTCGTTGCAAAAATCTTGTTTTGGTTCATTGCGATTGTTTTTCTCATCATGAGCTCAATGAACATGTGTTGATTCCTCTAATGTAAATGGGTGCCTAACATGGCCTTGTTTCTCGTGACCCATATTGAGCATTGTTGTCCATGATGGTTGTTTATGGTACCTCTCATTCTACACCTTTTAGTAATGGATTCTATGCCACTCATGCAAATAGTTTTAAGAGTGTCACCAATCATTTGTCTCCATGTACTTCCTTGTTTCATAGTCTCTTGGAGCTAGCCACTTTGGAGTGTCTATTGCTTAGGTTGTTTTGCATATTTTCCACCTTTAGCTTGTACCTCCATACTTTCGCCATCAATTGTGACATCCATTTCCATAATCTTTTCCACTTAGTTCAGCATTGTGCGAGGGTGGTATGTGATTCTTTACTCGCAACCGTTGATTGATATCAAGCATCTTTCAAGTGAGCCTTGTACACAATGTCGATTTCTGTATTGACTCAGTATTTGCAACGGCTAGTGACCCATGTAGTCCAACAAGATGGATTGGAATCCATGGGGGCACTCGATATATGATGTTTTCTTGATTGTAAATAAGTACATCATTTGGCCTTTTGTGATGGGATTCATTCTAGAGGATAAATGTATTTTGGGGGTGTGTATTTAGATCTCGTTTCCTCAATAGTTTGGAATGTGCATTCAATACTTAGGAGTTCTAAATTTGCTACTTGGATTTCTATATGTATCTTTGATGACGTTGACATCATGGGGTTTCTTGGTCCTCTTTAGACTTTCTTCCATAATTCCTATTTGGATCTTTTAGTGTCAACGGGCCTCATATATATATTGATGGCTAACGGTGTTAGATTCTATTTGAAGCATTGTTCCGGTTACTAACCAACACCTATTTCGTTGGAGCATTCATGTGGTGGTTGTCAGTGTTTTCCATTTATGTGCCTTTGAAACCTATCCACTTCTTCAAAGTCCAAGCATGTTCATTGATCTTATTTGGCTCTCTTCTACAGAGTTTTGGTTGGATCTTTTAGCCTCCGTGGGTCTCCTTTTTCCATTTACTGCATCATTGTGAGATCTTCATTAGTTTCATGTCTAATGCTTTTTTCAACAATGGCTTTTCCTCTCTTCTGGAGAGGAGTTTTAACCTACATGTTTTTCTCTGTTTTCCCTGCTTATGAGAGTTTGTACATGGGTACCTTATCAAGCCTTGTGGTTAGGACCCATCTATGTTTTTCCATTGTTTCCTCCCTACATTTCATTTATGGGGCGCGTGGGGGGGGGTGTTGGTGTTAGTATTTTCCAATGTATCCCGTCTGGGTTAGTTATAAACTGACATAGGCACCCTTATCCTCCATATATTCTTGGCTATAACTCATCCTCTCCCCATTATTATATATATTGGACATTCTCTTGTAATTATTGCAAATCATTCAAATTAATAGATTATTTTCTATTAGTATGAGGATCGTTCATGATCTGGGTTAATCCTGGATCTCTATACATAGGGTGATTAGTAATTCTTCCAAAAGGATATGGCTGTGATTGGGGTCTTACATGTTCCTACATTCAAAAAAGAAAATGAAATCTATTGAAGAGTTAGCTTGACATTTCAATTATTATGGTAAGTAGTCCTAGGGTTTGAACCTTCTTTTCATTTACTTAAAAGACTGAGATAAGAAACAAATGTATTGGGCTCACTTCGAAATGTCAAACTCAATGCATACATCTCAACAATATTTATGGTTAAAAAATTTAATGTCATTTTAAGCATAGTAGCATAATTCGGCCATATTGGACTTTTGTGTATGAAAAATCAGAAAAATTCGAATTCGTAAATACTTCCTAACCATTAATCCTTCTCTAGTTAATACGTTTTTACTTTCTTATTAAAATAATTATTAATAATTAAATGTTTTCTCTCACAATATTTATGTTTTTAAATAGTAATTTGGGTTATAAATAACATGTGTGAGATGTACATTTAGGGTATAATCTTGTATATTTGATTAAAAGTATTAAATATATTATATAAGAAGTCCACTCCCATATTTTATTAGTATTGGATTTTTTTGTTACGTATTTTTTTCGTATCGAATCGTATTCATATTCATACTAGAATTATGCTACTACCAACTTAGATCCATCTTAAAATGATCTACCAAGCAAACTATTCCTCAACATTTGCACTCTTCAAATCAAGTGTGTAATACAATTTTTATAGTTTTAATTAATCTAATTTGTGTACTTTTATATATATAACCTTCTAAATGTTTTAAATCTAATTTGAGGCGATATGTTATTTTTTATAATATTTTATTATTTTTATAAAAGATACATGTCAATTCCACAATGATTAGAAAAAGAATTACGCACCTTTACTAGATTATAGAATGGACATCTTTAACACAATAATTTTAAGTGAGTTGACTTTGTTCTTACTAAATAGATTCCATTGGAATTTTTTAAGTGAGTTGACATATACCTTTTCTTTCAACGTTAATAATTCATTAAAAAAAAAGTGAGAATTGCGAGCTAGAGATTTAAACGATGGGGAAAAAGACCAATTTGTTCACATGAAGGGGTGATTGTATCAACTAAAAGTGGAACAAAGTCTGTGCATAGAGATATGCGGGACATGGCATTGTGTGGAAAATATAATTTTATTTAAAAGAGAATATGGTTTTTCTATACGAAGGTATCATTTTTCTACATTATATTTTCCCGTTGTTATTTTACATGTTTTGATTTGGATATTTAATAGTGTTATGTTATTTAATAGTTGTATTCTTAATTTTTTATTTCAAATCCATAATTGAGGATTTTATAATATATATACATATATAATTGTGTAGATTAATTGTAGTGTGATGTGTTTTTTTTAACATTTTATTTATTCAACAACAAAAAAAATAGCTATTGCTTTAGAAGATGTAAAGGAATCTTATTAAAATATTAAGTTATAATTGTGTAAATTAATTATATTATGATGTGTTTTTTGTTGAACATTTTATTTATTCAACAAAAAAAATTAGCTAATTAGCTATTGCTTTAGAAGATGTAAAGGAACCTTGTTAGAATATTAAGTTATAATTGTGTAGATTAATTGTATTGTGATGTGTTTTTTGTTGAACATTTTATTTATTCAACAAAAAAATTAGCTATTGCTTTAGAAGATGTAAAGGAACATTATTAGAATATTAAGTATGAAGATGTATTGTGGATTTTATTATTTTGAATATAAAATCTATATGATAAGTGATTTAGCTATCCCACTTTAGTTGTGCACATATTACAGATAAAATAATACATCAATGTTGGAGAAAAAAAATAAAACACACATGAATCATTAATGATCTTGTGTATACTTGTAGGGGCATATACAATTTTTATGAGAACTTGTAAAAAATCTTTTTAGTGAAAAAGTTACATAATTTACATTTTGTGTCAACCCATAATTCATAGTGCTTGAACAAGACATTTATATTTTGAAATAACCCACAATTCATATTTATACAAGACACAAATTCATGGATCCCTTGTTGGTTATTAATGTGGACCTATATGTACTTTTATACCTAATCAACATATTCATCAACATGCAAAGAAAGAGTGTCCTTAATATGAAGGAATGAACATATATTGTAAATTTAATTTATATTCATTAAATGCAAAAATTGTGGGTTTATTTTGATGGCTCTAATCGCTAGTTCATTAATGTCATTGTCTGCATTAATTTCATATATTGACCTTTATAGTGCCGAGGAAGAGAGTTATTAGTTTTGATTATGGGTTTAATGACATTTATTCCGATGTGACATTCAATGGTATTCTAGCCAATGTAGCTTCAAATCAATGCTTCTTTGTGAATTTTGTGCCTCATTGTTATTGAAAGAACATTTGTTGTATCTTTTATGAGTAGGAATTTAAGCAAGACGTCGAGGAATGTGAGCATGAGGTTACTAAGATACAGTGTTATGTCATGAAATCAATTGTTAAGTGGAAGTGTTGTTCATCCTTCCCTTGGAGAAGGTCTCAACCACCTCCTTCCATCAAGTTATCTCAACATGAAGAAGTTGCAACCCTAGATTGGAGGCAAGGGAGGGATCAATGACTTAGTCAAACATGTCGAGGTAGAGTGTCTATTTCTATGATTGAAGCCTCCTCTAAGTAGCCCGAGGAAGATAAGCATGGGAAAGAAGGAGTATTAACATGGATGATTCAATTCACCCATTTAGGATGCGTGAGAGCTCCACATGCTAGATGAGGGTGATGTCATAAAGGGTTCCTTCTTTCAATCTGTAGTCCTCTAGACAATTTAGAGCTAAACCACTTCAAGGGGATCTAATCCAACAAGATTTTGACACCAATTTTAGGCATGATTAGAGTATCATCATGATCCAAGTTATGGACATAGATAGTTAGGCAATAAGAAAGTTTAAGGAGTAGATAATATTATTTATCAACCATGTATCATGTTCATTTTAGTTGAATATATGACCATACATTGGTCACTTTTGTAAGGGGGGCTAGATCACTTTCTCGTGGGATATTTGTTCTTGGGTACGTATTTCATAGTTTTCAGAATGTATGGTCATCAAGATATGGAGATGAAGTAGAACGAACTTTGAGATTTAGGGTATTTCTTATTAGGATTCATATACAAATTCATAAATGTATACATTCATGATTAAATAAGTGGTAAATGAATGTCTCCTTCTCTATAATGATATCGGGGGAAACCTCCAATGATTGTGTTATGGAAACTATATTCCAACAATGACATAATACACAACACCCTGGTATCCAATTGGTAGCAATTGTAACACCCTATTTTGACCCGAAGATTTGAATATGTATGTCATGGAACAAAGTCTAGATGGCATATTTATATGGTCTATGAGAACATGGATATTGTAAATATTGTACATACTTTTTAATAAAAAAACTCCTTGAGAGATGCAAGTGAAGAAGGACAAAGAAGAGATGGAAGGATATGATTCTACAAATGAGCAAATTGAGATGGGATAAGGGGTAATTACCGTAGTTGACCTTAGTTGATGCCTTATCCTTCATTAGCCATTTTAACCCAAAGCACCTTAACCATAATTTAAGTGTCACTTTAGTTAAGCATGGTATTAAGAGAGTAAAAGTGGTCACTTTTGGGGAAGCCACTCTTTAAGAAAAATCATGAATATATCTTGTTAGAAACTCATTTAGTAACCATTAATTCAACATTCAATTAGTTTGGGGATTATCTCCATGAGGAGATTTAAGTGCTTACTATTTTTTACGAATATAAAATATATATAATATAATATAAAGAATAAATAATAACAAATAACAAATAAATAAATAATAGATAACAATTAATATTAATAATCAACATAAGACGCAACTCTTATGAAGAGTCACTTAAAGGCCCTTTTAAATGATTATATATATGGACATTTCTATTTTGTAAAATCATCATTCATACTTTTATACATATTTCTTTTTATCCAAATGGATTTTTATATATTTTTCCAAGTATTTTGGTAATCTTGTGTGAGCGAACTTTTGTTATAATTTTCAAGTATTTTGGTAATTTTTATATATTTACTTGTTATCTATCATGGCTACCCCTAAGGCCACCCTTAAAGAAATCAGGAGTCTCAAACGCTAGTGTTTGTTAAGTGGAGGCCCTAAAAAACATGGATGGTCTTTGCTAAGCTGGGACAAGCTCTGTAAGCCAAAAAACCAGGGAGGTATAGACCTTAGAGACTCGGAAAAGAATAATGAGGTGATGGGTGCAAAAATATGGTGGGGCTAGATCACCCACACCACGGAGCCGTGGGAAAATTTTTGGCACATAAAGTATGCCCAGGATTGGCCAAAAAAGGATCTTATTCAGTTCAATGAGAAAAAACAGGGATCACATATATGGCAGACAACCCTTTATAGAAGAAGCATTATTCAAGACCAGAGTTTATGGGAAATTAGAGATGGAGAAGCAGTAGACTTCTGGGAAGACTCATGGCAACAATTTCTCAAACTGTCCACTCAGATTAATGCTCAAGCGAGTCAGGACATATTTGTGGACCTAGGACTCATCAAGGTCAATTAGTTGTGGAGGGTTGATATAGAAGAAGGGGAATATCGAGAATGGAACCCACTCGAATGGTGGCACCATAGATTATCTGAAGAGGAGATTCGTAAGATATGGGAAACTGTTCAATAAAGATGTATGTGTGCGTAATAGGGCCTGAATAAGCTAATATGGAGATATCTTCCAAAGGGAGTCTTCAAGGAAAAGGAATCCTACGAACTATGGACTAGTCAGAGGGAGGCACCAGCACAAGAAATATGGAATAAAGTTTGGAAGACGAACCTGTGGCCCAAAGTTGTCACATTTATCTGGATGGTGATACACCGAAGAATCCTCACTGGTGAGAACCTTAAAAAGTGGGTAATTATAGGATCATCACAGTGCTCCATGTGCACAAAGGAGGAAGAAACCATAGATCGTCTATTAGATACATGTTATTTTGTGTCCTCCCTCTAGGACATGGGAGCAAAGATATTTCCCCGATCCAACCGAAGAAGGGGGAAACCAGACCACACCATTAGAGAATGGGATATGAATGCCTATTAAAATCCCATTGTCAACCTCATATGGCTCATATTCCTAGGGCTCCTGATGTGGGAAATTTGGAAGGAAAGGAATCGAAGGATTTTTCAGGACATTCACACCTCCCTCAAAGATGCATGGACCAAGGTCAACAATCACATACAGGAGACTATTAAAACCACCCAATGGGAGGAAAAGGACTAGGAGGCTGGAGATTTAGAAAAAAAATCCTTGAAGAATGGGGCATACACAAATTTGATCAAGGTCAGATCCGCAGGAAAACTAAATTTGCTCCCCCGGCTAGTCCGAACTTCTAGTATCCACCTCTAATGGGATCTTTCAAGTTAAATTTCGATGGGGCATCTAAGGGTAATCCTAGATCTACAAGTTTTGGATGGGTATTAAGACACCATGAGGGTAAAATTATACGAATCTATTTTGGCTACATCGGCAAAGACACCAACAATACAACAGAACTTGAAGGCCTCCTCTTTGGTGTCAATTTTATCACTCGTGAAGGTTGGGAGCCAACCATTGTTGAAGGTGACTCAAGGATCATCATACAGATGGAAAAAAGGATGCAGAATGGAAAACGATTATCCAAGGTGGCAGAAATTTGGCAGTTGTTGTATAGGCTAGAGAAACTAGAGTCACTGCTTGCCAAACCTCACGTGTGGACCTTTTCCCACGTCAAGCACCAGGGCTTCACTAGAAGGCAATATAATACCATGTTCATTCATATTGCGGTATTAAATATTCATGAAAACCTAAAAATTATATTGCTTATATATTAAGGGGCAAAGGGTTTTTTTAATTTAATGTAACAATAAAAAATACTTTGGGGTCTTTTTTATATGGGCGGGCTGACAAATATCCGCCAAATGAAGATGTCAGGATCACGACTGGATGCAAAATCGAGTTGAGGCAAGGCTCGGGCTTACTAATACGCAAGGAAATCGCGTCTTGAGGCATGCTTGAGGTCAGGGGGTTTCGTGGTGAAGTGGGTTTCCAATCGATCATAGTCGAGAGATAGTGGTCATTAACAACCAATTGTTACCAATAACACTTAGCCAGTTGTTACCAATAGCCTTGGGAGGCTCTAAGCCTCTAGGGCCTGTTATAGGCCCTCAATAGGCCTTGGGGGCTTGAATACCCAACCACTCGTGCCTATTACAGGCCTTGGGAGGTTTATTCATCCTTCTAGAGCTTGTTATAGGCCATGGGGGATTGGATACCTAGCCCATAACAGGCTTGGTTAGCGATTGGGGAACTGTAACATGGAATATAAATGTTGTACTATGTGCATTGGCTCTAGTGACATCAAGAAGTGATCTCCTATCTCTTCATTAGACCATTAGATGTTGCAAATCATAATGATATGTGGTTGAGTAATTGCATTGTGGGTGAAGTAATGTGCATCCACAATATATGTCGAAAGAAGCAAGGTGCATTGTATAATGCATGTGGGATCATAAGAAGGGTATCATATCAATATACTAGGTAGAAATATAAAGGGGTATAAAAAATGTTAATGAAAAAATTGATACATATGATATCTAGTGAAAAAGGGTTTTTTTTAAAATTAGGAAGGCATATTGGGAGGGGGTTAAAAAAAATGATTTTGGAAGGTATTTTCCAATATTTAGTAAAATTAGGGGTATTGTTTCATATGCCACGAATGAACGTGCTATGATAGCGGTTTATTGAGTGAATCCCCCATGGTGTCAAGCGAGACGATAATAACGTTGTGGACCACTTATCCAACGTGGGAGAAAACGAAAGGAATAGAGTAAGGGAAGGCCATTTGGATTGCTTTGCACCCCAAGACTGGGCCATTAATTGATCATAGTTGGCGACCAAGGACATTCACTCTTCGAGGTGTTAAATTAATGTAACTTCAAAGAATATTCTACTTGTACTTTACTATTGTAACTCTGTCAGGGATTCTTTACTTCGTTCGGAGATTTCATTATTATATTTGGTCAAGTAAAATTCATGAGGTAAAACCTCCATTGTAAGTCGGGTCATTAGTACCCTAAAGAATGTAATATAATATTATTTGAGTCCTACTAGGAGAGGTCGGCCCAGTCAGTTAAAGTGAGGCCAACCTAGATGAGTTAAAAGTCAAGTGAAAGGTAAAGTATAAATAGAGAGTGAGTTCCTCTCATTTGTACCATCACTCACTTGTGCAATTCGCATTAGAGGAGAGAGAGAGATATATATGCGAAGGAGGAGGAGGATTGGCTTGGGTCTAGAGTTTGATTTTTTTGTCTCTCTTATTTGTGAGACCTATTTTGGGAATTATACTTTGATCATCTATATTGAGGAAGTTCTTGCTAGGTTTTCTTCCCCTTGAGGGTTTCCCAAGGTATATTGTTTTGTTCTTTGTGATTGTGTATCTTTCAGAGATCCTTATTATACTGCTATTGTGAATAATGTATTGAATGCTAATGAAGTTGGAATTTATTCTATAGTATCATATAATCTTAACATTGTATCAGAGCTAGCCTGAAAAGAGCAACTTTCACAAGGTAAAATATCTCTCTATTTCTCTCTCTCCGAGCTTAAAATTTAAAGCTTCTTACAGAAATGGAATTTTTTAGTGCAATTGACATAGGGAAGTGCACCTTTCCAAGATCAAAATTTTGGCACCAAGATCAAATTTTTTCAGTGGGTTAAACTCTTGGAAAGTCAAACCCTAGTTTGAATCTGGACCAGAAAAACCAGAAAGCCAGAGAAAGCCAAAAACTACAGATCAAAATTTCGCAAGTCAATTTTCAAGGGTGAAATTTTTTAATCTTCAGAAAACCAAGTGTACCAACATACTCGCCTCAGTCGAGCGCATATTTTGGTGAGTTCGGTTTTTTATTTTGAGAAATTTTGATTTTTGGTTATTCTTTGCTCATTGGGTTAAGATGGCACCAAGCACTAAGCTTGATGACAAGTTGGAAGGCATAGAGAACTTATGTGCTTGGAAGTATAGGATTGGAATCATTCTAGAAGAGAATTATCTTTCAAATTTTGTTAAAGAAGATGTACCAGAACCCGCAAAATCTTAAGCCAAAGAAAGAAAAGAAGAATTCAAAAAGAAGAGCAACAAAAGACATCATGCTCACCTAGCCGAAAAACAAGAAGAAGAAGAACCTCCCAAGAAGCAAGAAAAGGAAGAAGTAGAAGAATATGTTTTATTCTCCACTCTCTCTAGGTCCGTGACACCTGGAAATGACACATGGCTAATTGATAGTGGTGCTTCAAACCACATGATAGGTCAGAAGAAGACTCTCTCCACCTTAGAAGAAAAGAACTCCCCTCAGAAGGTATCATTAGGAGATGATTACCAATACCCTATTAAGGGAATAGGAGAAGCCACCTACGAGCTCGATTCACGAAACCTAATAAAAATGAAGGATGTACTATATGTACTAGGCCTAAAGAAGAACTTGCTTTCTATCTTAGCTTTAGATAAGAAAGGGTTTAAGTTTTCCTTTATAGATGGAGAAGTTCTCATGTGGTCCAAAGGAAAATCTATAGAAGATGCAGTGGTTTTTGGAATGGAAGAAGGAGGCTTATACAAACTAAAAGGACATTCAAAAGCAGCTTTGATTCATGATAATACAAGTCCATGTGAACTATGGCATAGAAGGATTGCTCACATAAGCTACAAAGCATTACCACATGTAAAAAAGGTAGTAACATGATTACCCGATCTCAAGATTGATCATGAAGGAATATGTAAAGGATGTGCAAAAAGGAAAGAACATAAATAATCCATTTCCGAAGAGTGACACCAAGTCAAAAGGGATATTGGAATTTATTGACTTAGACATATGTGGTCCAATTCCCTCCACATCTCTTAGTGGATATGAATATTATGTTACATTCATTGAAGATTACTTCAAAAGACTTGGATTTACTTTCTGAAATCAAAAGGTGAAGTATCCGAGAAGCTCAAGGAATTCAAATCCTTGATAGAGAATATTTCAAAAAGGAAGATAAATATACTTAGGTCAAATAATGGAGGAGAGTACACTTAAAAATATTTTGAATCCTTTTGTATGGATGTTGGGATTAAGAGGGAGCTTACCACACCCTACAATCCTCAACAAAATGGTGTTGCTGAAAGAAAGAATCGAACTATTATGGAAGTAGTGAAGACGATGATCCATGATCAAGATCTTCCTATGCATCTATGGGCTGAAGCAGCAAGGACAACAGTATATGTCCAAAATAGAGTATCCCATAGTGCACTTGGGTCCAAAACCCTTGAAGAAATGTTCACAGGAAAGAAACCAGAGGTATGTCATCTCAAGATATTTGGTTGTCCAGTGTTTGTTCATATTCCAAAAGAGAAAAGAACCAAGCTGGATCCTTCCAGAAATAAAGGAATATTTGTTGGATACTGTGAGGTTTCCAAGGACTTCAGGATCTATATATCAGGCTATCATCACATGGATATTAGTAGGGATGTAACATTTGATGAAGATGCAACCCTCAAGAAGTCCTAGAAAGTGCCATCACGAAGAAGTATATGAATAATATGTAGCTCCGAGAGTTACAGAAGTGGCACCCTCTCCCGTTGATGAGACTCCGGAAGATAATGATATATTGGAGCCCTATCTCTCGTAAGAAAAAACCAACTTGGGCTCATGAAATTATTCAAGATGCAGAGAGGTATCGAGCTCCAAAAGGTTCCACAAGAGAAAGCAAGAGGCCAAAGCCATTTTCCAGTTATGTGGCTTTGATGTGTGATCTTGTAGACAAAGAACCTACTTGTTTTGAAGAAGCCATTCAAAAGAAAGAATGGGTAGAAGCTATGACGGAATAATACCAATCTATAATGAAGAATGATGTATGGGACATAGTTCCCAAACCAGAAGGTAAAAGTGTGGTATCTTCCAAATAGACAGACAAGATAAAACATGCAGCGAATGGAAGTATTGAAAAATACAAAGCTAGATTTGTGGCTCGTGGATTCTCTCAAAAGGAAGGAATTGCTTATGAAGAAACATTTGCTCCTGTAGAAAGGTACACTTCAATTAGAACCATCATGGCACTTGCATCCATGATGAAGTGGAAGTTACACCAAATGGATGTGAAAACATCTTTCCTGAATGGTGTCATTGAAGAAGAAGTGTACATAGAATAGCCATAAGGTTTTGAGGTTGAAAACAAAGAGACGCATGTCTACAAACTAAAGAAGTCTTTGTAAGGGTTGATGCAATCTCTAAGAGCTTGGTATGGAAGAATTGATAGTTTTTTGACGAGCTTGGGATTTACCAAAAGTAAAGTTGATCCTAACCTTTAATTCAAGGTTATGGATGATGAACCAGTCATATTAATGCTATATGTGGATGAATTGTTCCTGATAGGTAATGAGAAGAAAACCTCAGAGTGCAAGAAGAAGCTCACTGCATAATTCGAGATGAAATACCTTGGCTTAATGCATTATTTTCTAGGTCTTGAGGTATGGCAGAGCCCAGAGGGAATATTCCTTAACCAAGGGAAGTATGCAGTAGAAATATTGAAAATATTTGATATGTTGGAGTGTAAAGCCATGGCCACACCCATGGATACCAACTTGAAGTTATTATTTGATACTTTATCAAAATTAGTGGATGTGACTCTATACAAGCAGATTATTGGTTCGTTGATGTATCTAATGAATACTAGGCTAGATATATGCTTTGTTGTGAACACCTTGAGTCAGTATCTGGTTGAGCCCAGAGGTGTTCACATTGTAGCTGCAAATCATGTGATGAGGTACCTAAAAAGTATAATAGAATACGGTCTCAAGTATTCTAGAGATCATGAGTTCAGACTGTATGGTTATATAGATTCCGATTGAGCGGGAAGTGTCTCAGATAGGAAGAGCACTTTAGGAGGATATTATAGTTTAGGGATAGCCATGATCTCATTGCTAAGCAGGAAGCAATCCATTGTTTCTCTCATCACTGCAGAAGCAGAGTATATTGCATCCTATTATGCTAGTTGTGAATCCATATGGCTTCGAAAGTTGTTATTAGGTCTATTTGATCTGGATTTGGATACCCCAGTGATTCTATGTGATAACCAGAGTTGTATAAAGATGACAGAGAACCATGTTTTCCATGATAAGTCGAAGCACATAGAAATACGGTATTTCTACATTTGTGATATGGTGCACAAGGGAGATATAAATCTCCAATATGTGAGCACGGATGAGCAGGTTGCAGATGTGTTAACTAAGTCTCTGTCTCGCGTGAAGTTTGAGCACTTCCGTGACAATATTGGTGTAGTCCGTAAGGAATTCCCTCAAAAGGGGGAGTAGCGCTGATGATATTTTGGTGCAGTGGGGTTGATCATCCCTAGACAGTGATCTCGAAATTTCGAAAGGAAGGATAGTCTTAGATGTTGATCCCGAGTTGTGGTGGGATTGATCATCCCTAGACAGTGATCCCATAATTCTGAAAGGAAGGATAGTCTTAAATGTTGGTCCTTAGATTGAATCCCTAGTTCCGAAAGGAAGGATTGTCTAAGAGTGTTGGACTGAATCCCTGGTTTTGAAAGGAAGGATTGTCCATGATCCTAGTTCTAAAAGGAAGGATCACCAGTGTTGTTGGACTGAATCCTTGGTTCTGAAAGGAGATTGTCCTTGATCCCAATTCTAAAAGGAAGGATCACCAGTGTTGTTGGACTGAATCCCTAGTTCCGAAATGAAGGATTGTCCATGATCCCAGTTCCGAAAGGAAGGATCACTAGTGTTGTTGGACTGAATCCATGGTTCCAAAAGGAAGGATTTTCCATGATCCCAGTTTCAAAAGGAAGGATCACCAGTGTTGTTGGAATGAATCCCTGGTTTCGAAAGGAAGGATTGTCCATGATCCCAGTTCCGAAAGGAAGGATCATCAGTGTTGTTGGACTGAATCCATGGTTCTGAAAGGAAGGATTGTACATGATCCCAGTTCCGAAAGGAAGGATCACCATAGTTGTGGGATTGAATCCTGAGTTCCGAAAGGAAGGATTTTCCATGATCCCAGTTCCGAAAGGAAGGACCACCAGAGTTGTTGGATTGAATCCCGAGTTTCGAAAGGAAGGCTTATTCAGGATCCCTAGTTCCGAAATGAAGGATCATGTGTGCTGCAGGTGATGATGCTATTGATGATATTCTAGTACTGTAGATGAGGATGCTCCAGTGGTACAAATGATGATGTTCCAGGATGCTCCAGTGCTGCATTTTATGGCGTTCCAGTGCTAATGATGAGGATGCTCCAGTACTGCAAATGTTCCATTGTTGAAGATGAGGATGCCCCAGTGCTGTAGATATTCCATTGCTGGATATGAGGATGCTCCAGTGCTAAAGAATATGATGATCCAGTGATGAAGATGAGGATTCTCTAGTGTTGTAGAAGATGATGCTCCAATGATGAAGATGAGGATGCTCTAGTATTGAAGAGGATGATACTTCAGATCTATACTGAAGATGATGATGTTGTTGAAGAACTTCCAATGATTTATAGATGTATCAACCAATGTTCGAGATGATGTTGATAATGCCCCTCCTCCCTCTGATGATGTTGTGTAGAGTTACACATGCAGATGTTGTTGTCAGTAGAATACCCTTCTTGTTAAGGGGGAGTGTTAAATTAATGTAACTTCAACTAATATTCTACTTGTACTTTATTATTGTAACTCTGTCGGGGATGTTTTACCTTCGTTTGGAGATGTCATTATTATATTTGGTCAAGTAAAATTCATGAGGTAAAACCTCCATTGTAAGTCGGGTCATTAGTACCATAAAGAATGTAATATGATATTATTTGAGTCCTTCTAGGAGGGGTCGGCCCAGTCAGTTAAACTGAGGCTAACCTAGCTGAGTTAAAATTCAAGTGAAAGGTAAAGCATAAATAGAGAGCGAGTTCCTTTCATTTGTGTTAGAAAAACAGGATCGCAGAGCAATAACAATAAACATAAATGCAAATATAATCACACATACACATTACAAGAGAGACACAGATATATCGTGGTTCACCCAACTTGGGCTACGGCCGCACTGAATTTGCCAGTCCTTATTATTATTATCGTCCAGCAAGGTGAAGGGATACAACCTGCAGCACAACCGCTGCACTTCCTCTTCTCTATTTCACAGTATCTCTCCTGATCTCAGAGATCTTTACAATGCATAAAACCTAATACATCATCGTCCCTAGCCGTATTACGATGTCTTTATTTTATAAGGGAAATACAATGGGAAAATACCACAGGATACCCAAAACCATGGGCCCGCAAAATAGCTGGCGAAAACAACCCCAAAAATTTTCTTCGGGGGCACTGCCCCCAAACCCCCTAGCCAAGGGGGATGGTCCCCCCTGGAACCTCGTGGGGGGGCGATGCCCCCCCGCTGGGGTGACTGTACAGTCCACCTACATATCATATAAAATTAGGGTACAAACACGGCTGATACAATATCATCTATGAGACTAGAAGATCTGGCTCCACAACCAACAATCTCCCACTTGGAGACTGATCACAGCAACTCCACCGCTGCTGCACTTGCTGGACTTGGACTTGGCAAATTTCTCCTCTTCACCTTCATGCTAGAAGGCCAACTGAAACCGAGCACGAACTCAGTTTCTCTCTGGTCACTGCCTTTGTGAACATGTCTGCAGGATTCTGGCTAGTATGTATCTTTTCCAGCTTCAACAGTTCATCTTCCAGAACAGAGCGTATGAAATGGTACTTGAGCTGTATATGTTTAGTCCTGGAATGGAATGCTGAGTTCTTTGCAAGGTGAATGGCACTCTGGTTGTCACTATACAATCTGTTATCCTTCTGCTTCTTACCCACTTCCTCCATAAACCTCTGCAACCAAATCATCTCTTTACTAGCCTCTGTAATGGCAACATACTCTGCTTCTGTTGTTGAAAGTGCAACAACCTTCTGTAGTTTCGAAATCCAGCTTACTGCTGTTCCACCTACAGTAAACACATACCCTGTGGTGCTCCTCCTGCTATCCTTGTCACTTGCCATATCTGCATCAACATATCCCTGTAGAGCAGTGTCTGAACCTCCAAAACATAATGCCTCAGTGGTAGTACCTCTCAAATACCTAAGAATCCACTGTACTGCCTTCCAATGTTCTTTACCTGGATTGTTCATATATCTGCTCACAACTCCCACTGCATGTGCAATATTTGGTCTTGTACACACCATGGCATACATCAAGCTGCCAACTGCTGATTGATAGGGAATCTTGGACATGTAATCTGTCTCTTCTTGTGTCTTGGGACACATTTCCTTACTTAGACTGAAATGGCTAGCCAAAGGTGTACTTATAGGTTTTGCATTCTACATTCTGAACCTCTCCAACACCTTTTGTATGTACTCACTTTGAGACAATGTCAATTTGCGATTTTTCCTGTCTCTCGTTATTCTCATACCAAGGATTTGCTTTGCAGCACCCAAATCCTTCATCGCAAATGAATTAGCTAGCTTCCTTTTGAGTACATTTATATCCTGCATGTCAGACCCTGCAACAAGCATGTCATCCACATACAATAACAAAATAATATATCTTCCATCGTCTAGCTTCTTGAAATAAACACAGTGGTCAGAATGACATCTACTATAACCTTGTTCTGTCATAAACCTTTCAAACTTTAGATACCACTGCCTTGGAGCTTGCTTCAAGCCATACAATCTCTTTTTCAACCTGCATACCAGATCCTCCTTACCTTTGACCTCATACCCTTGTGGCTGTTGCATATATATTTCTTCCTCCAAATCCCCATGGAGGAAGGTTGTTTTTACATCTAACTGTTCAAGATGCAAATCTTCTACCGCCACTAGACTTAAGATAGTCCTAATTGAAGTCATCTTAACAACAGGAGAAAATATTTCATCAAAATCTATACCTTTCTTCTGTGCAAACCCCATTACAACAAGTCTGGCCTTGTACCGCTTCTTACCTCCTTCTTCTTCCTTCAACCTGTAAATCCATTTGTTTTGCAATGCTCTTTTACCAGCAGGCAATTGAACCAAATCCCAAGTCTGGTTTCCTACCAATGAGTCCATCTCCTCATTCATGCCTTGCTCCCACTTCTTTCTAGTTTCCACCTGCATTGCTTCTTCATAACATTCTGGTTCACCAGAATCAGTCATCAATAAATAATACATTGAAGGAAAGTATCATTCAGGGAGTCTACTTAACCTGATAGATCTTCTTACAGTTGCAGGAGTTTCAGGTACTTGCTGCTGCTCTTGATTTTCTAGCACCTTCGGAACTTCATTTTCTTTAATTTCATCAAGCACTATGTACTCTGTGTTTTCCTTTCCCTGTTTCTTTCCCTGCAACTGATCTTTATACATGACCTTTTCATTGAATATCACATCTCTACTCCTGATGATTTTGTTATTTTCATAATCCCATAAACGATAACCAAATTCATCAACCCCATATCCAATAAAGGTACATTTCTTGGATTTAGCTTCAAGCTTTGTTCTATTTTCTTTATCAATATGGACAAATGCTTCACAACCAAACGTTCTCAGAAATGAGTAGTTTACCTTTTTATCTGTCCATGCTTCCTCTGGAATACCACCATCCAAAGCACTTGAAGGTCCTCTGTTTATTAAATAAACAGCAGTATTTACAGTATCCGCCCAAAACTATAAGGGCAAGCCTGCATGCAGTCTCATACACCTTGCACGCTCCATGATCGTTCTGCTCATCCTTTCTGACACACCATTTTCCTGTGGTGTTCCTGGGACTATCTTCTCTCTATGAATCCCATGGTATGAACAGTAACTATCAAACTCCTTGCCGCAGTACTCACCTCCATTATCAGATATGAGACACTTCAATCTTTTTCCTGTCTCATTCTCAACCAAATCTTTCCACTTCTTAAAAGTAGCAAACACATCAGATTTCTGTCTAATGCAATAAACCCAAGTTTTTCTAGTTGCATCATCAATAAATGTAACATAATAATGAGAGCCACCAAGAGATTGTACCTTAGCCGATCCCCATAAATCTGTATGCACAAGCTCTAATTTTTCATTCTTCTTTTGTTTCCCAACCCTGAGAAATATGACTCTCTTCTGTTTTCCATAAACACAGTTTTCACATAATTCCAAACTTACCTGCTTCAAATTCAGTAGCAACTTCCTTGAGTGGAGAATCTGCATCCCCTTCTCACTCATGTGGCCAATCCTATGATGCCACAATGCTGTATTTGTTCCTGTGGAAGCTAAAGAGATAGAATGGTCAGTATTATGAGGACATAAATACAACGTATTTACTTTGTCTCCTTTTGCTATCACCATTGATCCTTTAGTGATCTTCCACCACTTTTCTCCAAACGTAGATAGACAGCCGCCATCTCCCCACTGCCCTGTTGAGATCAGATTTCTTTTCATAGCGAGAATATGCCTAACTTCTTTCAACAACCAATCAGTTCCATTCTTAACTTTTATCCATACTTTACCCATTCCAACAATTTTACATGGCTCATCATCACCCAATAAAACATGTCCAAAGTCGCCAGGAACATACTCATGAAAGTATTTCCTATGGGGTGTAGTATGACATGAAGCTCCTGAATCTACTACCCAATATTCACTAGTATTATCTAATGCAAGAATCAAAGCATCTTGTAACACATCACCTGCTACATTTGCTTCCTGGGTAGTTTCCTTCTGTGCATCTCCTTTCTTCTTTAGAGATTTGCAGTCTTTCTTCAGATGTCCTTTCTTTCCACAGTTCCAGCACTCTATCTTTCCCAATCTG
Source organism: Larix kaempferi (assembly GCA_027924585.1). Lineage (NCBI taxonomy): Eukaryota > Viridiplantae > Streptophyta > Pinopsida > Pinales > Pinaceae > Larix > Larix kaempferi. The sequence goes on along the minus strand of BSBM01002130.1, from coordinate 301,639 downwards.
GACTTGGATCTGCCTGTTTTAGACTTTCCACGATTACCTTGGCTCTTTCCTCTCTCCTTTTGTCTTCCCCTGCTCTCCATGGTTAGCACATTACCTGATGTCTCACCTGTTCTTTTTCTTCGCATTTCCTCGCTAAGAATAACACCAATAACATCATCAAATTTCAAGGTGTTTAAACCAGAGACAGAGTTACTTACAGCCATGACCAAGCTATTCCAGCTTTCTGGCAATGAACACAAGATTAAAAGAGCCCTAACCTCATCATCAAAGTTCACACTTACAGAACTTAGCTGATTTGTAACCGTATTAAACTCATTTAAATGATCAGTAACAGATCCACCTTCAGACATCTTCATATTAAATAAACGCTTCATTAGAAATACCTTGTTGGAGGCCGAGGGTTTTTCATACAGCTTACCCAATGCGCTCATCAAACCCTCTGTTGTCGTTTCTTTTGAGATATTGAAAGCCACCGACGAAGCCAGGCTCAACCGTATTGTTCCCAGAGCCTTTCTATCAAGAACCTCCCATTCTTCGTCCTTCATAGCTGTCGGCTGCTTTGCTTTTCCTCCCAACGGTAGGAATAGATCCTTCTGGTACAGATAGTCCTCCATTTGCATCTTCAATAACCTGAAGTTTTGGCCGTTAAACTTCTCGACCTTAAACTTTCCTTCTTCTGCCATTGCACCCACTCGAACCAGAAACCCTTGCTTCCTGCGGGTTTAACTGCCAAATAGACCTTCGACTCTAATACCAATTGTTAGAAAAACAGGATCGCAGAGCAATAACAATAAACATAAATGAAAATATAATCACACATACACATTACAAGAAAGACACAGATATATCGTGGTTCACCCAACTTGGGCTACGTCCACACTGAATTTTCCAGTCCTTATTATTATTACCGTCCAGCAAGGTGAAGGGATACAACCTGCAGCACAACCACTGCACTTCCTCTTCTCTGTTTCATAGTCTCTCTCCTGATCTCAGAGATCTTTACAATGCATAAAACCTAATACATCATCATCCCTAGCCGTATTACAATGTCTTTATTTTATAAGGGAAATACAATGGGAAAATACCACGGGATACCCAAAACCATGGGCCCGCAAAACAGCTGGCAAAAACAGCCCCAAAAATTTTCTTCGGGCGCGTTGCCCCCGAACCCCCGTCGAGGGACCGCTAACCCCCAGACCCCCCAGCTAGGGGGGATGGTACCCCCGTGGGGGGGCAATGCCCCCCCACACCCTCCCGCTGGGGTGACTGTATAGTCCACCTACATATCATATAAAACTGGGGTACAAACACAGCTGATACAATATCATCTATGAGACTAGAAGATTTGGCTCCACAACCAACAATTTGTACCATCACTCACTTGTGCAATTCGCACTAGAGGGGAGAGAGAGATATCTGCGAAGGAGGAGGAGGATTGGCTTGGGTCTAGAGTTTGATTTTTTTGTCTCTCTTATTTGTGAGACCTATTTTGGGAATTATACTTTGATCATCTATATTGAGGAAGTTCTTGCTAGTTTTTCTTCCCCTTGAGGGTTTCCCAGGGTATATTGTTTTGTTCTTTGTGATTGGGTATCTTTCATAGATCCTTATTATGCTGCTATTGTGAATAATGTATTGAATGCTAATGAAGTTGGAATTTAGTCTATAGTAGCATATAATCTTAACACGAGGAGGAAAGGAGGTGACACATCTCATTCTCATGATACCCAAGTATTGCCCCACGTGACAAGTACGATCACCATTTGGAACAATAATAGACCCACTCATGTTGGCGATACAGGTACTAATGAAATCAGTGCCCAAATGAATGAGCATTCACACCCTTGTGGGAATGATGAGGAGGGCAGGATACGGCCTCGTCCTAGTCCAGAGGATGAAATATAATAATCTGATGCAAAGTAGTGCATTTAAGGCAGAGATAATCATGTGACTTGACGGGTAGGACAGAAATATGATGAATGAAATTAAGGATCGGAGTGAGGAATGTGCTATAAATGCGGGAGGAAATTCTGAACCAACATGCAACTTTCCTCACACTACCAATGTTCTAGAGATTTTACGGTGTTTAGACGTTTTGAAGTTGGGTAACTATTTTGCTTGTTTTTTGACAATTTTGTTTTCATGTGTCCACCAACATTTTCATAGTTAGTAATCGCTTTTTACTAAAATATTTTTAGACACTAAAGTATAGGAATAGATGCAATGTATACAATTTTTAAATATTTTTTCCTATAAATATTGGCTCTCCCAACATGTGATAACCACAAAACCCTAATTCAAAAAAGTGTTACTTAGCACTAGGAAAGTATGTGTAAGGAATATCGGCTAACCCCTTGGAAGAATGTCATGGATCTTAGGGGGAAGAAGGCAACGAGGAGAGGAAGGAATATCAAGGAATTAAAAGCCCCGAGGGTGAATCGTGAGCAAAAGCGGGCTTGTCAAGAAGCCTGTTTCTTTTGAGACAGAATCCCCACAACCATCTGCGGGGAAATTGAGCAAGTTGAGACGAATTTATGGGAACAAGTTAAGGCCCTCAAGATGGAGGAGGTTAGAGAGGAGGTTGTGGAATGGGTGTAGGACCCTGGTACAACTGCTGGAAGGATGGTGGCCTATGGCAAGTTCATGGTTACCTATTGGGTAACAAAAGGACTTCTCTCTCATGTCCTAATGGAGCGAGTGCACAAGGAAATTGGAGATGAAGAGCCTGCAAGGGCATGGAAAGAACATAACTGGGACTGTCGACTGATGCACAAGAATATTGACATAATGGCCAGTAAGATGGGGATTCAATTATACCCCCCTGCTCCGGGATCTGGTGATAGTGTTGCAAGTGTGTGTGTGACTGGTTTAGGGAAGGCTACCAGAAAAGGAGTCTTGGCTGCAGTGGAAGATACCTCAAGAGATATGGAAAACAGAGGTGGAAGCAAGATGAAGTAGTTGCGCGGGTCGTTTCCTTCCACAAGCATGGGATCATCAAAGGCCTTATGAATTCCCTCCTTGGTACCTCATTCTATTTGTAATCTGGGTTTTGTTTCTCTATGTCTCGGCTATATGCCAACAATAGTAGTCTAGGTTTTAGTTTATGGAAAGGTGATAAAACTCTGTGTATGGAGAACAAGTGGCAATTTGAATGGGTCCAATTAGTATCTATCTCAAATTCAGTATTTTTACTTGAGTTGATGTATGGTAGGGGATGGAAGTTTATTGAAAATCTAGTTGTTGTGATGTCTAAATGCCCGCAAGGCCCTATGTAATGAAGCCATGTACTCCTTTTTTATATAACAATATAAAGCTTTTATTTAAAAAAATATAATTAAACTATCTAATTGATTTGGTAATTCAATATCATAAGCATTAATTAGGAATCCTCTCTTAATTTGACAAGATTCAATCTTCTTCACTGTCAACTTATTATAGTTTCCCTTGGATAGTGATCTTCACTTAATACTCTTAAAGTTTCTTATACAAAACTCTAATTTTTTTTACAAAAATCTATGTGTCACATCTTATATAACAAGAAAATCAACAAGATATGTAACTCCCTTCTTATCTATAAACAAATAAAAAATTAATAAAGTAAGAGATCTATTCACTGTACTTTTATAAAAAAAATCATTGTGGGCTAAGCACATATATCACACTTATTTGGTGAAATACTTACCAAACGCCTTCCAAAACTTATATACACAACATTAGTATATCTATGCATGAATTAATAATATTTGAAGATCCATATATCCACACAATATCCTAAGAATCTAAGCAATAATTGGTATCAATAGTTTTTATAAAATTAAAGAAATTAATGTATTTAGAAAAATCATTTAAAGAAATGTTATTATCTTATGTTTAGTTTTTTATTTTACTAATTTCATTTAAAGAAATGTTATTGTTTTTATGATTAATTTTTTTCATTAATTTTATCTATATATAATAGTTTTTTTACTAATTACATTTAAAGAAATGTTATTGTTTTTATGATTAATTTTTTTCATTAATTTCATCTATATATAATAGGTAAAAGATATCAATATTATATATGATTGACACAAAATATCAAACCTAGACATGGATGGAATATTTATGTCAAATAAAAATCATAATATAATAGTTAATCATAAAAATCATATAATCAACACATAGACCATATTTAATTATGACACAAAATATCCAACACATAGACCATATTTAATTATAATTAATTGTGATTAATTATAATAACTCTTAACAATATTTTACCATAATCTCTTCGTAAGCAATCATTATTACATATAATGAACTTTAATTAAAGTCATTATTTGAAATATAAACCATGTTATAGTTTATTATAAATTTAAATTATTTCTTATTTTATTTTAATAATAATAATTTAATTTACTATATGTTAATTTTTTATGATATTTTCTTGTTTACAAGAGAATTTCTCTCCACAATATGTCTTTATTTTATTTTTATTTTTATAAATAATTATTGATAATTTTTTTAATAATGTAAACAATATTAATATTATCATATTTATAAAATGTTTCCTATTTTAATATTAATAATGTTATGTTAATATATCCATGAGCTTGTTAGGTAATAAGAGCTTGTTCTAAGAGGATCTATAGTCATCCATTGCCAATTTCCAAACAGCATTTGCGTAAGTTTTATTTGTCTAGCCATTTTTATAATTTTTACATTTTATAAATGTCCATATTTTTAAAAAGGTGTTTTTATTGTTGAATTGTAGTTTGTATTCCACAAAGATGGTGGAAAAATCTAATCCAAACACATGTAGTCTAGTCCAACAAAATGAATTTGTAGTGGCTTATATTATTTAGAGACATCATCTAATGACACGTTGGGTCACCTGATGTTGGGAATTTTTTCAAGCAATCCATTATGGTTCTAGGCCAATTTATCTTCATTGATGCTCACATTGTGGACATACTTTTCATGGCCTGAGAGGGGATCATATTTAGGACAATTTGGCAAGTTGGTTATGGTTATGGTTATGATTAATAATATATTATTAATATTCATTTTTTAATTTTTTATATTATATTATTAATATTAAATATTTTTTTTTAAAAATAAATTAAGTAAAAACTAATAAACAATATATGATTATATATATTATTAATATTCATTTTTTAATTTTTTATATTATAATATTAATATTAATATATGATTTTTTTTTCAATCTTCTTGGCGTTCTCGGAGGATTGAAAAAAAATTGGCAGCATTTATGCTTGCAAATTTACATACCAAACAATTTTTAAACAAATAAATGCAAAATAAATTTAAAATCATAAAAGTATTTCAAATTTAAAATAGTTTTGGTTTTTGTTTTGAAATGGTTTTCTGTTTTAGGTTCAAATAGTTTTTTTTTTCAATCCTCTTGGCGTTCTCGGAGGATTGAAAAAAAATGGGCAGCATTTCTGCTTGTAAAATCACATTTTAAAATAAAACCGGTAGCATTTATGGGGTGAAATGCTACCGGTTGATATAAAAACAAAATTAAATTAAATAATTTAAACAAATAAGTGACAAATATCTAAAACCCTAAATCTATTTTAAATTTGGTTTTTGTTTTGGTTTGAAATGGGTTTTTGTTTTGGTTTGAAATAGGTTTTTGTTTTAGTTAAATCAAATGGTTTTTTTTTTCAATAAGTTTGGTTTCAATGGCGGTTTTCGGATTCAATGGCGGTTTAGTTTCAATGCCTACATCCTAACCAGTTCTAGAAAACTAAATTAAACCTAGATTTGATAAAAATACACAAATTTATACATAAAATACAAAAAATATATATATTTTTTAAATAACAAAACGAATGGTAGATTTCTACCCACCTAGTGGAAGAGATGACATGGCGTTGCTGTGGGGAGGTGGCGTCACTGTGGGTCGGGCGTGTGCTCGGTCGAGGTCCCCGGTCGCTATTTTGTGTCTCTGTCAAGCCACTGCATGAAAACAGGGCCGACCAGGCCGGCCGGGCCCTGTTTTTTTTTTTTTCTCTGTCGCATTCCCTCGATCGAGCAAACCCTCGATCGAGGGTCTGTCAACCCACTGCACAACTGCACAGACACTTTTTTTTTTCTGACAGATCGAACAAACCCTTGATCGAGGGTCTAACGAAACCCTCGATCGAGGGTTTAAAACATCCTCGATCGAGGTATGTTAAAGCCCTCGATCGAGGTAGTTTTAAACCCTCGATCGAGCAGATAAAACCTCGATCGAGGGATTGAAATTTCCTCGATCGAGGGTACGAAAAATGAATTTTTTCCTTGCGATCCGCCAAAAATGGTGAACCACATTCGTGGATTCACCCATCACTCCTAGAAGGTAATAGCTAATAAGATTCCGAGAGGTGGTTTTTAATGGCATTCTATGTTTTCTAACATCTATAAGGAGATCACTACATGTCATCAATGTCATATTTTTTATGGTAAGAGGAAGCTGGTTCCACGCCCTCTTAATCCAATTTCAGTAGAGGCACCCTTTCAACAGTGGGGGTGTAATATCCCGATTTTGACCCCATTGCATTAAAATGTAAATGATGTAATATTGTTATAAAATTGTGGTGAGGAGCTCAAGGCCAAGGCCCCGCCATCGATTTATTGATGCATATGGTTTATGTGCTAGCCAGGAACAATGGAATTGCAAATATCATGTAAATATGCATCTTAATAAAATACACACAACTAGCTATGCAATGCAACAAGAGATGGGGGCATGATTTTACAAGGAATTGGGAGGAAAATATTCAAACCCTTGGATCCAATCAATTCAATCCAAGTGTCAATGAGAGAACCCATAAAACCCTCAACTACCCATGTTGAATTTTGTACCCAATCATTCATTTCTCCCAAGAGTTGGTTGAAATAGTTAATTCATTGGGGAATGGAGAGGTATGGCTGTCCAAATTCGGGTATGGGCAAGCCACCCTTCATGGAAAATCATGTTGGACTTCTTGTACAAGAAAGTTGCCACGAAATTGATCCCCAAGCCATTACCCATCAACCATTTTTTCCTCTCTCACGGTTTTGGAGCTACCTGGGTGTTTTCCCTCCACATTTTTTATGGTTTTCCCTTGTTTTGTAGCTGGGAAGAAGGCGTTTTGGGTGTTGCAGAGCTACTGGGAGGAAGGGAGCTCGATTTGGGGTTTCACTGAGGCCATTTGGGCCTTTTGAAATGCTCATAACGTGTGGGAGAAATTGGGTTTTCTCCCTAGGTTCGAGTTCCCCTTTCCACAGTCCGTTTTTGGGTGAGCCATGAATTGGGTGAACCAATGGGAACCCTGTTTTGGAAAATCCTCTTTGTAAAATTGTTTATCCATGCCCAATGATTGTGTTTTCTATTTGTATAAAGAGTATGTTGGGGTATGGGTTATGGGTGTCCATTGCTTTGGCTTGAGCTAGAGTGCAAGTATCCAGAAATGAAGAGGGTTCAGATTTAGCTTGATAAACCCAGCTGTCGACTGGCTTGGCGTAGATGTGATGCTTGCTTGAGTTGTACTGAGCTTGAGAGCCCCCTTTTCCTTGTATAAATCATACCCAGCTCGGGGGGTGGCAGTTGTGTTGAGAGATTGATGAACACAATTGGCCTATGGTTGGGTGGAACGTTGCAGCAACATAGCTAGTTGCTTGGGGCAACTTTACATCAAGATGAGTATATTCTTTATGTGTATTTACTTTTGCAATATTTTAATTATTTGGTGAATGTTATCAATATGCTGGAATTTGCATGATATATGTGTGTAGAAGAATTTTACTTCCGTTGTGTTTGATAGATCTGCACATACATATGTTTTTATTTATATGGATCTAATGAATGGGGCTAAGTTTATGTAAAAGCCCAAGATCTGCAGTCATGTTCCCTTCCTGGTGTTGAATCCACGTGAGGGGACGTGACAGGGGGTTAGATTTCATTGGGGAAATCAACCCAAATTCTTCAGGTCAACATAGATGGATTCTGACAACAACGGATTATTTTACAAAATGGATTGAAGCTATACCCACAAGGAGAGCCACAGATGTTGTAATCATGGATTTTCTAGAGAATAACATTTTGGCCAGGTTTGGATGTCCCAGGAGAACTGTGACAGATAATGCAGCTGCCTTCAAATCTAAGAAGATGTTTAGTTTCTGCCATAAATATCACATCAACTTGAACCATTCTACTACTTACTATCCACAAGGAAATGGATTGGCTGAATCCTACAATAAGAGCTTGTTAAGAATAATTAAGAAATTTCTAGAAGAAAACAAAAGGGCCTGGCACACAAAGCTAAAATATGCTTTGTGGGATGATAGAATCAATACAAAAAGGGCGATTGGAATGTCACCATTCCAGTTAGTGTATGGTGTTGAAGTTGTTTTTCCAGCATCTTTGGGATTGCCAGTTATGAAATTGTTGCAGGAGCAAGAAGATGAACCAAATCATATGCAAAGAAGGATCAAGCAAATAATAGAGTTGAATGAGATGAGGGATAATGCTTATGATAAAGTACAAGTACATCAGGAAAAAATGAAAAATACTTTTGATAGGAAAGTTAAGGAAGAACAATTCCAGGTTAATGATTTGGTCTTAAAGTGGGATGCTCCTAGGGAAGACAAGCATGGAAAGTTTGATTATATGTGGGTAGTTCTGTACATTATTTCAGCATACGAAGGGGATAATTCATTCATTTTACAACATTAAGATGGGGCTCATCTAAAAGGAGGCCCTGTAAATGGAAGATTTCTAAAACATCACTTGTCCTGAGGATAGAAGGTAATTGTGTGCCATAACTTGTATATATTTCTTTGCATTTAAAATCAGTACATGTGGTGAGCCAAAAGATTTGAATCCCGAAGAGAAGGCCTCGAGATATGGAGGGGTAGCCATTTTCCTTTATTTCTTTATTTTTATATACAGAAAAAACGAAAAAAACAGTGGTTTGAGGTTTTTGAAAGACAGGAACTGGTCTACGAGGTTCTTTGCTACCTCGCAGGGAGGATAGCATCCCCAATTGGATCTAGTTGTTAGCACTATTTTTTGGCTAAGTTGTTGGAAGGAGTTAAACCCGTGAAAGTAATGAGTAAGGTCAAAAAATTTTAAGTCATATGACCTAAAGGAATGCTAATGAGAGTTCTAAAATGTTTTGAAGTGTTTATTCCTAGGTTTGGAATGGAAAAGATTGAAATTCCAAAGTTCTGAATTTGCAAATGATGTTAAAATATGAAAATACACTCAGGGTTATGTGAAGACAGAAATGAAGGGACCATATCTACAGCAGTGGAGATCAACGGTTGCAAAAAAATTTCGCAAAGGTAAGATGCTTGGTATAAATGGTTTTGGATATTGGCATAAAGATGTTAACCTGCAGGAAAAATTAACCATCAAATCAATAGGTGAAAACAAATCTACGGTCGTCATATATTTTGCTGATTAGACGTGCAAGAATAAACAAACTTCTCAAATCGGCGAAAATGGGTAGGCTCCACATGTTTCAACAACTCAGATCTGGCGAAGAAGTGAATCTATGGTGGTTATTTGTTGTGTTGATACAACATGTATGGGCAAATAATCTTTTTCAAATTTGCGAAATTTTGTAGGGACCGCACTTTTGGACGGTCAAGATGAGGATAGGACTTAGATCTATGCTTGACAAATACTTTGCAGATTAAAGCTACGAGGGAGGAAACATTTCAAAGGATGAAGACAATGGATTTAAACAAGGAGAAAGATCAACGGCACAGGATGGATCATACAAGATAGATGGCTAAAAAAAAATTTCACTGCGAAAGATGCAAAAATGATATGAAAAGAAAATAATATAAAAATACATTGCACGAAGAATCGGGTTATTTGTTTATTATGTGCATTTGAAAACGACTGTGCGGAAAGCAGCCAGCTCAGACAGAAACCTTAGACCACTTGTCAGCAAAACATGTAGGCTTTTTGTCCTCATTGAAAAGTATTTAAATGGTTGAAGTTGAAGAGGTAGAAGCCCTGAACCTATATTATCAGAAGATAGAAGAGCTATTAGAGGACAAAGATTCTGAAATCTTTGATACTATATTGCTAAATGGACCTACTGAAGTGGTGAAAAACAAACTAAAACTTCTTAGTGACCAGGGTACAGAGATTCACAATGTTTACAAGTCGTACTTCCAATATTTCTCAACAGACCAAACCCTAAATTGCCCAGAATTCGTTGACTGGTGTGCCACTAATTACTCCTCTTCTAACAGAGTAATTATGGATACATCCAACTCAAAAATATTATGTCCAGTTAGTCACGTCATCGTTAGAAAAACCCTTTCACTTCCTGATGAGTTCAGTCAAAAGTCCAAAGACTATAATGAAGAATCCATAGTATAGTACTTTAGAGAGTCTGCAGTTGAAAAGAAGCAAGATTTCTTAACAATCATCAATCCAACTTGAAAATCATTACCTTCATCATCAGTTAAAAATTTATTGAGAATTTGCTTCCCTTGTATACATCACGTCAACCAATAATTAGTGCCCCATTCATTGTCTTTTGGGGATACAACTACATATATGTGTCCTACAGAAATGCAATGTATGGCCAAATGCAAATGTGTAGGAGTTTAATAATATAGTTAAATCAAAATAAAATTAAATTCTTAGATACAATCTGATATATTTCTACCTGGTTGTACAAGATAGAGATATGATCATAGTATGCTGAAATAGATAATTGGCCCTCCCCTAACTGGTTTTTTTCAACAACTACACATGGGTCTACCACAAGTGACACATGGTTCCATTCATCAACCTTGTTAGTTGATTCGCAATCATCCCATTTGCCACTGCTACAAGGCCCACAAAATCAAGCCAACTTTCGAGTCCAAACTTTGAATAGTGGGTTGTTTGAGCTTTGAACTGAATGAAATCCATGAGTTCCTTGTAATTTGTTGCAATGATATGATAATGAATAATCTATGTTGATCACTTCCCAAAATTTTACGAGTACATTTCCTATCGTTTTTAAATTCCACCGCTCTTGAGCACCACTTGACACTATTTTAGAGCACCATTGAACTATGGATTTTGCATCTAGAATGTGATGATTTTTGGTAAACTTCATATCCTCCCTTCTCATTGTAGTTGTTGGAATATTCTCACCATCATTTTTCGTATTTGCATGCCTGCATGCATCCAGTCATCATTTTGGTGGTCTCCCCGGCACCTAGAGCCTAATTTCAGCTCTCTAGAGCCTATCTTCAGCCCCCAGTAGCCCTCCTACCTACATGATGCCCATTTTTTTCCTCACTTGCATGACATGTGCGCCTTTTCTCACCTACCAAGAGTTAACAGTCAGTTAGCGCATTGATTGACCAGTTCTTCCATTGATTTCTCATCCTAACTGCTTGTAGTTCCCAATTAGCTAGTTCTGGAGTGCCACTTGACCTTCTGACAGCCTCATGTGCCCTCCTTGGAGTCTCCATCCCTGATTTGTGCCTGGATGGTTCTATTAGACTCAGTTAGACTCATTTGAATGACTATTGACCATTTATGACTGCTACTACTGATTGGATGATGTCTCCAATGTTATCCAAGCTAGACAATGAGGATGAATTCGAATGAACTTTAGCTTATTCAAATTCTCTTGATAGTTATTGTATTGTATTCAGTTTTCACAGTGCCAACTCATAACTAATGTATGATTATACTGGTATTCTCCATTTTCTGTGTTCATGAGTGATTATTGACTACATTCTTCTCTTCTTCTCTGGAATTCTTGAGTGAGTTTTGTGTGAGGTTTGTTTCAGCTGTGAGATCTTCCTGTAGATTATCACATGGTATCAGAGCTTGCAGCAGCTATTTGAATTACAGCCATTGCAGCAGTTGCAACATTTCATTGAGCAGTTGTTTTTCATTGAGCACCAGAAGCCTCTAAGTTTACACAACAAATCCTGATGATATTACCTTGAATTCACTGGAGCAATCCAGTGAGGTCTAGCCACGTGTGAAGGAATTAGTCATATGTGCTCAGTGTCCTAAGGCAGTGTTCATTCGAATTGTAGCAAATCACCATCAGCAAAATTCTTGTTTTGCAAGTTTATTCATCCATTCGAATTCCTCTTCAATTCGCTCTCCACTACTCCAGATGGATCTAAAACTCAATTCCTCCAACTATGTCAAATGGAAGGCCAAGATGGACATCTTCATGAATTCCAAGAGCCTCTCCAGAATATTGAATGGAGCTGTGGTCGAACCTCTCAGTGCATTAGAGAAATCAAGTACTTGGATAGGCTTGATGAAGCAGTAGGCTTACTTCTTCTCTCAATTTCTGAAGATATTCACTTCCATATCATTGATCTAACATCTCCAAAAGAGGTTTGGGACAAGCTCGAATCCCTCTTTGGATAGAAAGATGATTTGAAATGTCATAAATTGGAGAATGAGCTCATCTCATTGAGTCCTGAAAGATTTGAATCCATCAATGCTTTCTTAACCAAGTTCAAAAGCTTGATTTCATAGTTTAAGAGATATGAGATAGTGAAAGAAGACAAACAACTCATACTTTCCATTCTATCAAAATTGGGGCCAAATTTCTTAGTTTTTGTCTCCACATTTCAGTCAACTAAGATGTCCATTCCAAAATGGAAGTTTCCTACACTTGATGACTTCATCCAATCTCTCACACAAGAGGAGAAGAAGTTAATGTCCATGGGAATGATAAAACTAAAGTTGGATTAGGTCCTTACAGCTGCTGAGGCCAAAAGAGCGAATGCAAAAGGCAAGCAATTTTTTTTTGAAAAGAGAGCGAATGATACAAAGCCAAAAGATGTTCCATATCAATCAGATGGGGCTTCAAATTCAAAGAAGACCAAGTAATCTCAAAAGGAGATATCTAAGTTCACATATTGTCATTGAGGATTTCATCCTAAGAGTTCTTGTATGAAGAAGACTATAGATTTGATGGCTCAATTACTTGGGAAGAACAATCTCCCTCTACCTGCATGTGCAACGAACAAAGATACTGGACCCTCTAGATTTGAGGACAAAGAGACATGCCATTCCCTCATGGAAAGTGCATCAAAAGAATCCTCATTCATCATAGATTCAGGAGCATCAAGACATATGTCTTCCTCCAAAGATCTCTTCTCCAATTTCGAATGCTCGGTTGTCCCTTCCATCATGTTGGGTAATGATTCTAAAGTCTCCTCTGAGGGGATTGGAAGGATCAATCTTGGCCATGGCTACTTCTCAGATGTGCTTTATGTTCCCACTCTCACAGAAAATCTACTTTCATTGTACCAAATGACTCATATTGGAGAGCCCAAGAGAGTGATCTTATCTCCAAATGAATTCAAAATACAACACATGGTTTTAGGGAAAATCATTACAAAGGGAGTTGCAAATCACACTTAAAAACTCTATGAGTTTTCTCACTTCCTTCCTCTCTCCAAACAGATTTCTCTTCATACTCATGCAAATGAAGAGAGTAGGTTATGGCATGAGAGATTTGGGCATCTCAACTACAAGCATTTGCAAGACATGCAAGCTCAAAATATGGTTGAAGGTCTTCCAAATGACAAGTTTGCTCAAGGCACCTACAAAGGTTGCTTGAAAGGAAAAGATCCACCAAAGAAGATTGAGAAAAAGAGGACTCTTGAAGAAGTGACAATGCTAGATCCAGATCCACAAGAACCTGAAGATCTAGCACCTAAAGTTTCAACTCCTATTGCTACATGGGACACCACTACTCCTGTCTCCACCATTGATCTTGTCAAAGATAGATCTGATTTTCATGATACAAGAGTTTCACTCTCTCCCTCAGATCCATTTCTAGCTGAGAGATGCTTTCTTATGATTAGAATTGATCCAAAGACGTACTTTGAAGCCTCCCAAGATCCAATATGGGTAGCTGCTATGGAAGAAGAGTATAAATCTCTTCAAAGAAATGAGACTTGTGAGCTTGCTTCTCTCCCACTTGGAAGGAAACTTGTTCAATGCAAGTGGATCTATGAAACTAACATGGATTCAGATGGAGTCTCCAACAAGTACAAGGCTAGATTGGTTGCAAGAGGTTTTCCCCAAGTTCATGGGATTGACTATTATGAGACATTAGCTCCTGTTGCTAAGATGGATTCCATCCATCTTGTTCCTGCTCTTGCTGCATCCAAGCACTGGGAAGTGCATCATATGGATGTCAAGAGTGTTTTCCATCATGGAGATCTAGAGGAGGAGATCTACATCAAGCAACCTGAGGGGTATATTGATGATCCTTCACTTGTTTGCAGATTGAGGAAGTCCTTGTATGGGCTTAAGCAAGCTCCCCGAGCTTGGCATGCCAAGATGGATTCCTTCTTGCTCTCACAAGACTTTCTGAGGTGCAAATCAGATTCAAATGTGTACATGAGATATGATGGTAACTCCTTACTTCTCATTGTACTTTATGTTGATGACTTGTTAATTACTGGGAGAAATTCTTCATGTATTAGATCTATAAAAACTACTTTGCACAACTCCTTCTCCATGTTAGATCTGGAATTGCTTAATCAATTTTTTGGTCTTGAAGTCACTCAGAGTGATTCAGGAATCAAATTTGCTCAATCCAAGTATGCTTCAGATTTGCTTGATAGATTCCATATGAGAAAATGAAAACCAGCTGCATTCCCCTTTCTTTTAGGGATCATTCTTGAGGATGGATCTTCTACACGCTTGGTAGATAGTACTTTGTATCAGCAATTGATTGGTATCCTATTGTTTCTTACACACACTCAGCCTGATCTATCCTATGCAATTAGTGTTGTCTCCAAATATATGCAGGAGCCTCATGAGCTTCACTGGAAGGCAACAAAGAGGATCTTGCACTATGTGCAAGGTACCAATACTCATGGTCTTCACTATTCAGCTAGGTGTCTTTTGAACCTAGTTGGATATACTAACTCTGATTGGGCTTGAGATAGCTCAGATCATAAGTATACATCTGGTTTTGTCTTCATGATTGGATCTGGACCTATATGTTGGTCGAGCAAAAAGTAGACTGCTTTAGCTCTTTCTTCAGCAGAGGCCAAGTACAGAGTTGCAGTAAATGCAACCACACAGTGCATTTGTCTATGGGGCATCTTATCAGAGTTTGGGATTCGATTCAGTACTCCACCTATCATCTATTGTGACAATTAGAGTGCCACCAGGATCTCCATAGATCCGGTTCTGAGACAGAGAACCAAACACATAGAGATTCACATGCACTACATTCGAGGATTAGGCATGACATTACCATTACACTGCTCTATTGTCCTACAAAAGAGCAGATTGCAGACATATTCACTAAGTCATTTACAGTGAAGAGATTCACTTACCTCCGGTCCCTTCTTAGGGTGAGTGATGACATGCTACATTAGCATCCTTTAGTCTATTTTGAGGGAGGGCTTTCTTCCCACTAGGTTTTCCATCTTTCTTCATTTATTATTTAGATTGTTGTACAGGGTGACCTTTGGTCTCAGTCTCCAGGGCCCTATTTTTCAGTTTTCAGTTACTACCTCACAATATAGCTTGTAGGGGGGTGTTGGAATATTCTCACCATCATTTTTCATATTTGCATGCATGCATCCAGTCATCATGCATGTATCCAGTCATCATTTTGGTGGTCTCCCTAGCACCTAGAGCCTACTTTCAGCTCCCTAGAGCCTGTCTTTAGCCCCCAGTAGCCCTCCTACCTACTGGATGCACCTTGTTTTCCTCACCTGCATGACATGTGCGCCTTTTCTCACCTACCAGGAGTTAACAGTGAGTTAGAGCATTGATTGACCAGTTCTTCCATTGATTGCTCATCCTAACTGCCTGTAGCTCCGAGTTAGCTAGTTCTGGACTACCACTTGACCTTCTGACAGCCTCATGCGCCCTCCTTGGAGTCTCCATCCCCTAATTTGTGCCTAGATGGTTCTGTTAGACTCATTTGACTGACTATTGACCATTTATGACTGCGATTACTGATTGGATGATGTCTCTAATGTTATCCAAGCTAGAAACTAAGGATGAATTCAAATTACCTTTATCTTATTCGAATTCTCTTGATAGTTATTGTATTGTATTCAGTTTTCACAGTGCCATCTCACAGCTGATGTATGATTATACTGCTATTCTCCATTTTCTGTGTAATGAATGGTTATTGACTACATTCTTCTCTTCTTCTCTGCAATTCTTGAGTGAGTTTTGTGTGAGGTTTGTTTCAGCTGTGAGATCTTCCTGTAGATTATCACAATAGTTTGGTTGCATGCACCAGCCCCATCATGATCACCTTTTCCATGCCCAATATCAAAATAGTTCCAATTATGTTGCACAGTGTATGTCTTGTGCACAATGCTTTCCATTGGAATACAAGGGCATTTTTGAATTGGTTAGCACAAAATAAGTTATACAACTTGACGAGAACTCGACATTGTTCTCATTTTTTATATGATGTATTTAGTGGCTATTTTTACCCTTGAATCAAAAAGTGGTGCTACCGGTAGCACCCTTTTGTTTTCTAGGGCTAAAATTACAATTTTTTTGAAACCCTAACATGTGCAGTTTCAATCCAAACCCTAAATCAACCCCCGAATCAAAAAATGGTGCTACCATAATCACCCTCTTTTTTTCCCGGATTAAAATTATGCCTTCTTTGAAACTATGGCCCTAACAACTAACACCGTTGCAATGGAAACCCTAAAATTAACCCTTAAAAATCAAAAAGTGGCATTACCATGACACCCTTAATTTTTTTTTAGAGGTCAAAATGACAACTTATTTGAAACAACAGTCTTAACAACTAATACCAATGCCACAAAAATATCAAAACCAACCCTCGGATCGAAAAGAGATGTTTCCCATAACACCACTTTCTTAAAATTGCAAGCATTTTTTAAACATAGTCCCTAAAAATTTAAAATTTATTTTCAAAAAATTACTATAAAAACAAATTTTAACCTTAAAAAAAAAAAAAGTTTTTGGAGATAAAAACCACTATAAAAATGCAGAAATAAAACAAATATAAAAAAAATTTAAAAAAACTTTAAAACACCAAAAATATTCGAAAACACATTAAAAATAGTGAAGTTAAAAAAAAACATAATGAAATAAAAAATTTAAATAAAATATATTAAACAAACACTTTAACGAACAAAACAAAATATTAAAACAAAACAAATAATAAAAATTAAAAAAAATATTACATTACAAAACAAAACCATACAAATAACATTACAAAACACACATAACATTACATAACCTAAGCTTAAACAATGGAATTCTTTGACCATATACTAGTTTATTACTTTCGACAAACCAAATTCTAATGAGTTGCACTAATAACTATTCGACACTTAAGCATAAAAGGGTTAAATAAAATCCTAATGGAGGGTGGGTTGGACAAATTCCTAGCACGCTTCAACCTACTGATCTTACTTCCCTCGCTTACATGTTGGTAAAGTGTAAGGAGGCTCATGTTGTCACGCAGAAATGCCCCCTGTAAACTTCAAAGTATATCACCAGGTTGAAAGTCCTAAATCAAAGTTTGCTTCATTTAATAATGGGAATACTTAAAAAAAAGTTTAAAAAAAATTTAAAACATTACAATAAACCTTAAAACTATATCAAGAAACTTAAACACCATAACATAACATTAAATTAAAACCAGTTTAGATCTAAATCTTAGGCTCTATCAAGCGCCTAGAGGGATCAAATCTCCTGAGGTGCAAACCTCTTCTCAGATATTGTACTCAAGGAGCTTTTACAAGATCTCCCTCATATTATTACTTTTTGCTTTTTATTATTACATTTTATTTATGGCCGACAATATCAACAAACACTCAACTCACAAGATCTCCCTCATATTATTACTTTTTACTTTTTATTATTACATTTTATTTATGGCCGACAATATCGACAAACACTCGACTCACAAGATCTCCCTCATATTATTACTTTTTACTTTTTATTATTACATTTTATTTATGGCCGACAATATCGACAAACACTCGACTCACAAGATCTCCCTCATATTATTACTTTTTACTTTTAATTATTACATTTTATTTATGGCTGACAATATCAACAAACACTCGACTCACAAGATCTCCCTCATACTGAACTATAAAGCGCCTCTCAACGCAAAAAAACATATAACATACAATTAAAAACCAAAACCTTACAACAACAAATGATAAAAAAAAATTGTTAATATAAGTATTTTTTATGAAAACCAAAACAATATAAAAAAAAATGAAAACACTTATATATTTGAAGGTTTCGTAATGTTTTATGTATAAGGTGGAAGGACTTAAGGGGGGGCGATTCTCATAATCGTGCCACCCCAAGTGGAAGTGTTGCCACTTCGGGTGGCGCTTAAGGGGTGGCACGATTCCGAGAACCACCC
Source organism: Larix kaempferi (assembly GCA_027924585.1). NCBI lineage: Eukaryota > Viridiplantae > Streptophyta > Pinopsida > Pinales > Pinaceae > Larix > Larix kaempferi. The sequence continues at coordinate 283,259 of BSBM01002130.1, read as the reverse complement.
CCCCCCCTTAAGTCCTTCCACCTTATACATAAAACATCACACAAAACGAGGTAATGTTTTATAATGATAAACGGTGTCCTTGAAAGGTAAAAGGACAAGAATATACCTTGTGCCGACAACAAACAACAAGCAAAATTAGGAGAAAATGTTTCATTTAAAATTGATTTAAAAACGGTATGTAAACCCTCAAAGTCCATTTTTAATAATTTATGTCAAATGATATGCCATGAAATAAGGCGAGCATATACAAAATGATTATAACAACCTAATTTTTAAGCGAAAGAAAGTAGCTTACTTAATGAGTGAAGGAGCTCAGGCTTTTTAGAAAGTACAAGATGAGGTGAGGTTCAATTCCTCATACTACAAAATATTCTTAAAAAAAAAGACATAATTTTTTTTTGACATAAGAATACCGTCGCAATGGAAAAGGGGTTTGTTCAAGTCATTATTTAATAAATATAAATTAATTAAACTAATTCTTTTATGTCATTTATATAATTAAATAATTACATTTATTAAAAAAAAATTCATTCTATTAAACTATGCTAAAAACTTAACATTGTGATAAGGCTTTATGAAACATATTATCACTAATAAGATGATGAGATTGAAATAATCCTAATGCTTTTGACGTGCCTTTGCAAAATAAAGTCGCAAATATATGACAATGGTTCTTCACATGATAATAAATTTATAAAGCCTTAGAAAATCAGTCCTTGTGAGGCCATAGTAAGGATTTGGATTTTATTTTTTTTATAAAACCTTAGAAAATCAAATAAATATTTGGAAAATCCATGATGGGCGTTGCTAATACTTTAAAAAAATATTTCAGTGTCCAATGGGATTTGGGTGTCAAGAAATATATCTTTTTCAGGTAGTGTCGATAATTTGTTTTCTTTTATTCTCCCAAAAGAAAAGAAATATTTTAAATCATCACGTGTGATTACCAAGATCATAGTTTATACGATGCCTTTGAGATAATCACTTTCTTTCAGGTTGAAATTTTTTACATATTAATTTTAGTTTGAAATTTCTTAAATTAGTAGTTTAAACATATCACAAGGTATTGTATGTTTGATGTTTTTTTTTTAATTTTTCTTTTGTTATTTAATCATTTTTAATGTGTTTTATGTTTTTTTTGCTTTTGTTTTTTTATTTTATTTTATTTTTAGGATTTTTGTTTTAGTGATTTCAGTTGTTAAGGTTATAGTTTTGATTTAGGATTTTGATTGTAATTGTATCGGTCAAAGTTTTAAAAAAGTTGTAATTTTAGCTTTAAAAAAAAAAGGTGCTACTAGTAGCACCACTTTTCAAATTGAGGGTTGTTTTTTATGTTCTTAACACAAAAATATGAGTTTTTATGGTTAGAGTTCTCGTTTTGAGTATAAATTTTTCGTCAATTTGTATAACTTGTTACAACCATATGACCATATCCAATTTCGATCCATCTGTATACATCTCTCCTTCAAGTTATTGCGCCGAGAGGTGCTCTACAGCCTAGTATGGGGGAGATCTTGTGAGTCGAGTGCTTGTTGAATTTGTCGAGTGTTTGTCGAGTAAAAAAATAATACAAAGTAAACAAAAAAAGAATAATACAAAGTTAAAAGTAATAACTATTATGTCGGCAATAAACAAAAAATAATAATACAAAGTAAAAAGTAAATATGAGACTTAAACTAGAGACTTTAGAGCTTAGGATTAGGTGGTAAATATTATGTCGGCCATAAACAAAAAAGAATAATACAAAGTAAAATGTAAATATGAGACTTTAGAGTGTTTGTCTAGTAACAAAATAATACAAAGTAAACAAAAAATAATAATACAAAGTAAAAAGTAATAAATATTATGTCGGCCATAAACAAAAAAGAATAATACAAAGTAAAAAGTAAATATGAGACTTAAACTAGAGACTTTAGATCTTAGGATTAGGTGGCTCAGGTATTGCACTCAAGGAGCTATTCAAGGAGAGGTTTGCACCTCGGGAGATTTGATCCCTCTCGGCACTTGATAGAGCCTAGGATTTGGATCTAAGCTGGTCATAAAACATTTGAAAGCAGTGTTGCACATATTGTAGGTTGTGGCACTTGTCATCACCAATGTAGAATCTTGTCTCTTTCACTACTATCCTCTTGTCATTGTTGATGTCTTTCCCATGCCTATATGTGATATGTACCATTATCTCAACTTGATATGAATGATAATATTGGCTATGGATCTCATTCTATGGTTGAAGGGTGTAATTCTCAGTGAAATCCACAACTAACAATATAGTACCTGCAGGAAAGATGCTTCTATATATTTGAAATTGTTCATCCTACCATCACACTACATGCACATGTTGAACATATTGCTTGGTTTTAACAAAAAAAACCCTTCATGAAATAACACACTTGTACCTAGTGACATAGATATAAATATTCAATTTCATTGTGACATTTAAAATATATATTACAAATTTGAAGGTATGATAAGAAACAATACCATTTTCACTCACATGTGACTTCACCAATGTAATCTTTTTTCTTTCTTTCCCATTGTCCAATTGATACGTAACATACTTGAAGCTCTGCATATCTACTATCAACCTTCCAAATTCATGCTCCTCGCTTTCATGAATGTACCGATGCACTAAAGCAAATCCATAGCATGTAGATCATGTTCAATATATACAATATTTCCCATGTTATTTTTATCCATCTAGCCTTGGACACATGAGATTATGGATAAATTCCCTCGATGAAATCGATGGTAGTGTGGATGACCACTCCCGCACAATGTTAGTATGCAAAACATGACGATTGTGTACATATGTGTCATAAAAATAATCATATTCTACATGGTATCTACAACAACATGTATTTTGGTCTATGCATATTCTAACATACCAAGGTTTACATTTCTCAAATGATTTTTGGCCTAGGTTCAATTCCATGTGTTCAATCTTGAATCTCTCATAGAGATGTGTTTATGTCATGTCAAGGAATTTCTTAGTGTGGGGCTCACGATCATTAGTACCTTTACTCAACTTTAGCACATATCTTTGATTGGATGAATGCCTAGTATTGTTGAATGCCAAAACTTTTATACTAGTTCCTTGACAACATCAATTAATTTCCTGTCTAAACGAGGAAACATTCCAATGAAGGCCCCACAATATATTTGATTTGGGTTGTCAAGGTTTTCTTTCATAATAGAGTACTTTCGAAGAGCTTTCTATTTACTTAAAAAAAATTAGATGTGTAGGAATACAATTGACAATGCCTTGTGTACTTGTTTACAATCAATTATGATAACACACGATGGGAAACATTATGATCTTTTGAAATAGTAGACTTTCCAATTCTATTAAAAACCACTTGAAGATTTATAACAACATGATTACTAGCATCTAAACCTTTAACTATCTTTATGCATAAAATTATCCTAACAATAGCTAAACAACGTGATTTTAACAAAGCCAACAATAATTGACATTTGGATGCATCATTTTTTTTTTCAAAAAATTATTTGATAATTTTACTACACTACTAATCAATAGTTCATTTTGGTAACTTACCTTCAAGGGTTGCTAGAGGACTTTCATTCACTTGCATACATCTAGAAGTTCTTCGGCATGCATCGGATAGTCAAGGTAAGGAAGGTGGACATGATTTGTGAATCCGATCACCGGTAGATTGTAGCTGCACTGCATTGACATGAGAATCAATGTTGGGATTGCATTGGACATGTGTGATCTATATGTTGAACATATGATTGATCAAATTCAACTTGCACATGAGGAGAATCTTGTCTAAAATCCCCAGGTGAATACCCGTAATCTACCAAAGCTTGAATATCTTCTTCATCAATTGGATCATTGATTGTTGATAGAATATTAGATGGAATATGAATGGCCTCCATTGGATTTGAGGGGATGTCTAAGTTTTTCCATACCCAACCTTTCCTTCTCCCTTATTTCATGGACCTTTTCAAGGAGCAACTCCATTCTTCTAGACTTTTTTGCTCTATTTCTTTTGTTACCCATCTCCAAAATATTGGAATGAAAAAAGTATGTCCAATAGGTTCTAATAGAAAAAAAATATGTAAAAATAGTGAATATATATGGTGTAAGAAACCAAGAGCACCTACAAAAGAATCTTTGTCATGGGGTTTGCACATGAAAACAACAACATGTGTGTTTTGAGGAGACAATGTTGGGATGCAAAAGTTTTTTTCTACCTTATGTAATAAAAAACTCACACGTGTTATTATTTATTATTATAGTGGGGGTTCACTATAGTTTACAAGGGAGGAGGATTAAGAGAGAGAGGGAGGTGTTAGGGGTTTGGTGGAGAAAGATAATGGAGAGGGGGGTGGTTAGGGGTAGGGGAGGGAGAGGGGGGTGGTAAGGGGTAGGGGAGAGAGAGGGGGTGGGTAGGGATAGTATGTGAGAGAAAGAGATAGAGTGGGGGGGATAGGTGTAGGAGGGTGAGACGTGGGGGGGTTGGGGGTTCAAAGAGAGATATGTAAGGGGGTTATGGGTTTAGAGAGAGAGAGAGAGAGAGAGGGGGATTTGGGTAAGGTTGAGAGAGGAGGGAGGGTTAGTGGTAGGCAGAGGATATGGGGATGGTAGTTAATGGTAGGGGGAGGGGGATTAGGAGATATAGAGATGGAGGTAGGTTAGGGGTAAGGGGAGTAGGAGAGGGAAAGAGATAGAGTGGGGAGGTATGGGTATGAGGGAGTGGAGTGGGGGGGTTGGGGGTGGAGAGAGAGAGAGAGAGAGAGAGAGAGAGAGATTTGGGTTAGGTTGAGAGAGGAGGGGGGTTAGTGGCAGGGGAAGGAGATGGGGGGGTGGAGTGTTAGGTGGAGGGGTTGGAGAGAGAGATAAAGAGAGTGGGTTAGAAAGGTTTAGGAGGAGGAGGGGGGAGAGAGAGAGGGTTAGGGGTTTATATATATATATATATACCGAGAGAGAGAGAGAGGGAGAGGGTGTGGTTAGTGGTAAGGGGAGGGGGATTAGGAGAGAGGGGGGGTTAGGGGTAGGGGGAGGAGGGGAGAGAGAGCGAGAGAGGGGGTTAGTAAGGGTTAAGTGGAGGAGGGGAGAGAGATGGAGGAGGGGGGGGTTATTGGTAGTGGGACGAGTAGGGGGAACAAATAGAAAGAAAGAGAGATGAGCAGGGATTGTTAGTAGGAAGGGGGAAGGGAGATTAGGAGAGATAGACAGATAGGGTATTTAGCGGCAGGGGGAGTAAGTGTGTGAAAGGGAGTGAGAGATGGTGAGGAGGTTAGTGGTAGAACAGAGGGAGATTAAGAGAGATAGAGAGAGGGGGGGTAGGTGTAAGGGGGTGAAGAGTTGTGGGATTAAGGGTAGAGAGAGATAGGATTGATTAGGGGTAAGAGCGTGGAGTGGGGTTGCAGAAGAGAGAGACATATCAAGGGGGTTAAGTGTTTGGGGAGGAGGGGGGTTGGGGTTTTTGGGAGGAGGGAGTTTATGTTTTTGTGTGTGAGAGAGAGAGAGGGGGGGGGTGGGATTTAGGGGTGGGGAGAGGAGAGATAGAGAGAGAGGGTATGAGGTTAGGGGTAGGGGGAGGATGCAGGAGAGAGAGAGAGAGAGAGAGAGAGAGAGAGAGAGAGAAAGAGAGAGAGAGATGTGGCAGTTAGTGGTCGGGAGGAGGATAGGGGTTAGATAAAGAGAAGGAGAGAGAGTGAGGGTGTTATAGAGGAGGGGCTTAGGGAAAATGGAAGAGAGAGAGGGGGGGGGAGAAAAAGAGAGCGAGGAGAAATTAGAAGATAGTGCAAAATAATGTGTGCATTAATAATGTGCACATTTTAGTTTTCATATAGAAACACATGTGCGTTATTAAAGTGCGTGCGTTTCAAATTTAAAAAAAGAATGGAATGGATGACTTTTTCCACCTACAGGGTGGATGAGTTGTTTGCTTTGATTTTAGGTTCATATTTTCAAACTTGTGGTTTGGGCCTGCAACTAACAAAACACATCCATTTTTTCATTTCTATGTTTTGCAACCTCAAATCTACATATGCTAGAACAGTTTTGTCAAATTTGTAAAAGACATCGCTTTCTTATTTTCTATGTAACTTTTGATTGGTTGACCTATTTTGATAATGAAAAAGAACCTCCACAAGTGTAAATGAAGACCTACAAGCTAAAAAAATGGTCAATAATTGTGTTGAGACCCTCATAGTGGGGCCTAACACTCAACCTTTTAATTTCGAGGCTTCACTAACTTTTATAATATATATATATATATATATATAACATTAAAAATGATATAAAATTAGTGCCGCACAAGAAGTGTTTACAAACAAATCAAATCAATGGCCTAACACGAACATATGCATTATATTTTAGAAAAAAAAATTATACCAATCTTAAGAGAACACCATTTTCATGGAGTTTTAGTATTTTTCCATACATAAAAGTTATATATTGTTAAAGGTAACTTCACGAAAAAGATAATAATAAACTTTAGAGTTTCTTCATGAAAAATATATTGATAAGAGATATATATACTATACATAGATATAAGTTATATTTTTTTTTCATATATTAAATATAGAGTATACTATGATCATTTTTTTTTCTATCAAATTTTATGTTAATAAAAGTGCAGATATCAATGAATACTGGTATAAATTGATATTATATATAACTCATTTCAATATATACATATATTTATATAATTAAAAAAATTGAAAAATATCTTCATCAAAACAAAATTAGTTTATAAAGTTAAAATACTATATACACAAACTCAAACTTGAGATGATTGTCAATATTGTTCTCGAAATTAAATAGCAATGAGTATATTTTTATAATACATTTCACAAATTTATTTATTATTTAATAAATATATTATACAATCTACAAAACCTGATTTACAATCTATTTATTAAATCTTTATTCTCTTTTTTCTAAATTAACCTACATTTCATAAATACACATTACCACGCATCTTGTAAAAAGCACATTTCTTCCCCATAACTATATTTTGTGAACCAAGTCCCAAATCCCATTGCAACCTCCATCTTTAACTATATGTGACATAATAGTCTGAAAATCGAGGCAGCTCAAATTAAGAAACTAAAAATTCAATGGTAGAATCTGTTCTGCCATTGCCTATTTATAGAAAGCTTAGAGCCCATGGACGATACTGATTTGTCATATAACGAAAGCTTGATTGCTTTACCCGGTATTATCAATCTTTTTATCTTTGTCGTCCACCGTTGCCTAAATTAATTCACCAAATTCAATTCCTCACCTAAACGCCCTCGCATTAAAGTTGTCATTTTATCCTGCTGGCTGAAAACGATGGCCCGAACTACCTAATTTCAGATCTTATACTCATATTATAGAACATGTACTCGTATTATAGAATGGATATGTTGTTGATCTTTATTTACCGCTTAATTTATAAATGGTAAAAATCTACAGATTTAGTTTATGAGTTTATTCTAATATGTTTTTAAAAAAATTCATAATTATTTTTGTGAAATCTAATAATGAATTTTTGTTGAATAATCTAAACTTTAAAAGGTATATTTTTTTTTTTAATTTAAATTCCTGAGAGGTATGTATACCATAAATTAAATTTGGATTGGAATTTGGAAAAAATCTCAATAGTAAAAAATGACTGTTTTGACATTAAATACAGATTATTGTTACTATGAAATAGAGGTCTTATGTAGAATGGCTCATGACGAACATTTTGTTAGTCAAACTCCAGTCATTACTATTTAAATCTAAAACAATATTTAAATCTAAAACAATGTAGATCCAATTATGTACATATTATCTCACAATCGTACAAGACAATGTATCGTGTACAAAACAAGAGAAATAGCTGCAAAGCAGCTAGTCCCTGCTTTAAAATTAAGTTTATATTTTGTCTAATTGATAAAGAAATAAAATATTTATTAAAAAAATCATATATAACTATTATAGTGGTTGTTGATATAAAATAGAACAAAATTAAAATGTCATAAAAAATAGTAACTTTTTAAAAATGAAAATGAACTCATCCAACTAATTATCTTTAAACTATATATTTAGTTTAAAGAAAATATTAGCTTTTGTAAAGTATAAATAAACTTGTTCAATTAGTTAATTTTTCTTCATTTTTTCCATTTTGTTACAAAATGTAAAAACAAATGATTTGAATTGTTTATTAAATTTTATTCTAATTCAATAAAAAAAAGAAGCTCGGCTATATAAAAAATTGAATCTAAATGATCCCCAAAAAGTGGATGATATGAGGAATGTGAGGCACAATAATATACTCGGTTGTTTGAATTCTATTACAATAATTAGAATTCTCTCATTTGTTTATGAGTTCATGCCCGACAGTAGCCTAGTCCACCAATATCATGCTAGACTGTCACATGAAGGTCATGCTAGACTGTCACATGGAGGCTCGACTCAAATATCAAACAACATATGAGAAATGACATTTTTAATGTAGATGTTGGACGACGACGATGATAATGATGATGGTTAACATCCACTAAGACCAACATTGGCCTATTGGACCTTAATAAATTACTTGATTTGTTGTAACAATTTATTCCTATGCTCAAAAAGCTTAGAGAGAAGTGTACCGAGGTCACCATAATTTGACTAGTTAAAATATTAGAGAGGTTAGAATTATGATAAATATTTTGGAACTGCAATCTAATGTGGATGTACACAGGGCACTCTAAGAGGAAGTGGAATTTATCATCAACGTTCTTAGACTCACAGAGATGGAAAATCCCTTCCTCCAATGGAATTTTAGGAATTGTCCAACGCCCTATTTCACTTCGAAGCTCATGAGAGTTTGTTCTTATTTTGGCTATGTTAGTTTTCTTCTTTGAGCTGGTTAGAATATAGAGATTATTTTGGTCTTCCAGATTAGGGTTAATGACCTCCTTGTAGTATCTTAACTTCCTTTTAACCTGTTCGCACCCCAACAACCCCTTAAAAATTTTGCAAAATTGAAGGGGGCTGCATTTTTAATCTTGTAAATATTTTGCTTTCACATGGTTTTAATCTATTTTGCTTGATTCTCGAGAGTGGCTCTTTGACTTGGTTTTCATTTCAATGCTAATTCATCTTTCCCTTATCAATTCTTTGGGCTTATTTTTTGGAGATTTTGTAGATTTGAATTATTTGAGTAATTGATTATTTTGATCTTTTCAATTTATCTCTTGAAAAATGACACATTAAAAAATGCAATCATGCTTTTATCCCTCATTTCAAATAATGAACCAAATTTTATCAACATTAAATTTTCATTAAAATACTTATTAACTTACATTTATCTTGTGTTTTTAAAGAGTTTATGTTAAAATTTGAAGATAAACTATCCAATTATTTTATAAAACTTTTATTTAGGTGTTTTCTCAATTTAAACTTGTGGTTTTATTTTGATTCATTTTCAAATACATAATCATATCAATATTATTATGAATCAAAAAACTTATTTTAATAATAAAACAACTTTATTACATAATATATTTTTATATATAAAAATTATTTAATAATTAATTTTTTTCTAAAACGTTTTAGCACTTGTAAGTTTATTCAAAGCAATTATATTCTAAAAACAGATCTCTTAAGTTTAGATTGAATCCCGATGGTTATGGAATTCTATGAATATTTTAATTTGTAAAAAACAAGAGGGAGTGCATGATTGACACTTCTAGTTCTAGTTTTAGTTTTACATATGACATATTAAAAAAATACTTCTTTTGAAGTTTCTTTATCTTTTGGTTAAATATATTGTCATTATTCATTATTGTTGTAATTAAGTGGTGATGAAGACTTTCTTTATATCATGAAGTTATTATGTGGTTAAATATTGCCATTATTCATGATTGTTGTAATTAAGTTGTGATAAAGACTTTCTTTATATCATGAAATTATTATGTTTTATTAATTCAGTGCGTGGGATCCTGCATAACATGTACCTTGGATACAGCATTAAATGCAGATATACAAAGATGTGGGACCTCAAAATAATAGTCACCAAAAATTAGTAGCTTCTTAATTACCTGAGCATTTTTGGGTCAATGATTATACTTAATTAGCTTTTGAGAAATTATTTAATGATTTTAGATTAAAGTATTTTAATTTCTAAGTCAAGTAAGTAATCTTCATTAGCAAGTCATTAAAGATTATAATATTTAACTTTGATTTAAATACTTTGTATGACTTCTCTTATATTGAATTATTTCTTTATTTAAAAGCTTAATTCTCCAAATCTTCGGACTCGCAATTTTAATATTCGATTCCAAACGAATACCTTATAGAATTTTGATCTTTTTGAAAAGGTTTATAATCTAATTTATGGCAAGTACATTTAAACTTGTCACACGTCATAGCTCAAGACAATTATGAACCTTGGCCTGCAGTAAGTTCATTATGAGGCTCTTGTGAAAAAAAAGCTTATTATGAGGTTGTTGCATAATTATTAAAGAAGGATTCAACAGATTAGGTAGCTGCCACAGACATCGCCGAGTATCTTGAACGGTCACGTGGCAACTCAAGCAACAAACTTCAAGGGAATGCTGGCACGCTGCCAGATAACAGACTAGAAGATTGATTAAGAATATTTTTTATTTTATTTTTATTCTTTCAAGGTTTTACTAATTTACAATTGGCGCGGGATCAAATGCGTCAATGCAAGGATATGTCTAAAATGGTGTAGAAGAAGGATTACGCCGTCATTCTTAATGGGAATGGCCTCATTGAAATGATTGATATCCACATGTCAATTTTAAAAATTTTAAATTTATTTTAATTTTAAAATGGTGTAGAAAAGGATTACGCGGTCATTCTTAATGGAATGGCCGTCATTGAAAAGATTGATATCCACATGTCAATTTTAAATTTATTTTAATTTTAAATTATTTTTAATATATGACAATTTCTTTTTCACACTAGGTATATATTGTCAAATCAATCTTTTTAACCAATGATAAAGAGAAATTTCAAATTTCAATAAATTTATAAATCTTTTTAATTTCCAAAAAATTAAATTTAATATTTATATTTTTAGAAACTTTATAAAACTTTTGATAAAAAAAGCTGTTAATGTAAAGTCAACACATAAAGATGACCAAAAGATTGCTAAAATCCTTGCTACCCAAGGACTAATAAAGAAAAGAATATGTGTAATTGGTAATATCGTAGATAAATAAAACTAGAACTAGAGATGAGATCATTGGCTTAGCTTCTATTTCTGTTTTGCATATTTACAAGATTTTTAATAATGAGGTGGATACTCTCTCAAAGCTAGCTATAGCTATTGGAGATATGGATGGCTTAATTAATATAAAGACCTACTTTTGTTATTTAGTTGTAAGGTTTTGAGAACCTATCAGATAGTATGTTTTTTCTATGTTTGAAAGAGTGTATTTGATTTTGTAGAGCTCCAGTAGTACTGTTTTTGTTAGACTTTCACTTGGTGGAAGGAGGATATAACTTTGTTTCACTTATGAATAACAAGTTACTTTTTTTGTCTTAAAAAAAAGTAATTAATATTATCGAGTTGAGTATAATCTATTTTAAAGTGTGTAGAAAAAAAAGTAGACAAGTATCTTATGAAAGGTTAACCAATAAATTAATAATCTCTTGGATGTTTAGTGGGTTAGTTACGAGTATAATTTCTAACTTTTATAGTATATTAATAATTGTATAAGTAACTTTTAAAAAAATTGTACAACTAATAAGTTACATAAGTTAATTCATATACATATGGTTCAAATGAGTGTGTTTCAACGTTAATTCATCTTTGTTAAAAGAAACTTAGCATTTTGAAATGTTTTTAAATTTTGACAAAGGATAATTGCAATATATTTGTCACTCCTAAAATAAAAAAAAATTTAATTTTAAATCCATAAACAAAGTATTAACCATATAAATTAAACAACACAATACATGTTTAAGTATTTAAAAATGTATTATATTTAAAATATTATTAAATTTTGACACTACTCTATTTTCATGGCTCGCTCGTTCACCCTGCTGTTAAGCACCGTTTAAATTTAAGATTTGAATGCCATTTGGAATTGGCATCAACGAATTACAATATTAATTCAATGAAATTCCAGCTCCAAGTAATTAACCGTAATAAAATATTGTTATACAGTAATAAAATATTGTTATACATGTATATAGGCGATTTGAAATATTAAAATATTTGAGGTCGAATTTATGTCATGTTGCAGAGATATAATTAAATACTGTACAAACCATTGCTACCAGCTATCCACATGGCCTTCATTGAAATGATTGATATCCACATGTCAATTTTAAAAATTTTAAATTTATTTTAATTTTAAATTATTTTTAATATTTGACAATTTATTTTTCACACCAGAGATATATTGTCAAATCAATCTTTTTAATCAATGATAAAAAAGAAATTTCAAATTTTATTAAATTTATAAATCTTTTTAATTTCCAAAAAATTAAATTTAATATTTATATTTTTAGAAACTTTATAAAACTTTTGATAAAAAAAGCTATTAATGTAAAGTCAACACATAAATTCCTAAAATCCCTGCTACGCAGGGACTAATAATATAAGAATGTATCTTGTACAAAAATAAAAGATAATACAATTTTTTATCTGACCATTTTTAGTATATATGATCTGTATTTTTAGTATATATGATCTGTAGACCAACAATTTTTAGCTTGCTGCATGTCATTTAATGTAGCTGCAGTAGGTTTGTTGACAGCTGGATATCAAACTGCTTGAAATTCAACGATCAACAGACCTGCTACAGCTGCATTAAATACCCTGCTCTAAATGTCTCCTTGACTTTAACAACTTTATCCATATTACTTTAAAAATATCTTATAAATATTATTATATCAATGACATTATGGATCCATTTTCTCTGAAGGTAAATTTTGGTTGATTTAATGAATTTTGGCCTCCAAATTTGGAGCCGGGAATCCAGGCGACATCTGTCCGCCTGCCCGCTGGTTGTACGTTCCATTAAATGTTTTGGTGTTACAGAAATCTCTGCCGGTCAGCAGGCTCCTGAACGACGTAATAACTGTGAATTGGGCACCACGGGTGATCAATCCAAGTTGAGCAATGTTGAGAATAAGAATGGCGGAGGACTGGAAGTAACAGTGGCGGCCATGCCCAAAACAAACATTAACCAAGACAAGAACGATTGCTGGCATCTTCGTTGTAGGACTTATTGCAAAAGCCTAGGTTTCAAAGCGTTGACAATCAAGGCCATAGCCATATCACGTACTAGGAGAGACGAGAGTTGGTTTTCTATTTTCAAAAAATAGTTTGGGTTTTAAAATGTTTCATACGGAATTATTTAAAGAACTTTGTTATTATGTTATTTTTGTTTAATTTTTTAATTAAAGTGATTTAATTTGAAAATATTTTAAATTAACACTTAGCACTTCATCACTACAATGAAATATACCATTATGGATAAAAGTTCGTTCAATTATTTATAAATAATTGATATTAAGCAAAAACAAAAAAAATGATCAAAAGAAAAAATGTAGAGGCATATAGATCAAGTGTCATGCAAATTGCATAGTTAATATATTGATACCTATTAAATTCATGTTTCACATACATCGCATCAAATTCCACTACCAATTAAATGTCACAATTGCTTCATGTAGAGTTCTAGTCCTATAATGCCTAGTTCAATCCACTCTACTTAGTAAGCATGGTAGATTACTTGAGTCAATCAAGGCAATCACATGGGTTAATATTTGAAAAGCATCTTCATTTCCTTCTCGATAAAATCTTATAAATGAAGGCTTCTTTCATGCAATAAAGCTCAGGTTAGACAAGAGTAAGGTTATGTTGCAAGATATTAGCCAAATATTATAAGGCCACTTGCTTCAGTCCCATTCAGTGTGCTTAATGGGTGGTTGTGTTGTGAAAAATTCCCTTATAATATTTCCCATTGTATAAATGGAAAAGATGCCCAAATCACTCCTATATTAGTGAGAGAATCCTAAATAGGAAATAACCCCCAAAGAGTTTGATTAGAGATCATCTCCATCACTCCCTCAAAGTGATATTTTTCCATTTTGTACATTTTTTCTTGCATATTGCAATACAAAGGATTTATTATTTCCTCCTAAAAGTTGTTTAATGTGATTTCTAAGCATACTTTGTGGATATTTACTAACCACTTGAATTTTCAATATTGTTGGAGAATTGTGTTACTAGTATTCATTGTCATTATGTGCAAGTTCTTCAAGAGGCTTCTCCATTGGACTACACTTCTCCTTGCTCTACATCAAGGTGTAATAAATGAGAAGCTTACCTGTGGCTTACCTCAAGGTTTGTTTCTCTCTTCTTCTTCAATTTCAATTTATTGTGTGCTTGGGGAAATAACTTCATTTGTTTTAATTTACTCACACAACTCGCATTTTTCCTTTGTTTCTACCTCACTAGCCCCAACCTATTGATTCCTTGCATTTGAGCATCCCTTGCATCAAATCACAAATAACAAAATGGTGACCACACTAGATGTTTGCATGGTCCTACATGGAAATGTCAAGCATGGATTGTCATATAGTTGAACAACATATTGAAACATGTCTTGATGTTCCACCTATTTGATACAAAATAACCTAGTAATCCTAAAAAAAATCCCTAGTTATCAAAGACTAAACAAACTGCATTTCATTGGCTTCATTTACCACATTGCCTACACATATTGGGTGTCTAATCATCTCCCTATCAACAAAAAAAAGGACTTATTAGGGTTTGTCTTGATTTTTGTTATCATAGTCAAGCTTGCCCCAAAGACAACTTTCATACTACCTTTAATGACCAAGTAATCCATGAGTGTTCCAACCATGAATTGTTTCCATTCATGGATGTTTTTTCAAGATACAATTATATTTGAATCTATCAATAAGATCAGTAAAAAACTGCATTTATCACACCATATGGGACTTTCACTTATCATGTCATGACATTAAAACTTAATATCCAGAGAGCCACATTCCTATGTGTTCCACACGTGTTCCATGACATGATCTACATCATTCTAGACTCCCTAAATGATAGACAAACTAGATCTAACAACAATCACAACCCTTAGAGTACATTTGTGCCATGTTCCTTCAATGTCAATAACATAAAATTTAGTTTAAAAACCCTCTTAAGTTTTTTTTGTGTCACTATTGGATGCTTCCTTTAGATTTTATCTCAAAGAATGGGATTTCAATCAATCTCTCAAAAATACCAACCATTCTAGAACTCCCTTCACCACACAACGTTCCCCAACATTAAAGTCTTCAAAAGAAACTAAATATTTTGTGACACTTTGTGCCTAACTATGTCACTTGAGCTCTTTTTTTGTATCTGTTTTGCAATCAAATTACTCTTCTATGTAATGACAAAGCACAATGATCAGTTCACATGCTTAAGAATTCTCTCACAACAAACTTTATTAGTTCCCTCGAATTTAAAAAAGATTAAATATCCTTTACATGTTGAATTTGAATTTCACTATCATTGGCATGTCAGTATAGTAGGGAGATGATGATAGCAAAAATGTCATTTATTATGTTAGAAAAAAGTTGTCAAGATCTGTGTTGAAATATAACCATGGATTATAAGTTGTCAATGGTTGTAGTATCATTAGTGTAGTCCTCGGATAGATATATCCAATGAGGTATCATGTGCGTCAAACGGAGATCGTATGCCAAAGTTACGACGTCGGGAAATTGACGTACCAATTTACCCCAACAGGGCCCATAGTTTGGCATTTTGATCTCCTAGGGTTAGGTTTTTGGATGTTTAGGGTTTTCCTTTGTTTCTCAATAATAGATAGGCTTCGAGCCCCATTGGAACTCAGAGTTCAAAGGCCGGTGGCCACCACATCTCTTCTCAGAGATAAGCTACCAGCGCCCTAGCTAGTTTATTTCCATTATGTATGTAAGCATATTTCCGTTATGTGATATTAATGAAATGAAGTGTTATTTATGCTGCATCTCTGCGTTTATGTGTATTTCTGTAATTCCTTGTGTTCCTTCATAAGTCTGGATCATATGTCCCTATCAACCACAAAAAAATTTCTTTGGTGGTTTGATTTAAAGGCATGGTTCCTTGGTTAATATTTCATCATTACCAGTTTACCTCGTACGCAATAGTGGTTTCCATCATTGATCCATGATTGCATGGATCCTTCCAACATAGAATCCATTACATCTATGTGTACCATGACATATTGTATTAATACCTTGTTATGCATCACCATAATCAGTTGGTTTCATCAACAATGTTTTCTCCTTTATATCCTAATATTTGCGTCCCTCTCGTGTTTTCTCTAGACATATCTCTTTATTTTCAACAAACAATTGGCTTTTAAAATGACAATATCACCTTAAAGTTTCCTTGAGATGGAATTGTCTAGAGATCCCATAGATCCTTAATCTCAAGAGACATGAGGTAAAAACATAGTTAATCCCTTGGAACTTACCAATAAAATATAGGGGTTTTTTGGATGATCTAGCTTCTTTTCTTCCTTTCAATGATCTTGTTTCCCAAAAATTTGGGGACCACCTAGAGTTGCAAGATCTCAATGAGATGATAAAATTACCCTCCAAACTCTAGTTCCTCGACATCCCGTTGGGTAAGATCCACCAGCGAGCAAAGGCACATGAGAACAATGAGAACAAGACAAGTAGTTGATAGGTTACTAGAACCCACTTTGTTGTAGAACATCAAAGAAAGACATGACTGATAAAAATTCTTTGGGGGTCAATATTCATGTGGATAGGCCCTACTAAAGACTTAGAGATTTTGAAGGGGGAACAAATTGTCTAGATCATGGGGACTCTAATCTACTAGAAGGTAGGAACCATCAAGGACTAAGCGTATTAGAGTTATACATTCCATGATAAAACCTTCTCAATATCTATCCCCCAGCGAGCAGAACCCATTCATGGAATATAGATAGCTATATTGAAACATTAAAAAATTTCGTAGATTCCAAACCCCCACTTTGTGAGGCATTTCTATGATACTTAAATATTGTGATTGTTGAGTGGATCATTCCAACCATTAAAGCTATATTCTCCTAGTAAGCAAGGTATGATTCCAACCATTACAATTGTATTCTCCTAGTAAGCAAGGTCCACCCAGACAACAAGGACTAGTAAGGAAATCACATACCACTCATGTGCCCTTTAATCTTTAGAGGAGCGAGATCAATGGGAACATTGGGAAGTTGAAAGCCCAAATGGAAAACATTTGCAATCCTTTGCTAAACTATGAAAATGAAGAGGGATATGCCTCATCAACACTTCTCGAAGCACAATAACACTAGAAGTCGTAACACATATATTTAAAAATATTCATTTTAATATTCCGTTATATAAGTATGAAAATAAAGACCATTTTAGTTGCATATAAATTCCTCATTTATCCACGTAACCTTAGAACACAATATATTCTTAATTTGTAATATTGATAGCTCGGTTCATGAACATGGAATCCCACCCATGTCCATAAGTGACAAGACACTAGAGGTATTTGATAATGTGTTCATTGGATTCTTATTTGAAAAAGGAACAAGAGAAACAAGTTGCAATGTCGGTGACAATAGATCTTCGGCTAGAATTTGCTAGTGACTAATATCTTCTCCTAGTCACCAATATCTCTCTATAATTTCTACTACTATCATATAGTACTATTTCCCTGGATACATTCAAGCTAGGGAATTTTATACCTTATCATGCATTTTCCATGCTTGAATTGTTGTTGCATTGCTTGGTGCCTTTGTGACACTTTGTGACATTACCGCTTGTGGCTCTTGTTTTAATAAATATATTATTAAGGTTTTGTCTGGCGGAAGCTTCCAACTCTGGCGGAAGCTTCCAACTGTGGATTGATGTGCTTTTAAAAGTATTATATTTATAGCATCTTTTGTTACTTGTGTAAGTAAGTAATATATTTATAGTATCTTTTATAGTCTTTTGGAAGTATTATCAACTTTTATTTTTATTAGGACGGAAGCCCTGTCTACATTGGGGAAAATGGATTTTTATAGTATATTTAGTACATACGAATATTTAAAAATTTATAAGTTACATTTTTTTAAATATTAAATATTTTGTATTGTTGATTAAAAATAAATGATGTAATTTTTATCAATAAAAATTGTTAGTTGATAAAAAATAATTTTAAAAATTCAATAAATTATAAATTATATATTGAGTGATTATGAACTTTGCAGAAAATATTATTATTCTTTTTTTAAATATGATATATTTCTGATATAAATTTTAATAATATATTTAATGAATATGATATTTTGAAATTCAATTATTACACTTTTTTTTAGAAGTATTATATATGTTTTATGTTTTTAAGTGAAAATCAATGACATAATTTTATGAATAATTATTGTTAGTTAAAGAAAAATAAAGAAAAGAATCACACATAATATAATACTTTTTAAAATCTTTTGGGTGGCAAGTTATTAATATAACACTTTTTGAAATCTTTTGGTTGGCCAGTTATTATTATTTTCTAAGTATTTTATTTAAAGATGGATATTAAGAGGGATGGTTATTATTATTTTCTAAGTATTTGTGAATTTTTTTGGGTGGATATTTAAAGATGGATATTAAGTAGATGGGTGGCAAGTTATGACTATGTTAAATAGATTTTTAATTTAATTGATTGGTTTTGGTTATTTAATAGAAAATTATATTTACATTTATAAATATTATTAAAATTAATTATTATGGTTGTTAAGTAAAAAACAAATATTTTATAGGATTTTGACAAGGCTTGTGGTTTTTATAATATTTTTTTTATTGGTTATCGAAGGACTCACTAGACTTATAGATTATGCTAAGAGGAATGGTAGACCATCTAAAATCAAAAGTGTAGCAGGACATTATATTACACATTTGTTATTTGTCGATGATGTGGTATTGTTTGGTATTAGCATTGTGGAGGAGTGGAATGTTTTTTTATGAGATGATATCATTGTTTTATGAAGTATCTGGCATAGAGGTGAGTGCCAATAAATCTTGTTTTCTGAGGAATGCAGTTAATGATGAAAATTTTGCACAGATATCTTTGTTGTTCCCATACAGGTCTAATCCTATAGAAAGTGGTTTTAAATACCTTGGATTTTTTTTTTAATCCCATTAACTACAAGAAAGCTGACTGGATGTGATTAGTGAAAAAAATAGAGAAGAGAATTAGTAATTGGTGCTACATATTTCTCTCTCTAGGGGGGAGACTTACTCAGGTCAGCTCAGTATTAGTGGGAATTCCAGTCTATTGGCTTTCCTTGGAAAAACATTTGACTTCAATTTTGCACTTGTTAAGACAAAAAATCATAAACTTCATATGGTTTGGTTCTGCTAACAGAGATAATATTCTTTTGGTTAATTGGGAGAAAATATCTCTTCCAAAAAACATGGGGGGATGAGGCATTAAGAATCTATATTGGTTTATCTTTGATTTGTGCTTGAAAAGTTTCTAGTGAGGTATATTCAAAACTAGTTTATGGAGTGATGTTCTTAAAGATAAAGATTTAAAAGGAAAATATGTGGTACTATGGAAAATAAATCATAATAAATCAGTTTGAGGGGTCTCAAATTTTTGTCAAGGGTTTGTTAAGGTCTTTCCTTGGCTTGGTATATGGTTTTCTTAGAGAGTGGGTAATGGAAAACATGTCTGGGTGGGAGTGGACCCTTTCATCGGTGGGGAGGACTCAAATATTCTGTCACAATATCTTAGATACTATTTGGCTAAATTTGGCTTCTCCACTCTAGAACATGTGAAGAGATCACTATGGTTGAGAAATTGTGGATCCTATTGGATTCTTGGTGAATACTTGGGCCTTCAAGGGAAATGGGTAGAGGAATGGGCGTAATACATTTCTATGCTTAATAGAGCAGATATCATATTTACAAATGTTGATGATTCTATAGAGCGGACTTGGAACAATACAAATGGACATGTGAGTGCCAAATTGTAACATATGTTGACATTACTCATGAAAATTATGTTATAATTGAGATGTTGGTACAATAAGTTGTGGAAATGGAATATGCCTCTTAAAATTAAGTGTTTTCTTTGGATATATTTAGAAAATAGCATCTTGACCTGGGATAATTTAAATAGAAGAGGTTGGAGTGGTCCCAATTATTGCTTACTTTGTCATGCTAATGCTGAGTTTGTTTTGCACATGTGTGTACAATGCATTTTCTGTAAAAATATATGGAAGGAAAAAAAAGATGAGCTCCATATTTCATATGAGTGGGGTACCTCTACAGTTGAATTTAGGTAAGTGGGTTGAGAAGGTTCACATACATAAATATTTATTGGCCTTCATCTATTGGGGTATTTGGAATTCAAGGAATTCTACATTTTTTTAGGACAAGACACAAAATGAGTATGTTGTTTGGCAACATAATTCTGGGCTTAAAAGGAGAATGGTACAAGGTGAAAATCCCAGAAACAAAGGATGATTTCATAACCATTCATATCTTCTCATACAACTGTGGATTTTTTTGAAGGGGCATCTCAACAGGGTGCATGTGGTTGTGGGATGTAACTTAAAATTAATGCATCTCATAAATACAAAATTTGGATGAGTTGTGGGATAGGTACCAATACCATAGCAGAATTGTTGGATCTTTAGGGGTTACTATATTTTTCATCTAATATTGGCATTGTTTCCTTACAGGTAATTGGGTATTCCAAAGTAATTGTAAATTGGGAAATTGGTACTTCTTTGTTACAGGCCATCACCTTGGAGCAATGGTGTCAGAGAACTATGTTGCTTCTTGAAAACATTTAAGAAATCTATGTCATGCATATATAGAGAGAATATAATCAGATTGCAGATGATCTCTCTAAGAGGACTATTAGTGGGCCTGAATGAACTTTAATATATGAAGAGTACAAGGACGATATCCTTGTAACAAAAAGATCTTATGGCATTTATTAGATGGTGATTTGTTTAATGGATGATGGTATAATATAGGCAATTCAGGTCATGGTTTTTATTAACGGGCCTGTAAAAACAGTTAGATTGTTGAACCTTTGCATTTTTTATAGTCTTGATAACTTATTAACTTAGTGAAGCAAATACTATGGTAGAAAGTTGTTAAATTTATTATGTTATAACAGAAACTCTTTTTCGTATTAGAAAGCTATGATGTCAAGGATAATGCTTCTTTGATTATTTGAATAACAAGAAGTATTTTCTTTTTCCTTGTTGAAAAAAAAGACTTGAATTTTGTCAATAAGTGAGACTTGTTAAAAAATAATAGATTCAAGACTAAGTAGTAATACATTTAGTGAATTTATAAGTTTCTATTTTTTTATGTTGTTGGATGAAAAACAAGAACCTAATTATTTTTTATAAGTGAAACTAGTTGAAAAATAATAAAATTAAGGCTACTTGGTAAAATCATTGAATATAATCTTATTGAAAAAAATTCAACCTCTAAAATTATTTTTTTCTAAAAATATTTAACACAAAATTTTACTAATATAAATATTAAAGATAAAACAATATTATTAAATCTAATCACATATGGTGTTTTTATGTCAGATGGTGGAAATGTATTTATAATGGGTGGGCATCAAAGTGATCTATTATATTTGGGATTTTATACTTTACAAATATAAGTAAATATAAAACAAATAAATGAATATCAATCAATTATTTTAAGTATATCGTTGATGATGTTATGTTGGGTTTAATATATATTACGACCCAAGTCCACTTAACTATGCACCAACAAACCCTAAGATACCGGCCCTTTCGGCATCACTTGTGAGAAAGTGACATCTCACCTGAGGTACCTATGGGAACTGTATTAACCAGATTCCTACAGGAGTGACTTAAATATACTGCAATCAACATTTTAGAGATTCAACAAGTCAATCAATATCCCATAAATTCCATATAATGCAAACATATCAAATCCATCATGTACATTCATTAGTTGCGCAATAAACTTAATTAACCATCATATATTAGCAAATCATCGCTATTCAACCATTATAATGCGTAGCAACATAAAAGGAAGTAACACACATCAACTATGCACACACACACACACATAGATTACATGGAAACCCAATACGGGGAAAACCACAGAAGCGTTATTCATATTCATGAGTCGCAACAACTTTAGCACTTCATGTCTGCGCACACAAATAGCAGAATTCCTCTTCTCATAACCACAGATTTGTGCACTAATCTTACAAATTGTTCCAAACTCTTGCGACTCGCTCATACAAAAGCATTACAACAATGTCTTTTCATACCCAAAATAGACTCTCTTCAGTATTTAGACCAAAAATAGGAAGACTACCGAAATTCTAGCCAACCCAAAACTTCCCAACCCATTACACATATATAGGACTTATTCACATCCCTCATGCTCCCACTACTTGGACTCATTAATGTAAGTGAACACAAAACTATAACTGCTCCCAACTAACTCCGTTGTTGATGAAATCAAACGCCCTTTGTTCCTTATTCTTCAACCTCTACGTCAAAGTTGATCTTGCTTTTGTGGATCACTTCTTCCTATCTTTTTTCACACCAAAACTGGATGCAAAAAACTACTAACCGCACCAAAACTATCAAGGCCCAACATGTTATGTAGAATTTTATTTTAGATTTGATTATGTGAGGGAGAGTTACAATTAAAAGCATAAGTATAGATATAAATAGAAAGATTAAGTTTAATTATATATTATATATGATGCAAGAGGCATCTCATAATTGGGTATACCAAATGGATAAGGTTAAAACATATAATAAAAAATTATTCAATTTAATTTTTATTTAAATTTCTTGATAAAATTACTTTTATAGTTGAAGATTGTAAAAATGAAATTACCAAATTTATTATGGTTTTCCTATGTTAAGAGGCCCTAAAGCTAGAGTATTTTGAAAGGAAGCTGGTGTTATCCTCAACCTTTTTTGTACCACAAATTATACAAAAAAAATTTCATTTTAAGGGTTTTTTGGGTTAGTTGAGTGGTCACTTTCCTTATGTAGAACATGAAAAATATTGACAATTTTCATCTACGAGATTAGGATTGATTAATTCTTTGTAGTATCTAAACTTGTTTTTATTGATAATTTCATTGTCATGAGAATTCTTGAATTTAAACTTTATAGGGATACCAAATTTGATATTATCAATATTACTAAATTGTTTGTTTGCTTTTGTTATGTCCTCGACGTTTAGTTTTCACGTAGAGACATTAGTTCGGGTTGTGGTTCAAATTTTGCAAAGAGCTAAAGGTTGGCCTATAGTGTGTTATTTTATAATTTTTTTAAATACCATATTTATTTGATTGTTCATTGGATATGTGCATATGACGCTTGCTTGGGGTCTTGTTCCCTAGGACCCAACAGGGAGTTTGCGTAAGCCGGGTCCAGGCAAGTGTACCAAGCATTGAAAACAAAGCCAATACGATCACTGGAAGCTTCTCCCTATGTGCTCTCCCAAGTCACGTCTTCGTTGCTGCTCCCTACACACTCTCCCAAGTCATGTCTTCTCTGTTGCTCCCTACACGCTCTACTAAGTCACGTCTTCACTACATTCTACCGACTTTCCTATGAACGCAGCACTGACTCGCCCATGAACACAACACCTTCAAAATGTTGGGTGCGCAAAACACCTCCAAACATACTAATGTTTCCATGTTGGGTAGCTCTCTTAACTCATACCACCCAAAAAAATCTATGTGTTGAAGCTTTGTTTCCTATGCCAACACCCATATTCTCTTTAGCTTCACACATATGCCTGAGAATAAAGTTCCACCACTCTAGTATGGATTTTTTAGCCAAATATTTTTTCCATTTCGCACGTATTCACCCCACCCCCAGGTTACTTCATTCGAGAGTGCGGTTCTTCAACGAGAGTTGTTCTGGAAAGCAGTTTCCATGTTCGAAATAAAAAGTAACTGATCAGAGGCAGGGCCTCACCATTCCATGTAGACACTTTAGGAACTCTAGCGACAACGCCAGTTCACTTGAAAGGGCATGTAGAATAAGAAGGTAGGTAGGGCGAGACTGTGCTTTCTATATTCATAAAAGAATAAAGGTATCAAAGAATGCTAGAATACTATGTTCCAAGAACAACATAGTGAAAACATCATTTCCTACTAGAAAGAGGGCCCCCATATTCTCTTCAAATTCACACATATTCCTACATGCAACTCCTCCAAAGATATAAATTTTACCATACTTGGCAACTTTTCACAATGCGCCAACCCCCTGATAATCTTCAGTTTCAAAAATATGTCTGCACCAACTAACATCTAGGAATTAAAGCTTTGACAGCTACGTCAACCCCCATGTGCTCTACATATTCACACATTCACTTTCCCTTGACACTTCCAAATATGCCAATGTTTCCATATTTGGTAGCTCTTCTAACTCAGAGCACCCAACAACAATTAAAAATCCAAGCTTTTTCAGTTGTGCCAACACCTAGATGCTCTTTAGTTGCACACATGCCGCTTTAGATACAAGTCCTCCAAACAAACTGACAACTATATAGATTCCTGCAAAAGAAAAATGTTCAGGCATTTCGACCATAAGAGGATTTACCAATCATAATTATTAGGGGGATTCATAATTTTCCATGTAGATATATTTACCAATCATTTTCCATGTGAATACAGGAGGATGTACCTTTATTTGGCTAGCTTTGTGCATACAAAAATAGCAGGTACAAGGAAAACATCAATTGACCAATGTATAATAGGCCACGTGAATGCAAAACAAAATTTCAAGTAAGGGGCCAGCTTCTAAAGGTCAATAGAGCTACCAAGCCACGGGATAATCACAACAACAATCATGCATTGGTTCCATTTCTTATATTGAACTAAATTGAACAATTGTTATACAAAATTAGTCTAAATTAAGCATTTCATGAATATAGGATCACACTTAGTCAATTATAATTGAATATAATGGAATCTATGAGCCAGTTTTTCAAATATTGTTAACTTACATTGAATTTCAGTAGTGGGCATTTAGAAAATCCAATGTGACAACAACAATCAATTTAATGTTGCAGTTAGAATCTCCCCACTGCAATACACTCTCCACTATAATACACTCTTGTTTTCATTTAACTAAAAAGGAATTTGGATAAGAATACTTCTACAGAGAACTGACTATAATGGCTGCATACACGAAATGCATTGGTTTTTGTCTCATTTCCATCCATACATTCAGGCATTAGGGGGGCGATGCTGCCAAAACAAGAAGGTAGGATGGGATATCTCCTGGCATGCATGAACAACACATCATCGAATGGAGAACAAGTGTATGGAATTCACATTAAATATTTGTGGAATACATCGGGAATAGTTGAAACACCACGTAGCATATAAAGTTGTGTACTATATCTTTTCATTTTAATTAGAACAAATGACAACAATTTTAAACATTAAGTGATAAATCCATTGAATACAACAACATATTGGTAATTACATTGATAAATCCATTGAATACAACAAAATTTTGGTAATCGAATTTAAAAATAATTATGGTTACAGTTTTTGTCGAAGGCCATATAGCTCTACATTCAATTAAGGTTACAATGCATTGAAATCAAAGAAATCAGGTGAGAATTCCTCCGATTGCAGTTGGTATCATAAGAAGGCATTGGTTTCCTTTTTCGAATGCATAATATGAATTCTCTCTGTGTTACTATTTGGTTGAGATTTGATCTTCAATTCTTTTAGATGCAGGAACTTGAAACAATGAGACACTTCAATCACATAAAATTCATACAACCATAACACAAGATATACCCTGGGGAAAATCCTCAAAACTATGAGAACAAAAACCCCAGCAATTCTTCTCAGTATAATATAATGGATAGTAGAGAATTCTTTCTTTTACAACATAGAATATGTCTTTCGAAAGATAAGAGATCACCAAAACACTCTTGGTGAAGATACAGAATCCATAGAGAAGAGAGATTAATTGGATGTGTTTTCCAATGTTCCCAACACATCAATAACAAGAAATAAAAATAACCTGCACAAAGAGAAGTGCCTTTCCTTCAATGGATAAGAGAAATCGCTTCACAATGAATTCATCAATCTTGTATAATATATTTATACATTATTCTCATGCATTGACTTCTTCTAACTTCAGGATGAACTCGCCATCAGACTAGATGTATCAATATTGCATGAAGAAGTGTGCCCCACATCTCATGCAGTGATTTATCTCACTGATATGTCTCTTAGGATGAAATCGCCTCTTAACTGAAAGCTTTCCCACTTAGTTAGGTGACTAACTTAAGTGTCTTCATGCAAGTGTTGTAACTCAAGTGTCGTCTTTTAGTTTAACATAAGTGTCGTCATACAATAACACTTAGTTAGCAAGATCTTCTTTGTTCTAACTTAGTTAACTCTCTTTAACTGATTCTTTCTTGATAACATCACTATAGTGATCAATTAGATTTCTCCTTGATTTACTGAAGTGTCATAGTTTAGTTTAACTAAAGTGAAAACACTTTAGTTAACACTTAGTTAACTATTATTAACTGAAATCATGTTGATTGGTTTACTTGTAGTGACCATTGTGAGTTCTTTAGTTAACTGGGGCATACATTGTGGCTTTAACTGAAGCTTGACAATTCGATTTCACTTAGTCATCTCCTGATCAATTCAAATTCTCTTTTTCTCTATGCATTGATCTTTATCTCTTTATCTTTTACTGCATGGTCAATATGTGCTAACTTTAATTATCCATCACATTACATTATACTAAGAAGAATTATTGGATGTTGTGATGATAGTATATTATTTCGGACCAAATAAACATATGCTAAAGTAATTCACTTTAGAGGTGATCAATCTCTAAAGGAGACTTAATAGCAATATGGTGATCAATCTCTAAAGGAAACTTAATAGCAATATGGTGATCATGGTTAATAATACATCACACAACATTAAATTCTTTTAACAAGTAAAGAATGACCTTTATACAGAAAGTACACCTCTATACAGGAGTTCCAT
Organism: Larix kaempferi; assembly: GCA_027924585.1. Taxonomy (NCBI): domain Eukaryota; kingdom Viridiplantae; phylum Streptophyta; class Pinopsida; order Pinales; family Pinaceae; genus Larix; species Larix kaempferi. The sequence continues at coordinate 256,221 of BSBM01002130.1, read as the reverse complement.
CCCATGGATACCTTTATACAGAAGGTTCACATGAGAATCATGACTTGACACACAAGTCTGTAGCCTTGTCCAACAATACTTTACAACATCATTGCTTTGATCAATTACCTATATACAAGAGGAATAACCTTTACATGGAAGGAAATCAAAGTGTTCACCTCTATTGGAATATTTAAAACCCATACCTATGTCAATTAATACATTAGAGGCATTAATTTTATGATTAATTACTATGTATTAGACTAGATAGTTGGCATATGAGTCATTGTGTGGACCACAAGGAATTTTTGGGGGGACCACAAGTCTTCCTGGTGTGGACCACAAGCGTCCTAAGTCACTTGGGCACATTTCTGGTGATCCTGGATAAGATTCTGGTGAGAAAGGCGCATTACTGCTTTTTACTGCTTTTGGGTGAAAGGTGAAAAGCTAGTTGACTAAGGAAACTGTTTTTTGGACCACTTTCACTCCTTGATGTTTATTCCTTCCATTTTTTGGATTTAGAATTTTTTTTCATCACACATGACTCTCTGATCACTAAATCAAAAATTCGTGAGCCTTTGGTGTGACTTGGAGAACACACTTGCCACCTAGGGGGATTTCGCATCAATTTAGTAAGTCTGCTTTTGTGAGGATTCAAATGGCATCCTTATGCATTCGAATATCTGATGTAAAGTTATATATTGAAAGCCATTTAATTTCCCAAGTTTGTCTGGTGTAATATTATTCTCTTGAGTAATTCAGTTTGCATCTTATGTGATTAAATTTCAGTGTTCTTGACTAGTTGTGTGAGATCTTCTGTGCGAGTGTGTAATTTCTTGATTAGATATTACTCTGAACTAAATTTCACATGGTATCAAAGCTATCAATCTATTCCTTTCTCCTTCTGTTGTCTTGCAGGATCCAACCAGTCTCAAGGAGGGAGCAATAATTCATCCACAGGGCGCATTTTATCATCCGGAGGGCTCAACTAAGCATCCAGGGGCGTACCCAAATCACTCCAAAATTTATTTTAGAGATTCCATGGATCAGTCAAATCATATCATCCTCACTCCATTCAATTATTTTGACTGGAAAGTGCAAATGGAGATCATGTTGAGGAGCAAAGGCCTCTACAGGGTGATTGTGGCAACTGAAGCTAAGCCAACCTCAATAATTGAGAAATCAAAGTGGCATAATAGAAGAGATGAATCCTATGGCTTACTGTGTCTCACTACATCCAGGGATCTTCTATTCCATATCAATGGTATTACCTCTCCCAATGAAGTTTGGCTAAATCTTCAAGAATTTTTTGTCAAGACTGATGAATTAAGAGGCCACCAACTGGATGATGAACTAGTTTCATTGAGTTCATAGAATTTCAATAACCTCCAGGATTTCTTCTCCAAATTCAAGTCACTTGTTCTACAGTTGAAGCAATGTGGTATTGATAAAAAATATGAGCAACTAATCTTGGCCATTCTCTCCAAGCTTGGCCCAGACTACTCAATCTTTGTTTCGACCTTTCATACAACCAAAAAAGCAGTTCGAAACTGGAAGAGTCCTACTCTCTCAGAATTCATGGAGTCTCTTACAAAAGAACAAGACAAATTGGTCTTGATGGGAGACATAAAAAATCCATCAAAATACCACTGTCTGAATGTTGGAGATTCAAAGGGTTCGAAAGGGAATAAGAAGGGCAACTTAAAGAAGCCCACTGATCAGAGGAAAGACAAGAAGAAAGTTCCTGAAGACTCCTACCACTCAAAGAAGAATCCAAATAAGAAGAATGAGAAGGAAAAGTGTACTTATTGCAGCAGGGGATTTCATCCTGAAATATCCTGCATGAAGAAAACCATTGATCAAATGGCTCTACTCCTGGAGAAAGCCAACATTCCTCTTCCTAAGAGCGCAAGGAGGAAGGATGGAGGACAAAATTGTGAAGATAAGGAGAGATTGCATGCACTGATGGAAAGCACATCCAATCCTACCTCACTCACTATTGATTCCAGAGCTTCAAGGCACATGGTGTCTACAAGTGAGTTCTTGCTTCACTTGACTCTTCCTGTGGTCCAAATATTGTGTTGGGTGACAATTCTGAAACTTCGAGCAAAGGTAAAGGCAACATAGATATCGATTTTGGCTCATTCAATAATGTCTTGTATGTTCCTGGACTAGCTGCTAACCTTTTGTCAGTATACCAGATGACCCACACAGGTTCACCCAAAAAGGTGACCTTTACACAAAATGGTGTTGAGATCTGTGAAATGTCAACAAGCCGAATTGTTGCATTAGGAACTGCTGACCATAGCTCTAGAATCTACAAGTTTTCTCATTTTGTGCCATTCCCCTCACCTTCTGCTCTTTTAACCCATGCCAATGATTCAAGCAAATTGTGGCATGCAATATTTGGCCACCTAAAATATAAATATATTTCCCAACTTCATGATAAAGAAATGGTCATAGGGCTTCCCAATATCATATTTTCCAAAGGTGTATGTAAAAGTTGCATCCTAAGAAAACGCCCTAAGCATAAGTATGGGAGATCCAAAACTGAGTGAACCTCTGCACCCTTGGATCTTATTCACAGTGACATATCAGGTCCATTCCCCCATGAGTCCTTGAACCATGCCAAATACATCCTTACCTTCATAGATGACTTTTCCAGGTATGTTGGATCTATTTCATCAAGTTAAAGTCTGGATTTTTTGGTCTGTTCAAGCTTTTCAATGCCTCAATTGAGAACCAATCTAGTAGACATATTAAGATTATCAGATTTGATAATGGTGGGGAGTACATCAAATCTGAGTTTCAACAATTTTGTGCCTCTTCAGGAATTCAGATGCAACACTCGATTCCATATACACCTCAGCAAAATGGTGTTGCTCAAAGGAAGAACAAATATGCTTGTGGCAAAGTCTTTATCTCCAAGGATTTGGGTTGAGGAAATAAATTGTGCCACATAAATTCAAAATAGGTTTCCTCTCAAAGCTCTCAAAGGAATCACTCCTTTTGAGGCTTGGACTAGGCACAAACCTGATATTTCTCATTTCAGGATTTTTGGCTCCAAGGCTTGGGCTAGGATTCCACTTGACAAGAGGATGGATATGCACCCCCAAAGCCAAAATTGTCTTTTTGTTGGCTATTCAGAGGACTCCAAAATCTATAAGTTTCTGAAAATGGCTACTCAAAAAGCCTTTATTGAAAGAAGTGTTCAATTCAAAGAAGAGCCCTCTCAGAATGTTGAAATTGGAGAACCATCTTCACCACCACCTGAAGAAGTAAGTGATGTTGCTCTTGAATTTTTTTATTCTGATATTTCTGATGAGGAGGACCATTTTATTACAAGTCCTAATTCACCAACAAGGCCTAAATGGGCTTCTAAAACTTTGCAAGCATCATGTGAACTAGTGGGAAATCCTCAGGACACAAGGAGGACTAGATCATAATTTGAGACCGCTCTCAATGTGAATGACCCCTACCTATATGAGAGATGTTATATGATGGTGGATTGTGATCCTCAGACATATGAGTAAGCCTCACGTGAACCAAGATGGAAGGCTTCCATGGATGAGGATTTCCATTCACTGCAGAAGAATGAGACATGGGAGCTAGTCAAGCTCCCCCCAGGCATAAAATTGGTAAGGTGTAAGTGGATGTACAAAACCAAGTGTGAAAATGATGGTACAAAAGTGAAATATAAGGATAGTCTGGTGGAAAAGGGCTTCTCCCAATTCCATGGCCTTGACTACAATGAGACTTTTGCACCAGTTGCACAGAAGGATTCGATAAGACTAGTTCTGGCAATTTATGCATCCAAGCACTGGGAAGTGCACCACATGGATGTCAAGAGTGCATTCCTCCATGGGGATCTTGAGGATGATATTTATATGCAGCATCCATAAGGCTATACATATGATCTTAAATATTTTTGCAGGTTGAGGAAGTCCTTATATGGGATTAAGCAAGCCCCCAAGGCTTGGTATGCCAAAATGGACAACTTTCTCTTGCCACAATCTTATGTGAGATGCAAATATGATCTTAATGTTTACATGAAGCCGATTGATGGTTCAATTATGATTATAGTGTTATATTTTTATGATCTACTAATCACAGGTAGCTCTACTAATCAAATAGCTTCCTTAAAGACTGCTTTGCATCAAGCTTTTTCCATGAGTGACTTAGGAATTCTTAAGCAATTTTTGGGGCTTGAGATTTCTCAAACTGAGAATGGAACTAAGGTATCTCAGTCCAAATATGCATCTGACCTGCTAAATAATTTCAATATGGCTAATTGCAAGCCTTCAAAGATTCATTTCCTTTTAGAAGTTAGACTTGAAGCAGCAGAATCTACACCTTTGGTTGACAACACCTTGTATAGGCAGCTTGTTATACTTGACTCATACTCAACCTGATCTTGCATATGCTGTGAGTGTGGCATCAAGATACATGGAGCATCCTCATGAGCTCCATTGGAGGGATGCAAAAAGAATCTTGCACTATGTAATATAATATTATTTGAGTCCTTCTAGGAGAGGTCAACCCAGTCAGTTAGTACCCTAAAGAATGTAATATAATATTATTTGAGTCCTTCTAGGAGAGGTCATCCCAGTCAGTTAAAGTGAGGCCGACCTAGCTGAGTTAAAAGTCAAGTGAAAGGTAAAGTATAAATAGAGAGTGATTTCCTCTCATTTTTACCATCACTCACTTGTGCAATTCGCATTAGAGGAGAGAGAGAGAGATATTTGTGAAGGAGAAGGAGGATTGGCTTGGGTCTAGAGTTTGATAGTTTTGTCTCTCTTATTTGTGAGACCTATTTTAGGCATTGTACTTTGATCATCTATATTGAGGAAGTTCTTGTTGGGTTTTCTTCCCCCTGAGGGTTTCCCAGGGTATATTGTTTTGTTCTTTGTGATTGTGTATCTTTCAGAGATCCTTATTATGTTGTTATTTTGAATAATGTATTGAATGCTAATGAAGTTGGAATTTAGTCTATAGTAGCATATAATCTTAACATGGTATCAGAGCTAACCTGAAAAGAGAAACTTTCACAAGGTAAAATCTCTCTCTCTCTCTCTCTCTTCGAACTTAAAATTTAGGGCTTCTTACAGAAGTGGAATTTTTGAGTGCAATTGGAACAGGGAAGTGTGCCTCTTCGAGATCGAAATTTTGGCACCAAGATCACATTTTTTCAGTGGGTTAAACTCCCAGAAAGTCAAACCCTAGTTTGAATCTGGACTAGAAAAACCAGAAAACCAGAGAAAGACAGAAACTACAAATCATAATTTCACAAGTCAATTTTCAAGGGGGAAATTTTTTAATTTTCAAAAATCAATTGTACCAGCATACTTGCCTCAGTCAAGCGCATCTTTTGGTGAGTTCATTTTTTTATTTTGAGAAATTTTGATTTTTGGTTATTCTCTGCTCTCCGGGTTAAGATGGAACCAAGCACTAAGATTGATGACAAGTTGAAAGGAATAGAGAACTTATGTGCTTGGAAGTATATGATTGGACTCATTATAGAAGAGAATGATCTTTCAAAGTTTGTTAAATAAGATGTACTAGAACCCGCAGAAGCTGAAGCCAAAGAAAGAAAAGAAGAATACAAGAAGAAGAGCAACAAAAGACATCATGGTCACCTAGCCGAAGAAGAAGAAGAAGAAGAATAACCTCCCAGGAATCAAGCAAAGGAAGAAGTAGAAGAATATGTTTTATTCTTCGCTCTCTCTGGGTCCGTGACACATGGCTAATTGATAGTGGTACTTCAAAGCACATGACAATTCAGAAGAATACTATCTCCAGCTTAGAAGAAAATAACTCCCCTCAGAAGGTATCATTATGAGATGATTACCAATACCCTATTAAGGGAATAGGAGAAGCCACCTACAAGATTGATTCAGGAACCCCGATAAAGATGAAGGATGCACTATATGTACCAGGCCTAAAGAAGAACCTACTTTCTATCTTAGCTTTAGATAAGAAAGGGTTTTTAGGTTTTCCTTTATAGATGGAGAAGTTCTCATGTGGCCCAAAGGAAAATCTATAGAAGATGCAGTCGTTATTGGAATAGAAGAAGGAGGCTTATACAAACTAAAAGGACATTCAGAAGCAGCTTTGATTCATGATACTACAAGTCCATGCAAACTATGGCATAGAAGGATTGCTCACATAAGCTACAAAGCATTAACACATGTAAGCAAGGTAGTAATAGGATTAACCAATCTCAAGATTGATCAAGAAGGAATATGTAGCGGATGTGCAAAAAGGGAAAAACATAAAGAATCCATTTATGAAGAGTGACACCAAGTCAGAAGGGATATTGGAATTTATTCACTTAGACATATGTGTTCTAATTCCCTCCACATCTCTCAGTGGATATGAATATTATGTTACATTCATTGATGATTACTTCGAAAGACTTGGATTTACTTTATGAAATCAAAAGGTTAAGTATTCGAGAAGCTCAAGGAATTCAAAGCCTTGATAGAGAATATTTCAGAAAGGAAGATAAATATACTCAGGCTAGATAATGGAGGAGAGTACACTTCAAAATATTTTGAATCCTTTTGTAAGGATGTTGGGATTAAGAGGGAGCTTACAACTCCCAACAATCCTCAACAAATTGGTCTTGTTGAAAGAAAGAATCGAACTATTATGGAAGCAGTTAAGACGATGATCCATGATCAAGATCTTCCTATGCATCTATGGGATGAAGCAGAAAGGACATCAGTATATGTCAAAAATAGAGTATCCCATAGTGCACTTGGGTTCAAAACCCCCGAAGATATGTTCACAGGAAAGAAACCAGAGGTACGTCATCTCAAGATATTTGGTTGTCCAGTGTTTGTTCGTATTCCAAAAGAGAAAAGAACCAAGTTGGATCCTTCCGGAAAGAAAGGAATATTTGTTGGATAATGTGAGGTCTCCAAGGACTTCAGGATCTATATATCAGGCTATCATCACATGGATATTAGTAGGGATGTAAAATTTGATGAAGAAGCAGCCCTCAAGAAGTCCAGAAAGTGCCATCATGAAGAAGTATATGAAGAAGATGTAGCTCCTAGAGTTACAGAAGTGGCACCCTCTCCCGTTGATGAGACTCTGGAATATCATGATATATTGGAGCCCCAAGAACCTCCATCCATGACTATCTCTCGTAAGAGAAAACCAACTTGGGATCATGAAATTATTCAAGATGAAGAGAGGTATGGAGCTCTAGAAGGCTCCACAAGAGAAACCAAGAGGCCAAAGCCATTTTCCAGTTATGTGGATTTGATGTGTGATCTTGTAGGAAAAGAACCTACTTTTTTTGAAGAAGCCATTCAAAACAAAGAATGGGTAGAAACTATGATGGACTAATACCAATCTATAATGAAGAATGATGTATGGGACATAGTTCCCAAACCAGAAGGTAAAAGTGTGGTATCTTCCAAATGGATATACAAGATAAAACATGCAGCGGATGGAAGTATTGAAAAATACAAAGCTAGATTTGTCGCTCGTGGATTCTCTCAAAAGGAAGGAATCGATTATGAAGAAACATTTGCTCCTATAGCAAGGTACACTTCAATTAGAACCATCATGGCACTTGCAGCCATAATGAAGTGTAAGTTACGCCAGATGGATGTGAAAACAACTTTCCTGAATGGTGTCATTGAAGAAGAAGTGTACATAGAATAGCAACAAGGTTTTGAGGTTGAAGACAAAGAGATGCATGTCTGCAAACTTAAGAAGGATCTATATGGGTTGAAGCAAGCTCCAAGAGCTTGGTATGGAAGAATTGATAGTTTTCTGATGAGCTTGGGATTTACCAAAAGTAAAGCTAATCGTAACCTTTACTTCAAGGTTATGGATGATGAAACAGTCATATTATTGCTATATGTGGATTACTTGTTCCTGATAGGTAATGAGAAGCAAATCTCAGAGTGCAAGAAGAAGCTCATTGGATAATTCGAGATGAAATACCTTGGCTTAATGCATTATTTTCTAGGTCTCGAGGTATGGAAGAGCCTGGAGGGAATATTCCTTAACCAAGGGAAGTATGCAGTAGAAATATTGAAAAGATTTGATATGTTGGAGTGTAAAGCCATGGCCACGCCCATGCATACCAACTTGAAGTTATTATCTGATACTTCATCAGAATTAGTGGATGTGACTCTATATAGGAAGATTATTGGGTCGTTGATGTATCTGACGAATACTAGGCCAGATATATGCTTTGTTGTGAACAAATTGAGTCAGTATCTGGTTGAGCCCAGAGGTGTTCACATTGTAGCTACATATCATGTGATGAGGTACCTAAAAGGTACAATAGACTATGGTCTCAATTATTCTAGATATCATGAGTTCAAACTGTATGGTTATACAAATTCTGATTGGGAAGGAAGTGTCTCGGATAGGAACAGCACTTCAGGCAAGTGTTACAGTCTGGGTTCAACCATGATCTCATGGCTAAGCAGGAAGCAATCCAGTGTTTCTCTCATCGCTGCAAAAGCAGAGTTTATTGCAGCTTGTTCTACTAGTTGTGAAGCCATATGGATTCGAAAGTTGTTATCGGGTCTATTTGATCTGGATTTGGATACCACAGTGATTCTATGTGATAACCAAAGTTGTATAAAGATGACAGATAACCCTGTGTTCCATGATAAGTCAAAGCACATAGAAATATGGTATTTATACATTCATGATATGGTGCATAAGGGAGATATAAAGCTCCAATATGTGATCACGGATGAGCAGGTTTGCAGATGTGTTGACTAAGGCTCTGTCTCGTGTGAAGTTTGAGCACTTCCGTGACAATATTGGTGTAGTCCATAAGGACTTCCCTCGAAATGGGGAGTAGTGTTGATGATATTGTGGTGCAGTGGGATTGATCATCCCTAAACAGTGATCCTGTAATTCTGAAAGGAAGGATAGTCTTAAATTTTGATCCTGAGTTGTGGTGGGATTGATTATCCCTAGACAATGATCCTGTAATTCTGAAAGGAAGGATAGTCTTAAATGTTGATCCTTAGACTGAATCCCTAGTTCCGAAAGGAAGGATTGTCTAAGAGTTTTGGACTGAATCCCTGGTTCCGAAAGGAAGGATTTTCCATGATCCTAGTTCCAAAAGGAAGGATCACTAGTGTTGTTGGACTGAATCCCTGGTTCTGAAAGGAAGGATTGTCCATGATCCCAGTTTTGAAAGGAAGGATCACCAGTGTTGTTGGACTAAATCCCTAGTTCCAAAAGGAAGGATTGTCCATGATCCCAGTTCCAAAAGGAAGGATCACTAGTGTTGTTGGACTGAATTGTTGGTTCCGAAAGGAAGGATCACCAATGTTGTTGGACTGAATCCCTGGTTTCGAAAGGAAGAATTGTCCATGATCCTAGTTTTGAAAGGAGGGATCACCAGTGTTGCTGGACTGAATCCCTGGTTCCGAAAGGAAGGATTGTCCATGATCCCAGTTTCGAAAGGAAGTATCACCCAAGTTTTTGGATTGAATCCTGAGTTCCGAAAGGAAGGATTTTCCATGATCCCAGTTCCGAAAGGAAGGATTGTCCATGATCCCAGTTCTGAAAGGAAGGATCACCAGATTTGTTGGATTGAATCCTGAGTTCCGAAAGGAAGGATTGTCCAAGATCCCTAGTTCCTAAAGGAAGGATCATGTGTGTTGCAGGTGATGATTCTCCTGATGATATTCCAGTACTATAGATGAGGATGCTCCAGTGCTACAGATGATGATGTTCCAAGATGCTCCAGTGCTGCAGATAATGACGTTCGAGTGTTGAAGATGAGAATGCTCCAGTAATATAGATGTTCCAGTGTCGGAGATGAGGATGCCCCAGTGTTGCAGATATTCCAGTGATGAAGATGAGGATGCTCCAGTGCTGAAGAAGATGATGATCCAGTGTTGAAGATGAGGATTATCCAGTGTTGTAAAAGATGATGCTCCAATGCTGAAGATGAGGATGCTCCAGTATTGAAGATGATGATAGTTCAGATCTATACTGAAGATGATGATGTTTTTGAAGAACTTCCAATGATTTATAGATGTATCAAACAATGTTCCAAATGATGTTGATGATGCCCCTCCTCCCTCCAATGATGTTGTGTAGAGTTACACATGCAGATGTTGTTGTCAGTAGAATACCCTTCTTATTAAGGGGGAGTGTTAAATTAATGTAACTTCAAAGAATATTCTACTTGTACTTTATTATTGTAACTCCATTGGGGATGTTTTACCTTTGTTCGGAGATGTCATTATTATATTTGGTCAAGTAAAAGTCATGAGGTAAAACCTCCATTGTAAGTCGGGTCGTTAGTACCCTAAAGCATGTAATATAATTTTATTTGAGTCCTTCTAGGAGAGGATGGCCCAGTCAGTTAAAGTGAGGCTGACCTAGCTGAGTTAAAATTCAAGTGAAAAGTATAGTATAAATAGAGAGTGATTTCCTCTCATTTGTACCATCACTCACATGTGCAATTCGCATTAGAGGGGAGAGCGAGATATCTGCGAAGGAGGAGGAGGATTAGCTTGGGTCTAGAGTTTGATATTTTTGTCTCTCTTATTTGTGAGACCTATTTTGGTCATTGTACTTTGATCATCTATATTGAGGAAGTTCTTGTTGGGTTTTCTTCCCCTTGAGGGTTTCCCAGGGTATATTGTTTTGTTCTTTGTGTTTTGGTATCTTTAAGAGATGCTTATTTTGCTGCTATAGTGAATAATGTATTGAATGCTAATGAAGTTGGAATTTATTCTATAGTAGCATATAATATTAACACGAGGAGGAAAGGAGGTGACACATCTCATTCTCATGAGACCCAAGTATTGCCCCACGCGGCAAGTATGATGATCACCATTTGGAACAATAATAGCCCCACTCATGTCGGCGATACAGGTACTAATGAAATTAGCGCCCAAATGAATGAGCATTCACACCCCTGTGGGAATGATGAGGAAGGAAGGATACGGCCTCGTCCTGGTCCAGAGGATGAAATCTGATAATCTGATGCGAAGTAGTGCATTTAACGCAAAGATAATCATGTGATTTCATGGGCAAGATTAAACTATGATGAAAGAAATTAAGGATCGGAGTGAGGAACGTGCTATAAATGCAGGAGGAAATTTTGAACCATCATGCAACTTTCCTCACACTACCAACGTTCTATAGATTTTACGGTGTTTAGACATTTTGAAGTTGGGTAACTATTTTGCTTGTTTTTTGACAATTTCGTTTTCATGTGACCACCAACATTTTCATAGTTAGTAATCGGTTTTGACTAAAATATTTTTAGACACTAAAGTATAGGAATAGATGCAATGTATACAATTTTTAAATATTTTTTCCTATAAATATTGGCTCTCCCAACATGTGATAACCACAAAACCCTAATTCAAAAAAGTGTTACCCAACTTAGCACTAGGAAAGTATGTGTAAGGAATATCGGCTATCCCCTTGGAAGAATGTCATGGATCTTAGGGGGAAGAAGGAAATGAGGAGAGGAAGGAATGTCAAGGAAGTAAAATCCCCGAGGGTGACTCGTGAGCAAAATCAGGCTTGTCAAGCAGCTTTTTTCTTTTGAGACAGAATCCCCACAACCATCCGCGGGGAAATTGAGCAAGTTGAGACAAATTTATGGGAACAAGTTAAGGCCCTCAAGATGGAGGAGGTTAGAGAGGAGGTTGCAGAATGGGTGTAGGACCCTGGTACAACTGCTGGCAGGATGGTGGCCTACGACAAGTTCATGGTTACCTATTGGGTAACAAAAGGACTTCTCTCTCACGTCCTAATGGAACGAGTGCACAAGGTAATTGGAGATAAAGATCCTGTAAGGGCGTGGAAAGAACATAACAGGGACTGTCAACTAATGCACAAGAAGATTGGCATAATGGACAGCGAGATGGGGATTCAATTTTACCCCCCCTACTCTGGGCTCTGGTGATAGTGTTGCAAGTGTGTGTGTGACTGGTTTAGGGAAGGCTACCAAAAAAGGGGTCTTGGTTGGAGTGGAAGATACCTCCGGAGATATGGAAAACACATGCGGCAGCAAGATGAAGTAGTTGTGTGGTTCGTTTCCTTCCACAAGTGCAGGATCATCAAAGGCCTTCTGAATTCCCTCCTTGGTACTTCAGTCTATTTGTAAACTGGGTTTTGTTTCTCTGTGTATCGGTTGTATGCCAACAATAGTAGTCTAGGTTTTAGTTTATGGAAAGGTGATAAAACTCTGTGTATGGAGAACAAGTGGCAATCTGAATGGGTCTGATTAGTATCTATCTCAAATTCAGTATTTTTACTTGGGTTGAGGTATGGTAGGGGATGAAAGGTTATTGAAAATCTAGTTATTGTGTTGTTTGAATGCCAGCAAGGCCTTATGTATTAAAGCCATGTACTCCTTTTTGATATAGCAATATAAAGTTTTTATTTCAAAAAATATATAAGTAAACTATCTAATTGATTTGGTAATTCAATATCATAAGCATTACTTAGGAATCCTCTCTTAATTTGAAAAAATCCAATCTTCTTCATAGTCAACTTACTATAGTTTCCCTTGGATAGTGATCTTCACTTAAATGAATACTCTTAAAGTTTCTTATACAAAAATCTATTTTTTTAAAGCAAAAATCTATGTGCAACATCTTATATAACAAGAAAATCAACAAGATATGTAACTCCCTTCTTATCTATAAACAAATAAAAAATTAATAAAGTAAGATATCTATTCACAGTACTTTTATAATAAAAAAATCATTGTGAGCTAAGCAGATATCACACTTATTTGGTGAAATACTTACCAAACACCTTCCAAAACTTATATACACAACATTTATTATATCTATGTATGAATTAATAATCTTTGAAGATCCATATATCCACACAATATCCTTAAGAATCTAAGCAATAATTAGTATCAATAGTTTTTATAAAATGAAAGAAATTAATGTATTTAAAAAACCTTATATTTTATTCATTTGACAAGTTTTAAGTTTTATCTCTTTCATTGAATCTTCTCATTTAAATCTACTATTAGCTAAATTCTATAGAGATGTACATATCCTATCAATTTTTTATATGAATTAATAATAAATTAGCAAAATTTACTATTAGCTAAATTCTATGTAAGTGTACATACCCTACCCTATAGGGATTTGAACTTATTCAACCTATTAGGAGGAAACACATATTCTTAACCGTTAAGCCCACACATGTTTTTAATGAAGTTTATATTTCATCTCAAAATTAATTATTATAATACACATCATAATTTGATTATTGTAATACACATCATAAATTAATTATTGTAATACGCACCATAAATTAATAATAATAATAATAATACCTGTGAAAAGATTTAAACCAAAACTAGTTACACAATAAGAGTTCTGCATAGTGCTAATATTGACATAAATGTTCAAAAACTAAAAATAAAAAATTGACTAAGAGAACCAATTTATGCTTCTTTGCTTCATCATCCTGAGTTGAATTGATTAGGACCTGATTAGTTTGAACATTCATCTGCTCTTCGGGAGGAAAATTGTTTCTTGTTGTGGCATTGTAGAGACAGTTTAGCTTTTTGCCCAACCTTTTTTTTAAGCCTACAACTTATTGTTTTGATGAATGATTTCCTCCATCATAAGTACTAAGGAAAAATCCTTTCTTAGCAAAGATTTAATCTTCTTCCTAAGAGAAACTATTTTGAAGAATTTGGTTTCTCTAACTCTAGTGTTTCTAAGGTCCCGAGCACCTTAGAAACTCTAGATTTGGGATGAGATCACGTTGTGCTTCAGAGTCCCTAGCGGGTGGTATGTTGGGTCAATAATCTCCTGTTTGGCACACTGGAACTACAGACATTAAGCTTATTTCTTTCCCCCTTTTCTTTGTTGGAATATTCTCCCCATCATTTTTCAATTTTGCATGCATGCATGCATCCAGTCATCATCATGGTGGACCTCCCAGCTCCTAGAGCTTGGTTCTAGCTCTCCGCGTCCTGTCTACAGCCCCCAGGGGGGCTCCTACCTACCAAAGGCGCCCTTCTTCATGGCAAGTGCGCCTTTCTCACCTACCACAGCCAGTTAGGCGCCTTTCTCACCTACCAGTCAGTTATCACTCAGTTCTTCCTTGATTTAAGGCTAGATTGACTCCCCCACTGACTATTTCACTCCGATGGACCTCTAGTGAGACTAGTCTACCCATTCTGACTCCAATTAACTCCTCATGCGCCCTCCACTGAGACTCCTTCATTCAGTTAGTGCCTACCTCACTTAGTTAGACTCCTCATGCGCCCTCCACTGAGCCTCCTTCATTCAGTTAATGCCTACCTCACTCAGTTAGACTCAGTTGACTGACTGTTACCATTGATGACTGATACATTGACTAGATGATGAATCCACTATCATTCAAGCCACACTCTGAGTTAGGAATTCGAATGCCCTACTTGGCCTATTCGAATCCTATATGATGCCATCTTCATGGCTATTGTATTCATTCACTTACATTCTTATTCATTGTATAATACTGAGATATTGTTCTATTCTACTGTGTTTATGAGTGATCATTGAGTGTCTCCTTCTCTTCGTCTTTGCAACATATTTGTGAGTTTGATTGTGAGTTGCTACAGCTGCCAGATCCCTTGCAGATTCTTACATTCTTTCTGTGGGGATTGTGGAGATATCGAAGCACTTTATTATTCGAGGATACTACCTTTTCAGTGATAGGGGTTGTTTCATACATATCTCACTTTGTTTCACAATACACAGAAATTGAATCAGTGAGTTGCTCGGTAACATGGAAAATCGCAATAAATCCCACTATTTTCCTATGGGTTACTTTGACGGTGCGGCCCAACATGATCATGGTCATTTTGTGGAGATGCATTTTGGCTCTTGTGGCCGTAGTAACACCCTGGAAGAATTGCTTTCCTTGTGGGGATCTTACACCTGGAAAAAATGGAAAAACTCAAGAGGATTTTGATATATGGTGATTCATTAATCATTATCGATTGGGTGTCCTATTCACAGACTCTTCATGTTCCAATTTTGACATATTGAAAACAACAAGTTTTGGACTCCATTAGATTTTTTGAGGATATAAATTTTTCTCATATATTCAAGTCCTACAATCAAAGAGTTGATAATCTATCAAAGAGAGGTATATCACTTGAAGAAGGTTGCGCACACATTGGATACTATCAAAACATCATTCTTACAAGGGAATAAATTGTGCAACTCTATTGATGTAGGGCTATTTATATTATATATATTTTTTATGTTAAGAATACATACTAGTTTTGCAGATTATCAGATTACACTCTTGTTTTTGGTGACAGAAATCCTAAGAATGTAATGTTACCACAGGGATCAAGTTTAGTACTTGACAGAAATACTATCTTATTTTGTTTTGAACTGTATGAAATTTGTTTGTATGAAATATTGGTTTGCTTGAGGTTAGAAGATATACAGGTCAACCAGACCTTTGTTCGAGGGACAAGAAAAAAAGTGTAGTTCTTTTTTATTCAAATATAAATATCAAGAAACTCTTTTTCTTTTGAAAAAAAAATGGATGCGAAAAGAAAAAAGTGTAGTTCTTTTTTATTCAAATATAAATATCAAGAAACTCTTTTTCTTCTAAAAAACAATATCCTGACCATGACCATAATCTTCCATGATTTCCATTATTTCATTATTTCATCTTCTGAGTGCATTGTTGATCTAACAATGTCCTCATTAAGTTCTTCAATTATTCTATGAATGTGGGTTGTGGTGAGGTGGAGGTACCAAAAGCGGTTAACCTCAGTTTCTTGTTTGATTATGTAGTCTAAGACAAGGGCCTTTCTCATGCAGGGATCATGGGAAAGAGGCATTATTGTCATAATGAAGAGGACGAACTTCAAAAGGTGGAGGGGAAGAGAACGCAAGGCCGAGCTTCCCAATATGGGGAGAGGATACTTACTCCTACTGATAGAACAGAGAGGAACAAGGATTATTGAAATCTCGATGACCAGAGGGAGGGCGCAAGGATACGAAGGGGTATTGAATCCACTGAAGGTAGACATGAAAGATCTGACAAAAAGGGAATTATGTGCTCACAAACGAGACACACCCAAAAAATGCAGATCCTAATAAACCAGTAAACAAAATGATAGTATTGACAGGAGTTGAATATCAATCACAAAGCTACAGCTGTAAATCTCACACTAAAAAACAATACTATGTTTCTGAATAAAAAGGAACACTCTCACATCAATATTATTTATGAAAACATAAATGAAAATAGAGTATCCTCTGTTTTATAACAAAGAACCTGATTGCTGCTCACTCAGAACTGACAGAACACAATTGACAGAACAACAAAATTTCCTGATACAAATAAAAAAACACTTGTGTTTTAGGGATGGTAACACTCTTATTAAATAGGAAATGGATGGCCTAATGAAAGAAAACAACACAGCTTAGAAAGAAAAAAAGTGGTAGCTGCTAAACAACAGATGGCAAAGTCGGTTACACAACTCGAAATTTTGAGTTAAATGCATGTCGAAAAATCAGGCATCATGTTTTTCAATCTCCCCCTTGATGTCAAGTTTGAGGATTCCCAACTGTGATCTGAGTTTCTCCAGTCGATCCTTTGGAAGGGCCTTAGTAAAAATGTATGCAAGTTGATATTCAGATTTACAAAATTCAAAAGAGATAAATTCTTGTTGGACAAGCTCTCTAATGAAGTGATGTCGAATGTCATTGTGTTTTCTCCTGCTGTGGAAAACTGGATTCCTTGTCATAGAGATCGTGCTTTGATTGTCACAATAAACTTTAATAGGTTTACGAATTTCCATGCCCAAATCTTCTAACAATCTTTCCATCCAAATGCCTTGTGTGCTTGTAGATGATGCTGCAATGTACTCCGCTTCGGCTGTAGAAAGAGAAATTGTGGCTTTCTTTTTGCTGCTCCAGGAAATAATATTTCCTCCAAAAAGAAAAGCATATCTTGAAGTGCTTTTGCGATCATCCAAGCTACCTACCCAATCTGCATTTGTGTATGCTACAACATTGAAATCATTAGTAGCATTATAAAACAATCCAAAAAATCTGGTACCACTTACATATCTGAGTATTCTTTTAACTGCTTTCCAATGAGACTCATGAGATTGATTCATGAACCTAGCAACCAGACTTACAGAAAACATAATTTATGGTCTAGTAGTTTTCAGATACATTAAGTTGCCAACCATGGATCTATAAAGAGTAGCATTACAGAGAGAAGTTTCATCTTCTTTCATCAATTTGCTCCCAACAACAAAAGGAGTGCTCACAGCTTTACAACAAGTTGCGTGTTAAACCTCCTCAGTATGTCTTCAACATATTTGGTTTGGCAAATGGATATACCTTCAGTTTTTTGTCTGATTTGCAAGCCCAAAAAATATTGCATTTCTCCC
The DNA here is from genome assembly GCA_027924585.1 of Larix kaempferi. Taxonomy (NCBI): domain Eukaryota; kingdom Viridiplantae; phylum Streptophyta; class Pinopsida; order Pinales; family Pinaceae; genus Larix; species Larix kaempferi. The sequence goes on along the minus strand of BSBM01002130.1, from coordinate 238,838 downwards.
AAATCAGACATCTCAAATTCAGATTTCATTTCTTCTTTAAACTCCTTCACAAGTGATATTGAGGTTCCCATAAATATTAAATCGTCTACATACAAGCAAAGAATAATAAAATCTGATCCAATGACCTTTTTGTAGACTGCACTCTCAGAAGAACACTTAACAAAACCATGATCATGAAGGTATTTATCAATCCTAGAGTACCATGCTCTAGGGGCTTGTTTAAGACCATAAAGTGCCTTCTTAAGCCTATACACCTTATCTTCTTTACCTTCAATAATAAAACCTTGAGGTTGTTCAACATAGACTTCTTCCTTTAAATATCCATTTAAGAAAGCATATTTAACATCCATTTGATAAACTGTTAGTTTTAGCTGAGATGTTATGGAAAGAAAAGTTCTTACAGTTTCCATTCTTGCTACATGAGAAAATGTCTCTTCATAGTCGATGCCTTCTTGTTTCACATACCCCTTTGCAACTAAATATGCCTTGTATTTTGAAATGCTTCCATCCATATTAAATTTGAGCTTGTGAATCCACTTTACTCCAATGGAATATTTTCTATGAGCGAGTTCAACTAACTCCCATGTGCCAGTTTTTAGTATTTGAGATATTTCATCCTTCATTGCTTGCAGCCATGGCTCAGCAGAACAAGCTTCTTTAAAATTTACAGGCTCAACATTTGCAGAAGAAACAAGAGAAAATTGATCATTAGCATATCTTGATGTTTCATAAATGTCCTTCAAACTTCCAGTTTTTTTAGGAGAAATAGATGGAGATGTTGCTTGTGTATCATCCTCAGAACTTGTTGATGAACTATATGAAGATACCTTTGATGGAGAACTCCCTATAGATGAACTAGATGAAGATACCTTTGATGGAGAAATCCTTGTGGATGAACTTGGAATTATCACTGTAGATGGATGCTTTGATTGACCATTATTATCAAGGATTAAATTCTCAATATGTGGAGTAACCAATTTATCTTCACTTTCATCCTTAAAAGAAACTCCCCCTTCATCAAATATCACATATCTACTTACATAAAGCTTATTAGTAAGAGGATCATAACACCTATAAGCCTCACTTTCATTTGAGTATCCAATAAAAATACATTTTACAGACTTTCCATCTAGCTTTTGTCTTTGTTCAGAAGGAATATGAACATAACATGTAGAAACAAAAATTTTCAAATGAGAAACAGTTGGCTTTTTACAAAACCAAGCTTCATAAGGAGTAGAGTTTTTTACCATTTTTGTGGGACTTCTATTGAGAATATATAATGTTGAATGCACTGCATATTCCCAATATATGTTTAGCAAAGACATTTCTTTTAACATACATCTAGCCATCTCTACAATTGTTATGTTTCTCCTTTCTGCTGTACCATTTTGTTGAGGAGTATAAGTTGTAGTTAACTCCTTTTTTATGCCATGTGAGCTGCAAAAACCTTTGAAATCATTGGAGGTGAACTCTCCTCCTCTATCAGTTCTTAAAAATTTCAAATAGAACCCTGATTCATTCTCAACATGTACTTTAAATTTTTTTTTAAAGCTAAAATCTTGAGACCTCTCACTTAGAAAATAAACCGAAGACATTCTTGAAAATTCATCGACAAAAAGAAGGAAATATTTGTTCCCTGCAAGGGAAAAAGTTTGCATTGGCCCACAAATATTTGCATGTACTAAGGCCAAAGGCTCTGCTGCTCTGAATTGATGAAAAGGAAAGTTATCTCTGTGTTGCTTCCCTATTACACAACCTTCGCATAGCTTGTTATCAGGATTTATGAAACACGATAAACCTCTTACTAAATTCTTCTTTTGCAGCATAGAAAGAGATCCAAAATTAAGGTGTCCTGACCTTTTGTACCAAAGCCAAGACACATCAACAAAGGCCTTCAAACAAGTTACATTTGATTCCATTCTTAACAACAACATCCTATTTTCTGTCATAGGAACTTCAACAACTAGGGTAGTATTGTTAAAAATCTTACAAAACCTTCATTCAAAAACAGTCTTGTAATTTTTAGAGTTTAACTGCCCTATGCTAATCAAATTGTTCCTTAAACCTAGAACAAACAAAGTATCTTGTACATACATAACACATCCATTCTTGACTTTTATGGCAAGGGTACCTTTACCCATTATGTCTGCTTCATTATCATTGCCAAAATTTACTTTCCCCTTCACACTCTCATCTAACTTTACAAACATATTTTTTTTTCCAGACATATGATTTGAACAGCCACTATCTAAATACCATGTAAAATCATCTTTAGCTTCAAGGCAATTACATGAAAGAAACAGATTTTGAGAGATTTCACCTTCTTCCTGACTGAAATTTTGCTTGAGAGGTGTCTCTCTTCTTCTTAAAATAATATTTTTTAAGGTGGCCATCTTTATTACAGTAGTTGTAATGAAAAAGGCCTCTGCTAGAGCTGTTGCTTCTTCCTCTACCTCCTCTTAAAAAAGGAGTAGAAGCTTCATCATTAACTTTCAACTTACTTTGGAAAGCTTGATCAAAAGGTTCCTCATTCTTCTTCAACCTGTCTTCATGAACTTGAAGACTACCGAATAAATCAGTAAGAGTTAGCTGAGATAAATCCCTTGACTCTTCTATAGCACTAGTAACTGTATCAAACGTTTTCAACAATCTTCCTATCTTCAAGTGTTTCACTATGAGCATGAATAGCATTTACAATATTTTGAACTCTACTGTTAAAAGTTTCAACATTTTCACTTTCTTTCATAGATAAAGACTCAAAATCTCTTCTCAACATCTGAAGTTTAACAACCTTTACCTTAGCAGATCCTTTATAATCTTTTTCCAAAGTTTCCCAAGCACTATGGGAGTTTCTACATTCTGCAATTTTCGGAAACACGGAGATATCAACTCTTGTTTGAAGAATAAACAAAGCTTTAGCATCTCTCTTCTGGTTTTCCTTCAACTCTGTCTTTTGATTAGCTGATAATGCATTATAAACAGCTTGATCAGCTAGCTCTGTGTATCCTGCAGAAACAAGTAACCATAAATCTTGTGAGAGGAACAAAGTTCTCATCTTCATGCTCCAATACTCATAGTTTTCCCCACATAAAAGAGGAATCTGGTACTGCACTGAATTATTATTTTGAGCCATTGTCTCCTTTCCCTTGAAGCTACAAACAACCACAAACCTGTTCTGATACACCCAATGAAAGATATGACAAAAAAGGAATTATGTGCTCACAAAAGAGACACACCCAGAAAATGCAAATCCTAGTAAACCAGTAAACAAAATGATAGTATTGACAAAATTTGAATATCAATCACAAAGCTAGAGCTGTAAATCTCACACTAAAAAACAATACTCTTTTTCTGAATAAAAAAAGGAATGCTCTGTCATCAATATTATTTCTGAAAACATAAATGAAAACAGAGTATCCTCTGTTTTATAACAAAGAACCTGATTGCTGGCCTATCTCGATTGTTGATTCCCTCCGTCCAATGGACATGGAGCAAGGTCAAAGGTTGACTTTCCTCATTTCCCGTTGGATGGAGGGAATCAGCAATCGAGATAAGGATCACCCCTAATTGCTAGCCACTCAGAACTGACATAACAGCAAAATTTTCTGATACAAATAAAAAAACACTTGTGTTTTACTGATGGTAACACTCTTATTAAATAGGAAATGGATGGCCTAATGAAAGAAAACAATGCAGCTTAGAAAGAAAAAACGTGGCAGGTGCTAAACAACAGATGGCAGAGTCGGTTACACAGCTAGAAATGTTGAGTTAAATGCATGCCGAAAACTCAGGCATCAGGTTTTTCAAGACAACTGGGATAGTGAGAGGAGCGGTCTAACAGACTTTGGAGTAGAAAGCAAAGAAGGGGGCTTAAAAATAACTGGAACGCAATAAACCCGAGAGAAACAAGTCTTAGAGAGTACCTATCCATTAAGCCTTTTCAGTTCTGATTGACAGTCAAGTTCTTTGAAGCTTCAACCCATCTATCCCTATGATGTTGAAACCAAGAGCTTGAATGACTGAAATGTCAGATCTCATAACCATGATAGGTTATGATAGCCTATGTACAGCTTCGTGGAATGAAGTCGAGCTTGTTCATGAATTTAAGCCAATAAACTAAGTAATTACAGACGTACATTTTCTCAAAGTGTAGAGCGATTGATGCTCCATCAGAGCCGAGAGTAGTCTCATTGTAGCTTATTCATTAATATGCATGGCAAAGTGAGCGCCTATCAAGAGGAGGATGAACAAGTGTCAGGGGTCCTCTCATCATGGGTCCTCTCCTTGACACTCATGTTCATGAGTGACCAACATTATTCAGCCTCGCTACAGGTCATTTAATGCGGCAGGAGCAGGCCATTTAATGCAGCAAGACCAAGCCTATTGGCTATTGGATTTCTTGAGAAAGCCTATTGGCTATTAGATTTCTTTTCCTTTTAACTCGCTAAATAATTACAAAGGCCGTTGGATTTCTTTTTCTTTTAACTCGTTAAATAATTACAAATCCAAAATTTTCTTAAAAAAAAAATTTAAATCATTTGAAATCTCAAACTTGTACGTATCGAAGATTGATGCTCTACCATATTCATAAAATATGAATCATAAATCAATAAACTACTGAATAATCCGGCCTAATGATATCTCAAACTATATTTTATTCTCTGACAAACATATTGTAATATTCTTCTCTTTTATGTATCCTTTCATTGTTTATTGTGTGACTAGCACTTGGTCTACATTTTAATATTATTAATAATATAATGGAGTCCTTTTCTCCGACCATATATAACAATCGTTCATCTTCCAAAATTATATCAATAATGGGCTTTGGTTTACTGCGCAAAATTGGACAGATTCTCATCCCAAGACGTAAATCCATGTTTGTTAGATGCTCTGGGTAATGTGCTAGCTGCATTCTCTTTATTATATTGCTGGCTTCGATGTCATGCATTATCGGCAAATCATGATAATTTAGGTGACCCTACGATATTCGCGTCGATGCAGAAGCTTCGTTGAAGTGGATGAGGCCAACTATTTGCCAGCCGCATTGAAAATGACATTTCACTGAATCCATCCAACCAATCCTATGAAAAACTCCTTATAAAAAGCTGTACCAGTTGATGTTTCTCCATGCACTCCTATGCCCATGTCCAGCCCCCTGCGTATAACGCAAACCCTAACCTATTATTATACCCCTCTGATTGCGTAATTTTTCAAGTCATTCGTTCTCAAATTGAACCAGTCCAGTGCTGCCTCTGCAATAGGAGTACAATAGCACAAGAAAGCCTAAGTTGCAGCAAAATATGGAAAACTATCTGTCAGCCCACCGGTGCAATATATCTAATTTTCTGCTTCTTGTCATCCTCCTCTGCGCCTGTGCTGCTTGGCTGCAGGTTGAATCATTTCAGCCCACAAATGCAATTTATCAAGGCAGAAGATTGTCAGCTTTAGTTCCGTCAACGCTTCTCGTATTGCAGTACCATAACGGTCCCCTTCTCACAAGACCCGACAGTATCAACGTCTATATTCTCTGGTATGGAAATTTCATCCCCTCCCAGAAGACCGCCATTTCTGATTTCTTCTCTTCTATTGGAATAAACGTTCGGGAGCAACCATCCGTGAGCAGCTGGTGGGCAACTACGCAACTGTTTAAAGACTCGGCCAAACGAGGCGTCTCCCCCGTCGTTAAGATTGGCGGTCAATCCTCGGATGCACTGTGCTCACGTGGAAAGAAGCTCAAAAGAAGCGACATCTCATTGCTGGTAAAAGGAGCCGTGGCCAAGAATTTATTTCCCACAGACGCAAAGGGAATTTACATTGTTCTTACGGCAGACGATGTCATCGTGGAGAGATTCTGCATGGACTCGTGCGGTTTTCATGATTCTATTCCCATAACTAATTCTAAAGCCGCTTCGAGGATCTTGCTGGCGTGGGTGGGTAACTCTGGCGTTCAGTGTCCGGGTCAGTGCGCATGGCCTTTTGTAGCACCACTCTACGGGTCTCAAACTTCGCCTCTAATTCCACCCAACGGGGACGTGGGTGTGGATGGGATGATAATAAACATAGCGACGGTTTTGGCCGGAGCGGCCACGAATCCCTTAAACACGGGGTACTATCAAGGAGATGCTTCGGCTCCCCTGGAAGCAGCGACTGCCTGTGCTGGCATATTCGGGAAGGGCGCATACTCTGGTTATCCCGGAGAATTGTTGGTCGATAAGAAGAACAACTCCAGCTACAACGCTTACGGAATGAAGAACAGAATGTATTTGCTTCCAGCGATGTGGAATCCAGCTACCCTTTCATGTAAAACCACCCTTACTTGATTTATTTCCACCCGTTCTGGATAATAATGTTACCTTAGCAATCCGTTATCTTGCAATAAATCTAGCTGAATGGGAACCATATCCGAAAGCACCTACGAAGGTTCAGCAGCTAGCCATCCGATTCTATCTTGTGCCTGTGAACTGAAAATAAACCTATTATTTAGATTTACGTTTATGCGAATTTGTAAAATTTCTGGATATGGTTACATATTGATGATATAGGCTGCCCTTGACTCTGGCTTTGGCTCTGTTGCCAGAGCATATCCATGGTGATATAGGTTGCCCTTGACTCTGGCTCTGGCTTTGGCTCTGTTGCCAGAGTGAAAGCTTTGAGAACAATCACATGTCACTATTAAGTGGATGTTTGTATCTTCTGGTGAAAAATATATTTGGAAACTTTTATTGGGTAGAAGGCATTCTACAGTCTAATAGGAGGAGATGTGTAACTCTTTCTGTGCTTATCTATAGCTTACACCTGTTCTTTATAAAAAAATAAAAAAATAACATGTCAGCTCAAATTAGATTTAAAATATTTAGAATGGCATATATATAACTACACAAATTAGATAAATTAAAACCATAAACATTGTATTATACACTTTCTTAACATTTCCACTCTAACAAAGGGTTTGCATCTTTGAGAGATTTGATCCTTCTGGATGCTTGGTAAATCCTCTTTTAAAATAAATCTATACTGGTATTATTTTCAAAATTAATCATAAGTGAGTAGTTATTCAAATATTAAAATTATTTTAATGAATGCTTATAATGATATGGGAAAAATGGGCATGGGCGCCATGGATTTGATATAAATCCATAGATAAGAGTTTTTTTTTTTATGATATAAATCCATAGATAAGAGTTTTTTTTTTTTATGATATAAATCCATAGATAATATAAATCCATAGATAAGAGTTTTTTTTTATGATATAAATCCATAGATAAGAGTTTTTTTTATGATATGTAAGAAATTTTGAGGTATAAGTTATGGAGAGATGGTTAAATTTATGATTAAATTATAATATTTTATATTTTTTTAAGATTGTTTTTCATTTTTTAAGATAATTTCATGTGTCAAATATCGATTAGATATTTAATGTATATATGATTTTGATTATGATCCATTGAATTCACACGATGAGATTTTGTCTTTAAGGATGAGTATTTAGACATTGGAAATTATAAAAACGTCAAAGCATGAAATAGACAACCTTGCATGAAGGTAAAGTCCAAAGTATATTGGACTAGCCCTTTTCATACATTGCCAAAGTATATTGGACTAACCCTTTTCATACATTCCCCATGAAGGTAAAGTCCAAAGTATATTGGACTAGCCCTTTTCATACATTGCCAAAGTATATTGGACTAACCCTTTTCATACATTCCCTACAATAGTAGGTATTTAATGTTATGTTTGAAAATTGATTTTAAAACATTGAAGTGTATTATATAAATAGATCCAAATGGAAATGTTCTATTTGCAAATTTTTCAATAGTGAAAATATTACTTTTGCATTTTTAGTTGTCCTTTTCAGTCAAATATGGTTTTGGATACTTATTGTGTGCAAGATAATTATAAATGGTATTTTATAAAATCTATATGAGGAGATTTCATGATCATCATACAGAGGAGTATTTAGAGTATTTACATGTTGAAAATTATGAAGACCATGGTTGTGTATACAATATTGACAAACTTGCACTAAGTTAAAGTCCATACTATGTTGGATTATACCAACCCCTTTCATACCATGCATACAAAATTAGGTGTTTGAGACTCTAAACAACACTGATTTCTAAAATATTGAATTATACCAATCCCTTTCATACAATGCATACAAAATTAGGTGTTTGAGACTCTCAACAACACTCATTTCTAAAATATTGAAGTCTCCTACAAGGAAACATCCAAATATAATGGAATTTGTAGACATGTATTTTCTAGAGTCACTTGCTAAAATTTCAAAAATAAAATAAGTAAGAAATATTTAGGACTAGATTTTAATTGCAATACAAGAAGGGTCAAGGTGTCCCTAACTCTAGGAAACACGAGACAAAGAAAATATAACCAACTTCAAGGAAACCAATCAAAGTTGCATGAAAGAAGAGTTAGAAGTCGAACAAGGACACAAGCAAGTGGTGTAACCACTACAAAATTCCTTGGTAAAAAATTGACAAATGCCACCCTATGTAGTCATTATTGGACAAGTTGAAAGCCTTGGTCTTTGCCCCAAAGTGACAAGATTCCATAGAAAGATGGAGTAGATCATCAATGTAGTACCTAGTGTTAATATCACCACCACAACGGTGCAACCAAAGGAACTAAAATATCTCAAGGAAGTTGAGTACCACTTGCATTCATATACATGTGGGTGGATGGCACATCAATGCATTTTGTTTTTGACAATAACAATGAGATTTAAAAACATTATCTTAGCAGAGTCCATTACAAAGATGACGCTACCAATCACTCCACACCACTAGGCATACAACATCAACATGCTAAGCTAGGCACAAAACATCCACCTTAATTAGCAATGTCCCCTACAATAGAACATCAAGCCCTTCAAATATGAGGTGTTGTGTGACATTTTTACATTGAAGATTGTGATGTTCTTTTAGGATAACCATGGATGTGGAAGTGACATGTTGTTTACTAGGCTATATCTCTCAGAATCATTTTCACCTTAGGGGATGAACCCTATATGATACGATAGGTAGTCATAACTACCACACTCTATCTAATCAATGCTAAGAAGTGCAAGGAGACGATCTCTTAGACTATGAGATTTTTCCTCTTCATAATCCAATTAGAGAGAGAAAATAAAATCTAGCCTCACTTCTCAAGAAATTACAAGCAATTGCTCTATACTTTAGAGACAAGTATATCATTTGGTGAAAAATATAAAGACATATTCACCTCAATTCCAAGAGTACCACTCCACTATCAAGTAATCCCACAATTGGTTTGATGCTCGGTGCATGCCCCTCTCCCTAGTGGCCTTTTTTACTATGTTTTCTTCCATAAAATAATGAGATCAAATGCCAGATTAAAAATTTGATACGAAAGTCACATTCAACCAAGATCCTCATCCTACAATAGCCCTATTGTGCTAGTTCAAAAGAATTATGTAACACAATGACCTTGTGTTGACTAAATAGCCTTGGACAAGTTCATAGTTGAGAACATATACTCCATCCTCAAATTGATTATCTTCTTGGCTAGATTGATGGCACCATGTTTTTTCCTAATATTGATCATAAGTCAATATACCACTAGGTGTCAATCAATCCAACGAGTGTATGGAAGACAACCTTCAAGTCATGCCTTCTAATGTTGATGTATTTGTAACTTCGGAAGATATTCACTTGTATATTGTATGTATTACATTTGTACTTTATTGTATCCCCAACGGAGATGTATTATTCCTCTGATTGGAAGTGTCGTCATTTGTATTTGCAAGTGTCGCAAGTTATATTGTAAGTGTCATAACTTATATTTGATGGGTTATTAGACCACCTTAGAGGGGTCGGCCCAGTGTGGGTCAAAGGGTTATTAGACCACCTTGGAGGGGTCTGCCTAGTGTAGGTCAAAGGGTTATTAGACCACCCTAGTGGGGTCGGCCCAGTGACAAGTGGTAATGGGTTATTAGACTCTCCTAAGGGAGGTCGGCCTAGTTAGAGTAAAGGGCAAGTCAAGTCATTGTATAAATAGAGAGTGTGTCTCTCTCATTCTATTCATTCACTCAATCACTCACTTTGCATTAGTGAGAGAGAGGAGGAGTGCGCACAAGTGGAGGAGGAGCAGTTGCTGTAGACATTTATCTTTTGGGGATTCATCTTGGTGATCTTTGTATTGTTGCTTATTATATCTCTGAGGAAGTTGTGAGGTTTTTCACCTTCTTGGTTTTCCCCGGTGAAATGCTTTGTGTCTCTTGTCTCTTGTCTCTTATGCTTGATATGATGGACATGTTGTTCTTTCAGTTAAGATCCTAGATCATATTGAATTAAATGACAAAAAACTAACATCTAATTCAACTAATGTCCTAATCATGTTCTTGAGGATGATGGATGATATATCATGACCATTCCCAAAATATTTTTTGGTTGCATAGCTAGATGACATAATGGTATTCTATTAAATTTGGTAAGAGAATCTAAAACACATTCAACAAGTACTTAGCACCTTGCAATATCACAAGTTATAGACATCTTAGAGAAGTGATCATTTGGCATGTAGAGAAATCAATATTTGGGGTACTTCATGAATGCACATTGTGTGTATGTGGCTCCGACTAAGATCGAAGCCATGTGCATGAAGTGCCCATCTTTAAATAAACTAATGGAGCTTCACATCTTGTTAGGCCTCACTAAATTTTACTACAAGTTGATATTGATGAAGTCTCTCATTTCACTTATCCCCTAAGCTAAGTGACCATTAAAGGTGGAGCCAAGGTCAAGTTTGTTTATTTCATGTCCCAATAGAACAATCAAGGAGTTGAAGCATCACCTCTACATAGTGTGAGTCCTTATTCTTCTATATTTGTAAAAACTATTTGAAATTGGGATTGATTCCTTAAATTATATAATTGGAGTCATCACACATCATGGAAATTCAATGGTATTGTTGGAATATATTAATTATATTCCTTGGAAGGTAATAATGTATGTGTATTATGTCAGAATTTATCCACAATCTTATGTAAAAGAGTAATACATTATATCTCATATTCATTATGGTAAAGTATACTCTTGATATCCATTGTTATATAAAGAGATGTTATTATGGAGAATTATATTATCCCACATGCAATATGTGAGATTAATTCCTCCACATCTCTTGGTGTATAATAGGGTCAAGGGAGTCACATCATAACATTTCAAACATACTATCAAAACACATTGTATTGTACTCACAAGCTCTATGTTATATTGTATTGGGGTTATTTGTAGTTTCTCTCTTGTAATATTGAAGGAGATTTCTGGAGATAATAGAAGACAACCCTCTCGTGGACGTAGCCCAATTGGGTGAACCACGTATATCTGGTGTATTCTTTTCCTTGTTCTCTTTTTGTTCTTATTTATGTTGATATGTTATTGATTTCTTAGATAGGTAAGCTAGTTTAGCTAGATCTATAGCTCTGACATGGTATCGGAGCTAGTTGCTATGATCTAGCACCTTCTACAGCTTTCAATCAATAACTATTATCATCAGGGCATTGTTTTTTTTTTGTAGATTTGCTTTCTATCTAGTAGCCATTAGGCTTCTCTTCATATCTGGGCCTTATTCTACAGTTTTTTTTATAACCCTAACTTTGTTGTGTAGATTTTTGCAAAAAAAATTCAAGGGTCCCTTTATGAAATTCAAGCACAACAAATCTATGGAATAAGAGAAACCATTACAAGAGATGCATGCAGAATAATATGTGAAAACTATGCAAAAGACTTGCAGCAGTGCTCTATTGAACTCAAAAGTAGAATACAATACAATACAGTAACAATAACTGAATAATTCGAATTAACCAAGGAGATCATTCGAATAGCCTGCATGGTGTAGTTGGTTTGCACTAGGAGTGCTCATCATCAATCAATGGTAGTCATCAATGCACAAGTAATGGTAAACCAGGTGTCAAACTGAGTCTAACTGAATGTAGGTAGGTGTAACTAATGCATGGAGCACTAATGTAGTGAAAGAGAATCCAAGGAGGGCGCATGAGGAGCTGTCTAGAGTCAGAATAGTCAAACTAGTCTTCTGGATGTCCATCGGAGTGTTTCAGTTAGTGAACTAGTCAATATGTCCTCAAATCAAGGAACAGATCCACAAATCAAGCAACTAACTGAGTGTGTCACTGGTGGTAGGTAAGAGAGGGCGCACTTGGTCATAGGAGATGAAAACAAGGCGCATGATGGACTAGGAGGGCTGGAACTTAACATAAATAAGCTCTCAGGGCTAGTAAACTAGGGACTAGGTGTTGGGAGACACCATACTGATGACTGGGATGCATGCAAATGCATGCATGCATGCAAAAATAAAGATGATGGTGAGAATATCCTAACACCCCCCCACAAGCTATACTATGAGGTAAAAAATAAAATATAGGGCCCTGGTAACTGAGACAGAAGGTCACCCCAATACAGAAAATAATCCAAAATGCTAGAAAAAATCTAAGTGAGGAAAGAGGGAAAACCCAATGGGAAGAAAGCCCCCCCTCAAGCTGAACACTGAAGGATCTACTATGTCTCCACCATAGTAGAAATCACCCCCAATAGTGAACGGAGGTAAGAGAACTTCTTCTCGGTGAAGCTCTTAGTGAAGATGTCTGCAATTTGCTCTTCTGTAGGGCAATATTGTAGTATAATGGTTCTGTCATGCACAAGCTCTCGGATGTAGTGCATGTGGATCTTGATATGCTTGGTCCTCTGTCTCTAAAATGGATTCATTGATATCTTGACAGTACTCTGATTGTCACAAAAAATGACAGTAGAAGTGGTGCTACCAATATCAAACTCTGCTAGAATACCCTACAACCAAACTACATGAATGCAAGCATTGACCGCTCCTCGATACTCCGCCTCTGCAAAATATAAGGCAATGGAAGCCTGCTTTTTGCTTGACCAGAAAATAGGCCCTGTGCCAATCATGAAAACATATCCGTAAGTGGACTTCCGATCAATGCTATCACCCGCCCAATCTGAATCAGTGAATCCCACTAAATCTAGCTCGGAATCTACAGCATAGTGTATGCCAAAATATCTAGTACCTTGCACATAGTGCAAGATTCTCTTGGCTGCCCTCCAATGAAGATCATGGGGATGCTTCATATATCTTGACACAACACTCACGGCATAATAAATATCATGCTTAGAATGTGTCAAGTATAGAAGACTTCCAATCAACTATCAATAAAGTGTCGAATCCACCAATGGTGTGTAATCACCATCCTCAAGTCTTATTCCCGAGAGGAATGGGAATGGTGCTTTCTTACAATATCACATATTAAATTTTTTTAGCAGGTATGAAACATATTTTTGTTGAGATATGGTGATCCCATCAAAATTTTGAGCAATCTCTAACCCAAGGAATTGCTTCAACAAGCCCAAATCACTCATGTCAAAAGCTAGATTTAAATTAGTTTTCGTGTTGCCGATCGAAGCAAGATTGCTTCCAATTATCAAAAGTTCATCAACATAAAGGACAATGATCAGCAAATTACCTTCATGTTGTTGTAGGTACACATTTGGATCTGATTTGCATCTTGCAAAATTCTGTGACAGAAGGAAGGAATCCATCTTTGCATACCAAGATCTTGGGGCCTATTTTAAACCATACAATGATTTCTTCAGTCTGCACACTAATGTCGGATATGATATGTATCCTTCAATATGATTCATGTAAATCTCTTCTTTAAGATATCCATGAAGAAATGCACTCTTCACATCCATATGGTGCACTTCCCAGTGCTTAGATGCGGAAATTGCCAAAACTAGGCAGATAGAATCCATCTTTGCAACCGGTGCAAAGGTCTCGGTATAGTTCACTCCTTGGACTGAGAGAATCCTTTTGAAACCAACCTAGATTTTTATTTGTAGGTTGAGCCATCTGCAACAACTTTAGTTCAGTAGACCCATTTGTATTGGACTAATTTCCTCCCAGGTGGAAGAGAAACTAGCTCCCATGTAGCATTTTTCTGAAGAGAACTGTACTCTTCATTCATGGCGGTTTTCCATCTCGGATCTTGGTGGGCATGATAGTATGATTTAGGATCTGAACCTATCATCAAAAAAAAAATTCAGACAGTAAAGTATTAGAATATAAAAGATCCATACTTGCTCTTTGAAAGTCTGCTTGAGTTCTTCTTGCATCAGCATGATTTCCAATGTTAGAACCAACAGAACTGAGAGTCTTTTCTGCCCATTTTGGTAACTGAGGAGGATCATTTGGATCTGATTATGAACCTGATATTTCATGTTCATTAATGTCTGATAAAATATCAGAAATATCATAACACATACTTTCATCATCTTCTTCTGAATCTTCTTCTTGTAGAGGTGGCAATTCAGCAGTTTCTTCCTCGGCTAGTTTTAGATCTTGAAGCGGTTCTTCAAATTTGACACTTCACTCGATGAATATCTTTTTGGACCTGATATCCATGAATTTTTATCCTTTTGATTCTTTAGCATATCCAATGAGGATGCATTCAGTACTCTGTGGATCTAAAGATCTTCTCTTCTCAGTCGAAATTATAGCCCATGGAGGATTTTTGAACTTAAACTTTTGATCAGTGGAAGCTAAATCAGCTCCAAGAATTGGTAGATGGTTTCTTGTGATCTCCTTTGAACCAACAGGGGTGAGATCAAAACCAAAATCACCAAAATGTGCTTGAGACTTGAACCCAAGCGAGTGGTAGTGTCCTCCATCTTCAATGAAACTCTGAGAACATGTGCCAATGATCGAACAAAAGTGCATAAGAAGCATGTGATCAAGGAGGGCGAATGCATCACCTCCAAAAAATTATTTATCCTCCAAAACATTCAATACATCATCATTCTTCACACCAACAAACTCATGTGAAGGAGAGTATTTAAGGACCTCTTCAAATTCTAGAGTATGAGTTGGCTTATCTTGCTCAGAATTCGAAATAGAAGACATTGAGAACATGAGTGTTGAACCTGCAGTTTCTTCTTCATCTTGAACAACTTTGTCATGAGATATGGTTGAGGCCAAGACATCATTAGAGAGAACACTTGAGGAGGTATCACTGGGCTTGTTCTCCAAATGGCTAGCATGATCCTCTTCTTTCTGAATTCCAAATTCTCTATCCAAATTGGTCCATATATCTCTTGGATGTTCAGCAGTATTAATGAGGTAGCGCATACTAGGAGACATAGCAAGAAACATTTCTCCAAAGGCTCTGTCACAATCATTTATCCAATCATTCTCCTCTTCATAGGAATCAAAATCTCTCGTAATACCAATACACATATCAAAAATACATTGTCTCTTCAAATATGCTATCATATTTGGTTTCCACTCATCATAGTTGAATGGAGAGAGAGGAGTAATTGCTTTCAGATCCATCGAAGAAGTTGTAATCTTTGAGAGAAACCTGCAGTCACAAACAAACAAGAACCATTAGGTCGACAACCTGCACTTTTCAAGTTGCATCACACCCAACATAGACTATCAAGCAAGCTTGAAGAGTCAAGAATCAATATCCAGGAATTATGTGGAAACTCTCGACTTCTGGTGCAGAGTTGGAAATAGCTGCAAGTGCAGAATATGCATACAGTGTGGAATCACTAGTGCAGAATCACCAGTGCAGAAAATGCATGTTGTGCGGAATATGCATGCAGTGCAGAAAAGTTGACTTGTCCCTTCCATGAGCTCTGATACCATATGAAATTCAAGCACAACAGATCTATGGAACAAGAGAAACCATTACAAGAGATGCATGCATAATAATATGTGAAAACTATGCAAAAGACTTGCAGCAGTGCTCTATTGAACTCAGAAGTAGAATACAATACAATACAGTAACAATGACTGAATAATTCGAATTAACCAAGGAGGTCATTCGAATGTCCTGCATGGTGTAGCTGGTCTGCACTAGGGGTCCTCATCATCAATCAATGGTAGTGTCATCAATGCACAAGTAACGATCAACCAGGTGTCAAACTGAGTCTAACTGAATGTAGGTAGGTGTAACTGATGCATGGAGCACTAATGTAGTGAAGGAGAATCCAAGGAGGACACATGAGGAGCTTTCTGGAGTCAGAATAGTCAAACTAGTCTCTCTAGATGTCCATTGGAGTGTTTCCGTTAGTTAACTAGTCAATCTGTCCTCAAATCAAGGAACAAATCCACAAATCAAGCAACTAATTGAGTGTGTCACTAGTGGTACGTAAGAGAGGGTGCACTTGGTCATAGGAGATGAAAACAAGGCACATGATGGACTAGGAGGGCTGGAACTGAATAGAAACAAGATCTCGGGGCTAGTAAACTAGGGACTAGGTGCTGGGAGACACCATACTAATGACTGGGATGCATGCATGCAAAATACATGCAAAATGCATGCAAACATAAAGATGATGGTGAGAATATCCTAACACTCTTGATGTTTTTTTGTAGATCTATATGATTTTTGGATTCTCCTTAAGGAGATCTATCTTTCGGTTGTCAGATCTGTTGTTTTCATCCAATTTTGGTAGAATTTTTGCAGGTTTTCGTCAGCGTATTAATCGGCACTATTTTCGGCCTAAAACTGGACACCCGCGACCTTTGTTCACAGACAGCACAAGTACCTACGCCTTGACGACTTCGAACCCACGAGTAACTTTGCAGAACTGCGGCCTTTTATTTTATTGTCTCGCACACTCGTGGCTAGCTCTATTGTAAAACCGTGAGTAACTCGCAACTGTCTTGTGCAAAACCTGTGAGTATCAAATCTACTCGTGAGTTTCCTG
The DNA here is from genome assembly GCA_027924585.1 of Larix kaempferi. Taxonomy (NCBI): domain Eukaryota; kingdom Viridiplantae; phylum Streptophyta; class Pinopsida; order Pinales; family Pinaceae; genus Larix; species Larix kaempferi. The sequence continues at coordinate 222,051 of BSBM01002130.1, read as the reverse complement.
TGACAGACCCGCAAGTGACTTTTCTTGGAACTTTTTTTAAGTGTTGTAAGTAAATCTTTTGTTGTTTACTGTGTTTCTTCATATTAGAACGGTAAAGTGTATCAGTTTTATGTTACTCACCTTTTTTCTCTTGTCATTTATAGCATTTGGGTTTAATTTTCTTGTCAAAATTTCTATCATTATGACTTCAGAAGTAGCTTATGTTCCTGAACTTGTTGGTCCTAATTATCTTGCATGTAAAAGAAAAATGATTGATGTTCTCAGGAGTAAGAATCTATGGAGGATTGTTAATGGTGAACACAAGAAACCCGTTGATGCTAAAGTTGTGGCTATATGGGAAGATAAATGTAATCAAGCAAGAGGGCACATTGGTCAAACGGTTTCAAATAGTCTTCAGGTAAGTATTGAGGCAGAAGATAACTTGGTTGAGGTATGGAAAATTCTTGCTTCTTTTTTGATAAATATGATTATGTTTCTACTTATTACCTTGAAAATAATATTTTTGAGCTAGACCCTACTAACTTTGAAAGAGTAGAATTATATCTTGTTGAAGTGAAAACTTTAAATGAAAAATTAAATAATTGTGGTAAATATTACAAGAAGACAGACACCGCTCTTATCATTATTGTAGAACAAAAATTGCCATCTTGTTTTGACATGTTCATCCAAACTAGGAATAGCGCTCTTGAATTGTCTCAAAATACCACGAAACCTACTTTTGATGATTTTTGTAAAGGTTTGATAAATGAGTAAGAAAGTTTGATTGTTTCAAGACAAGTATCACCTAATAAAGCTCTTATGGCATATAATAAGAATCCGAAGAAAAAATTTAATAATGCTAAAGGTTCTTGTTCACACACTTCAAATCATACTAATAAATTTGGTCATGCTTCTAATGCACATCATGAAAATACTAAGAAGAAGAATGTGTATGATCCTTTTAAGCATTGTGGTAAAACTAACCATCCTGAAAGGAATTGTTTTAAAGCGAAACGTTTAATGTCTAAGGCTAAAAAGAAAGGTTTTGATGAATCACAAGTAGCTTTATGTGCATCTATTGTTTCATCTAGTATTTCTTCATCTAATGTGGAATGGATAATGGATTTTAGTGCTGCTAAACATATGACTGGTAATGCTTCTTTATTTGCATCTTATGACAATAATAAGTACACATCTCAAAAAGTATCTATAGGTGATGGTAAACAACTTTCCATAATTGGTTCTGGTAATGTTAATGTTGCTAATGGTAAATTGGAAGATTTTTTTCATGTTGAACACATGCCCATCAACTTGCTTTCTATTTATCGTGCGTGTCAAAAAGGATATAAATTTGAAGCTTGGCCTGATAATATGTTCTTAAAGATATCAACCATAATTTTAAAGTAGTTTATTTTGGTCTTGTTGATTATACTGTTGGTTTATATAATTTTTTTGGTTTTAATTCAACTAAAAGACAACCATTTTTATTCCTATGTTTCTCATGTTGTTGAAATAAGTAAATTATGTCATGAAAGATTGGGTCATTTGAGTTATGATAAAATGAAAATGTTAACTAAAATGGTACATGGCTTGCCTAATATTTCATCTACTAATGGTGTTTGTGAAGGTTGTGTACTTGGTAAACATCATAGAGAAATGTTTGATAAGGGTAAAGCTTGGTGTGCTAAATAACCTTTGCAATTAATTCATAGTGACATTTTTGGTCCTCTTGAAGTTCCTTCTATATCTCATGCGGTCTATTTGCTTACTTTTATTGATGACTTCAGTAGAAAATCATAGGTTTATTTTTTGAAAAATAAAAGTGACACTTTTTCTAAGTTTCAAGCATTTAAATCCTTGGTTGAAAATGATTCTGGTAAAAGGATTAAGACTTTGAGATCTGATAATGGGGGGGAATTTGTTAAGAAATAATCTGAATTTTTTTTATCTAAACATGGAATTCAACATCAAAAGATTGTTCCTCACACACCTCAAAAAATGGTATTGCTAGAAGGAAAAACAAAATGTTAGTTGAAATGGCTAGATGTATGCTTTATTCTAAAGGATTACACACAAAAAAATTGGGTTGAATCCATCAGTTGTGCTAATTTTATTTTAAATAGAGTTCCTACAAAAGTTGTTAGGCATGTTACCACTGAGGAAAAATGGAATTTTAGAAAACTAGATATTAGTAACTTTAAGGTGTTTGGTTGTGAATGTTGGGCTCATATTCCTGATGACAAACGAAAAATTTTAGAACCCAAGTCTCACAAATGTATATTCATTGGTTATGATGAGGATTCAAATGCCTACAGTTTATTTGATCCTTCTAATCAGAGTGTCATAATCTGAAGAGATGTTCAATTTATTGAAGTCTCCCCACCACCTGAGTCTGTAGAACCTCATGTTACCCTGAATATTCCATTATCTCCTGTTACTCCTATATCTGTTACTCCTTCTTCCAGTATTGTTCCTTTTGTTGATCTTAGTTCACCCTCTTCTTCAAGTGTTCCACCTAAATGTCCCGAAGCTCCTGAAATGACTTTTGTTCCTTCTAACCTTCCTGTTTGGTCCCGAAAAACTCTTGAATCTGTAGGTAGTGAGATCGGTAATCCTTCATATACTCATAGAACTAGACCTAACTTTGCTCTTATGACCAAAGTTTTGGCCACAAACGATCCTACTTATTATGCTCAAGCTAAGGGTAAACCTCATTGGGAACAAGCTATGTATGCTGAGTATGAATCTCTTATGAAAAAAAAGACTTGGTCTCGTGTTCCTCTTCCTTCAGGAAAGAATTTAGTTGGTTGTAAATGGGTTTATAAAACTAAGTTTACTGTAGAAGGACAGATTGAAAAATATAAAGCTAGATTAGTTGCCAAAGATTTTAATCAACTTGAATGTATTGATTATAATGAAACTTTTTCTCTTGTTGTTAAAATGAATGCAATAAGAACCATTTTATCTATTGCTTCATCTTATAAATGGGAAATACACCAAATTGATGTTAAAAGTTTTTTTCTAAATGGTGATCTTAATGAAAACATTTATATGCAACATCCTCCTGGTTTTATTTCTATTGAATCGTCAATTTTAGTATGCAAATTACACAAGTATTTATATGGTCTCAAACAAGCACCTAGGGCTTGATATGATAAAATTGATGCATATTTCTTGAATCATGGTTTTAAGCGTTGTATATCTGATCCAAATCTGTATGTTAAGAACTTTGGTGATAATATCATCATTATTGTGTTATATGTGCCTGATCTTATCATCATTATCATCCATCTTGCTTTAATTCAAAGTATGAAAAGTGATCTTCAAAGGAAGTTTGAAATGACTGATCTTGGTATATTGCACTATTTATTGGGTCTTCAGATTTGGCATATGGCAGATGGTATTTTTCTCTCTCAGCTGAAGTATGCTACAGACTTATTGGCTCATTTCCATATGAGTGATTGTAAACCTTATCCTACGCCATATCATTCCGGTGTAAAGTCAACTGTTGAGTGTACCACACCTCTTGTTGATGCTACTCTTTATCGTCAGCTCATGGGCAGTTTGATATATTTAACTCACAGCAGACCATATCTCTCTTTTTCCGTCAGTATGGTTTCTCGATTCATGCAGTAACCTCATGAAATTCATTGGCAGCAATACAAGAGAATTCTGAGATATTTACAGGGGACGATGTACTATGGTGTCTTTTATTCGAGCAGTGCTACATTTTCACTTTCTGGATATACAGATTCGTATTGGGCAGGTGACAGTTCTGATCGACAGTCAACTGCTGGTTATATATTTCAACTTGGTTCAGGTTTAATTTCTTGGTCCAACAAGAAGGTGAAGACTCTTTCTTTATCTTCGAGTGAAGTAGAGTATAGATGAGCCAAAGAAGCAACTAAAGAAGCAGTTTGGTTACGGCATGTTCTCACTAAGCCTGGTCTGGTTCCGAAATCGTCCACTGTGTTGAAATGTGACAATCAGGGTGCAATTCAGCTTGCTTATAATCTGGTATATGTGAGGAACTTGCAATAATTAAATAATGAAAACACATGAAATAGCAGAAATAATAGAACTCTGAATCACTTTTATATTGATCACAGGCCACTTCGAGGGGGCAACCTCCTTTGAGCAATCTCAATACAAATAACTTCATGGTACCTTCATTGGTCTCAACACAAACTTATATACTAAGTCTAGGCGCCAATACCATGTGTCAATACAAACCATGGGCTAATACAAAATATGGATCAACAATTACTACGGGACGACTTACAAAGCATATGCATCCAACAACAATAATACAAACTATGGATCAACAAATACTACGGAACGACTTACAAAGCATATGCGTCCATCAACAATATACTAACAAAGTAAATAGAAGGGTTGACATGGGTTCCTAACATCCCCTCTCCCTTAGAAAAAGCTTTGTCCTCAAAGCTTTAGATGTGGAAATTGATGCAGAATTGGAAGGAGTGGTTCCCCTGTAGCATCCGGGGGTTGCATTCCGGGCCACTGACACCTTTTGAGTTTCAGGAGGATTGCTTGGAAGGATGAAGAAGAACCGTATCAGTTGCGTAAAAAGTGCACTTTGAACAGTCCTGACTGGCTTGTTGTTGCAGTCGAATTCTTGCCATGTGAATATTGTCCTGTAGAATGAGAAGAATCTGATCACGGTTTCGAAGAACCAAGTCAATTGCCTGAACTGGGGAGCTACTGAGGGTGTATGGAAGAAGAACTGGCGGTGCCTGTCCATAGACTACTTCATATGGTGTCCTTGTAGACATGGTATTGTACCACTGGAGTGCTTCTAGGAAAGCCATAGAAATAGTTGTCCAAATCTATGTAGGGATGGGAAAGGGTTCGAGCAGTCCCAAAAGGAGTGTCATTTCACCATTGTTGACCTGGTAAGTATCAAAGTCAACCACCATCTGTTGAATTGGCATTTTCAGTCCCTGCCAAAAGAAGTTACATTGTTTCCAGTCATACTTTTGGAGGAACCCAGAGTGCCCTGCCGATGAAGAAGCATGGATTTCATAGAAGAGATAGCCCTGTTGAACATATTGCAACCAGTTTTGAACAAGCAGAAAAATAGTTGTAAGAGAAACTGGGTCATCAAATGTGCGAGAAGGAGCACCTACCACCATATTGTCCTTACCCTTCTTGTAAGTGATCGCATAGTCATAACCCATGAGGTGGATAACCCATTTCAGGTGTGCTGGGGAGGAGACCCGTTGTTCCAGGAAATTTTCTAGACTCTGGAGATCAGTCTTGATAAAGAAATAATTCCCTAATAGGGATGGCTACCACTTCGGTACTGCATGCAAAATAGACATCATTTCCTGCTAAGATGTAGATGTGGCTAAATGCTTACCGGAAAGCTCTCTTGAAGGCGGCAAGCCCACTGATGCAGCAAAGACACCTACATATCTATCCAAGGAAGTAGTGTAGACCGTTGATGGGTGCATCTGAATGGAATGGAGCTAAGCAATGACACCATGTGAATTCTTCTTAAGGATCTTTTCCAGGCGATGTGAATTGATGATGCAGAGAGACCCTGTTTGTAAACCCATAAATTTGTGTTGTGTCCCATTGACTAAAAACTGCATCCAAAGTTCAGCAAAATCCCATAAGATGGGGCCAAGTGTGCGTAACCATTGAATGCCCAAAACCACATCACATCCTCCTAAGGACAAGGCAAACATGTCAAAGCGCAGGTTATAATCTTCCAGAGAGATACGCACATTGCGACACTTTCCCTTGCAAGGTAAGGTGCCTCCATTGGCAACAAGAATTCAAAGTTGGAGCAAGGATGGACAAAACAATCAGCCTGTTTAGCGATCCGGGGGTTAATGAAGTTATGAGTGCTACCAGAATCAATGAGTATTGTAAAAGGAAGCTTCTTGAAGTAACCCCTGACCCGCATTGTTTGGGGGGTGGTGACGCCGGATAAGGCATGGAGAGATATCTCTGTTTGTTCATCCTGAGATGGGGGGTCAATAGGTGGATCCTGATTGTCGACCTGATCACCCATTGTATCTGGAGTTTCTTCACCAATTTTAGAGGCAGGCAGAGAATCCATATCCAAGAGATAGAGCTTTTGTTGAACACATCTATGTCCCCGAGTGAATTTCTCATCACAATTATAACAAAGCCCTTTTTCTCTGCGTGCCTGCATCTCTGTTTCAGACAAATGCTTAATAGGAGTTGGTCGAGAAGCTGGCAGAATGGGAGGTCGTTGAGAACCCATATTTCAGAAGGGAACAAAAGTGGGTTTGGAGAGCTGTTGGGCTGCAATCTTGTCTTCTTCCAACTTAGCTAACCCTAGGACTTCCATCATTGTGTTGGGATAGAATATTTTAACCTCTGACTGGATTTCATCCTTAAGACCACTGATAAAACAACTCCTGTAGAATTCATCAGACAAGCCTTCTGTGTGATTGGCTAGTTTCTCAAATACTGTCTGATACTCTCTCACAGTGCCACTTTGACGGAGTTTGGTGAGTGCTCCGGTGAAGTCATCAAAAGCACTAGGACCAAATCATTGCAAAAGGAGTTGGCAAAAATCTGTCCATTTTGGTTCGTCATGAGCCTTAATGTACCAACAGTACCATTGAAGGGCTTCCTGTTCCAAATGAAAGGATGCAAGTGGAACTTTTTGGACATCAAAAGTATTATGCAGACTGAAATATTGTTCTGCACGATAGATCCATCCAGTTGGATCAATACCATTGAAGCAAGGAAATTCAAGCTTCAGACCACGGAAATTGCTGGAAGAAGAGAATCCTATGGCTGCAGAAGATTCTTGCTGTCGGTTATTGTTCATGGCTGAATGCTGAAGATGGAGGATGATAAATTTTTCATCCGGATCTTGGAGTTTGGTTTGGATGGCTGCAAGTGCTTCCTCCATGGTTTTTGCTCCTATGCGGGTGACAACCACAACCAGGAGTTTTTTTTTTTTTTGGAAATGGATAGAAAAACACAAACAAAAGCTGATTTAGTAAAGGGAAATTTGGATTTGGGAAAAACTCGGATGGGTAATTGGGGTTTGACTAGGTTTTGGACACTTTCTGATGGACAGAGAAGCAAAAAATGGGGATTTCAAAAGCGAGGTGAAAGAATGAGAAAATTGTCAAAGAAGGACAAAGAAGCAAAAATAGGTAATGAACACGGGGCAAAATTTCGAGGCGAGTGGGTGAAAATTGAAGAAGTTATGGCAAACCCTAAAAATAGACAAATGTGAGATTTCTTGCTTTGGGAAGTGGAATTTGGGATAGGGTCCCTAGGAATGAAATATGCGGAATGGGATGACAAGGGTGTCAGGGAAGTTTCAAGGGAAACGGAGTGAAAACAAAGGAGATATAGATTTTTTTTTCCAGAATGGAGCTACTATGGCATAGAAGGGAGCGAAAATAGATGGATCTGCAACAACGCGGTAGTGATCGGCAACAAACGGATCTGAAACGACGCCGAATGGATCGAAAAATGGCTGGATCTGAAATAGATCTGAAACAGATGGATCTAGAACGAATTTTAGAATGGCTCTGAAACGGCTGGATCTGAAACGGCATGGCAGTGATCGGCAACAGTTCAGCTGAAAATAGATATGGACCCCAAGTATGTGCAACTTCCTAATAGTTCAGGGGTTTCACTTGGCCACCAATGCTGTCTGACAGCTTGTGTATTGGGGCAGTACCCTTCACTCCATGGCTCAAGTAAAACTGATAACTGCTTTGCCACAAACGACAGCTCTTGGTTTACCTCACGGGTGGGAACTAGTCAATCAGGTAGGGGTCGTTGCCCTTTTCGCTGGCAGGTCCTCTCAATGGGCCAGCTACTTTGGGGTTCCTCTGGTACTCCTCACAATGATTTTTAGGGCTTATGCCCAAGTACTTCCCACAGTTAAGCGGATAAGGATTATTCCCAGATCTGAACTTGCAACAGATGCGAAAAAACAATTTGGCAGAAATTCCACCCAACGAGCCCAAGAAAGTGCTCTGATACCAGATGTGAAGAACCTGCAATAATTAATTAATGAAAACACACAAAATAGCAGAAATAACAAAACTCAGAATCACTTTTATATTGATCGCAGGACACTTCGAGGGGGCAACCTCCTTTGAGCAAGCTCAATACAAATAACTTCATGGTACCTTCATTGGTCTCAACACAAACTTATATACTAAGTCTAGGCACCAATACCAGGGGTCAATACCATGTGTCAATACAAACCATGGGCTAATACAAAATATGGATCAACAATTACTATGGGATGACTTACAAAGCATATGCGTTCAACAACAATAATACAAACTATGGATCAACAAATACTACGGGACGACTTAAAAAGCATATGCGTCCGTCAACAATATACTAACAAATTAAATAGAAGGGTTGACATGGGTTCCTAACAGTATATCTATCATGTCCCAAAATTTTGCATTGGGTCACAATGGCCTAAGCCCCTTGGCCATACTCATGATAGTTTGTCAAATTGATGTTAAGGGTCAAATAATTGCCAAGAATGAAGTCCAAGTTAGTAATAATGTGAAATTAGATCCAAATGGACAAGGTGGGTCACATTAAGAGAAATTCTCAATTCAAAGTTTGTAATATACCCATCCAAATGAACTGTCATGGAGGAAAATTACTAGTTCCCTAAGTTTGGGGTGGAAGCTTTGGGATTTGAAATAAGGGGGCTAATAAATGATGTTTGTACATTATAATGGCATAAATATTTAATAAAGGATATAAATAAATAAATACAAGGGAAAATCAAAGTGGCAATTGATCATGAAGACACGGAGGATGTGGGACCCACACAAGCTAGATTTTCTATGCCACATGGCATCCTCCTCTTGTCATTTCGAATCCATAAGACGCCCAACATTATTGGGATGATTTGGAAGGTCAATATACTTGGCATGACTCAATTAAGGTCGAAATGTAGTGGAAGAGTAACTCCCATGGAAGAGGAAGAGGCATTTTGGAGCTAGTGGGACACTTGGACTAGATTCCCTAGCTCTATGACAACAATGATGAAGATGCTATGACACCTATGACACAAATCATACCTGAATGTTGGAATCTGACATATATGACATGTTGGGGATAAAAATATCCTCCAAGAGGGAGCTCAAGGGATTTAGGGAAGCCAAAGAGACACCTATTCGAATTTGGTGGAAGAGGAGGCTAGAATTGGAGGGACAAGTGGCACACATTGGAATCTCTTCCCAACTTGAGTTGGCATGAATATCTTGGAAGGAATTCGACCCATGGAGGAACTTAGAAGTTTATAAAATACAATAACAAATAAGGATAGTGGTTTTTTTATCATTTTACATTTTTCATTTGGAGAGGAGAGCTAGTGGAGTGTTACTCTACTTGCCTTAGCACCAATTTTGAGGGTGAAAGATTCCCATCCTAATTGGAAATTGGAGAGGCCATTTAGACCTTTCATTTGGATATACAATGGATTCTTTTGTTATAGGTTGAATTTAAAGGGAATCTCATGGTCATATCTATTTCATCTTGCTTCTACAACCATTCTCCTATTCCTTGGCATATTCTTGCTCCTTAAGGAGAGGTGCACCTGTTGAGGTGATGAAATATTTTGGATAGCTATTGAGGCCCCATATCTTTTTAATATGATATATATACTATATTTCTACCGCTCATAATACTTTCAGGTAAAAACACAAAGATATTTGATGTAAAAATGCTAAACTATGAACAAATGGTGTCATTTCCCCAATACCTTGTTATTTGCACTTGAAGTGGTATCAAATTCGAATGGTTCGGTAAATTTATGATGTATTAAGGTTTTAAGGAGTTCCATAAATATTCTGAAGAAGTTTCATATTCATTATACAAGCATTTGGAGCAATATTCTTAAGTTTCATAACCATTTGTGAAGATTTACTATCATTTCCCCCCAATGTCAAAACTAGTCTTTTGTATTTAATTTAAGAAGGTTGTAGAAGAATTAATAAACTGAATGGTGATTCATATGAGACTATATTTATGTCCCCTAGATATCCCCTTCCTCTTTTCATAATTTCGAGAGGGTCCAATAACATTTGGAGAGTCATTTCCAGCATCTACCCCATGGGGAATTGAACCACTAATGGCTAGTGAAATTCCCTACATTGGACAGAATTCAAAGGAGAGTTGAAGAATCATTTAGAAGACTCTAAGGAATCCATGAACCTCATAATCATGTCTTAATACCATCTATATACCTTCTGTAACAATTTGGGAGCATTTGGAGCTATTTGGAGATCAAGAAACCAATACTAGTTAAGAGAAATTGCTAGTCAAATCCCCTACCTTGGCCAAAATCATAAGGAGAGTTGCAGAAGAATTTTGAAGACTCTAAAGAATCCATGAACCTCATGATAATTTCATAATACCATCCATATACCTTCTGTGACAAGTTGGGAGCATTTGGAGCCATTTGGAGGTCAAGAAACCAATACTAGTCAAGGGTCGAACTAGTGAAAAAATTGAAAATTTCACCATTTTAATAAATTTCTAAAAAGGGACATTATAATGGTATCAAAACATGTTCCTTGCACCTGGGAATTAATATCAAACATTGAAGAATAATTTTCATCCATGTATTACTATTATGATGACTCCTATTAGTATAATGCTTATGAGCAGTATGCAGATGATTGTGAGCAATATGAAGCAAAATGTGAATGGTTTGAGGAAGAGGTGCCATCATGCAGCACTTCTTACAATGTCATAAGGAATGAAGGATATTATTATGACCCTATTTTTTATGGAGATGAGTGTGTCACACTACCAAAGGATAATCCTATGAATGAATTACAAAGATTGAGAGCAACATGTAAAACCTTGCCCCAACAATATCAGACATATCTTGATTGGTATAAGGGAAATACAAAAAATGCCCCTCCTTTCGAAGACTTTGTTCATTGGGTGTTTTCAAATAGGCAAAAAAATGAATATGTGGAGTTAGTAAAGAAAGGTTTACGCCATTCTTGTAAAAGACCTTGGATATAAAATCATATGTGTGTGAGTGAAAAGAGCAGTGAAATATATGAAGCTTTAGGGAATGCAGGTATGTCCTACTTGAGGAGAATTCTTGGGATTTATTCAAAAAGAGATTCCAAATATATTGATCTTAAGGAAACCAAGGAGAAAAATTCATCATATTGCTTGAAGGAGCAAAAGGAGGAGACCCATGAACCACCTAGTTCTGAAATAGGTGAAGTAGAAGAAGCAGTACATGAAGAGGATCGACAGTCACTCCCAAGTGATTCTGAAAAAAATGAAGAGACATCACATGAGCATGAAGAAGATTCTATTGAAAATATTGAAGATCATTTAGAGACACATTCTACCTTGGAAATGAAACAAAGAGAATTTACTGATGGATGCTTGAACTTTGAAGGAGTACCTAATGCTGGGTGTTCACACCTCTATGTTGGTGACATAGATATCACTTTTGAAAGTGTTGCTGCAATCCAAACTTCCATTAAACATGAAAATTAATACCTTGTAGCAGTTGAAGAAGAAACAAGATCAACTTCCCCATCACCACTTGAACTTCATGAAGTTGGTCCAAGAAAGAAGGAAGAAGATGAGGAGGTTCATTTGCAAGAGCCTCATTTTCTTGAAGGATCCTTGAAGATGAATGAAAAGAAGATCCAAGATACCTTTATCATACTCCATGACACTCAAGCATTGGTGTCAAATTATTGTTGGAGAGTTTCTTCATTGAAGGATCCATCCTTCCTTGGAGACATGGAGAATATTCAAAGAGCAATGTGCAACATCAAAGGTAATTTCATGTCTTTGCTTTTTGATAGAAACAATTTGGTTGAGTTTAATGAATTATTATATAATGCATACTTGAAAAATAATGAGGATATTCATAAACTCAAAATTCAAAATGAGCAACTTCTTGAAAGGTTGCAATATACTTGTTCTTCCTCCTATGTTTCAAATTGTCATATGGTAGATTGCCTGGAGGATTCTCATGACATGGTAGATCATGAGAAACATGTAAATTTTCATGTGCTTGATGTGTTTGAATATGAGCTTGATGATATCCAAGCACTTGAGGTGGTGGAAGAGGAACTTGAGTTTCCTCTTGGAAATGGTGACACAATATTTGAAGAAGTGTATGATTCCACTACCTTGGAACCAACCGATGAGGAAATTTTTTCACTTGTGAGGGAGGTGCATGATCCTACCATTATGGAGCATTCACATGAGTACACTTCGGCACTTTCTGATCATTTGGGTGAGTTGATTCATTCTCCTACATCCTACACTTCCATTTTGCAGCATTCATCCTAATGAAGTATGGGTGAAAGGTTTATTTTTTATGGTGCCACATGAGGAGCATGAAACTCCTATCTCTCCTTTATATGATGACATTATTAGGGTCATTTCTTATTTACAATTGCAGCAGTATTCCTTGTTACCTTATGATGAAACACATCTACATGGAAGCACTTATGATGTTCATTTGAGTCACTTGAAGACTCATGATTTTCCTTGCTCCTTGCTTAGTTCAATTGATATTGGAAGAAATTCATCCACTACGTGGGTGAAGAGATATATGATTGGAGAAAATTCTTATTGGAATCAACATCCTTTGTTATTTCTTGGTGATACACATGTTCATGGATGCACAAATTCTACTTATGTGAGCCCCTTGAAGGCTTATTGTTTTCTTTGCTCCCTACTTGGTTCAGATTTTAGTGGAGGTTCTTCATTCACTTCTTGGATGAAAGAACACATGGCTGATTATTTTGATGCATCTTACATCCTTTTGGAGCAGCATTATAGGACATGGGATCCTCACCTATGTCATTGGATCAGGTTTGGTTGGTCACTTGAAGCTTGTATGCACTTGGCAAATGGTGGTCTACTTACTTGGAGGTATAAGCACTTTCATGATTCTTTGATGAGGCATCTCCTTGATGTACATTTTTATTATGTTGTTATGTACTTTGATGATATATCTTTTGTACTCATGATTTTTGGAAGAATGCATACAAGAAAATGGGATCCAAGAATTCTCTTTCCTGATGGTATGGATTGGAGAGCACTCCTGATTGTTGGAGTGCAATACAAGAAATGGGACCCTGGGATAATTTTTAGTCCCATTGATTTCAAATTTTGGGGGAAACAAGCAATATGGGGGATGTATTCCCCACTTAATAAATTGATTTTAATCGGAGTAGTGCAGTAGTAAGCATGGTAGTTCCTCTCTAAAATATTCGTGGGATCTCGAAGACTGAAAGTTGGGCAACTCAGTGGCAACTTCAAGAATTACAGTGGTATCAGAAGGGGTTTCCAAAATATGAAAGAGGTAAAGTGTAATTGTGCAAACATGGTTTTTATGCATTTAATTAACATTTTGGTGTTTAGTGGTGATGTTACAGGGGATGTCAAAATGAAAAAGAAAATCCACATCTCCTTGCTTTTGGAAACACACAATTGTAGTGCATGGGTGGCACTACTCAAGGTTTTAGAAGAGAAGTTTCGGAAGCAAAATTTTGGAAAGAAAGCAGGTTCTTCCACATACATATGTTGAAATTGCTTGAGGACAAGCAATATTGGGAAGGGAGGATTTGTCATGTCCCAAAATGTTGCATTGGGTCACAATGGCCTAAGCCCCTTGGCCATACTCATAATAGTTTGTCAAATTGATGCTAAGGGTCAAATAATTTCCAAGAATGAATTCCAAGTTAGTAATAAGTGAAATTAGATCCAAATGGACAAGGTGGGTCACATTAAGAGAAATTCCCAATTCAAACTTTGTAATATACCCATCCAAATGAACTGTCATGGAGGAAAATTACTAGTTCCCTAGGTTTGGGGTGGAAGCTTTGGGATTTGAAATAAGGGGGATAATAAATGATGTTTGGACATTAGAATGGCATAAATATTTAATAAAGGAGATAAATAAATAAATACAATGGAAAATCAAAGTGGAAATTGATCATGAAGACACATGGAAGATGTGGGACCCACACAAGCTAGATTTTCTATGCCACATGGCATCCTCCTCTTGTCATTTCGAATCCATAAGAATCCCAACATTCTTGGGATGATTTGGAAGGTCAATATACTTGGAATGACTCAATTAAGGTCGAAATGGAGTGGAATAGTAACTCCCATGAAAGAGGAAGAGGTATTTTGGAGCTAGTGGGACACTTGGACTAGATTCCCTAGCTCTATGACAACAATGATGAAGATGCTATAACACCTATAACACAAATAAGACCTGAATGCTGACATATGACATTGATGACATGTCAGGTCTAAGAATATCCTCCAAGAGGGCGCTCAAGGGAGTTAGGGAAGCCAAAGAGACACATATTCAAATTTGGTGGAGGAGGAGGCTAGAATTAGAGGGACAAGTGGCACACATTGGAATCTCTTCCCAACTTGAGTTGGCATGAATCTCTTGGAAGTAATTTGACCCATGGAGGACCTTATAAGTTTATAAAAGACAATAACAAAGAAGGATAGTGTATTTTTTATCATTTACATTTTGCATTCGGAGAGGAGAGCTAGTGGAGTGTTACTCTACTTGCCTTAGCACCAATTTTGACGGTGAAAGATTCCCATCCTAATTGGAAATTGGAGAGGCCATTTAGACCTTTCATTTGGATATACAATGGATTCTTTTGTTACAGGTTGAATCTACAGGGCAGCTCATGGTCACATCTCTTTCAGCTTTCTTCTACAACCATTCTTCTATTCCTTGGCATATTCTTGCTCCTTGAGGAGAGGCACACTTGTTGAGGTGATGAACTCTTTGGGATATCTCTTGAGCCCCAATATATTTGTAATCTGATATATATACTCTATTTCTACTCCTCAGAATAATTTCAGGTTGAAACTCAAATATATTTGATGTAAAAATGCTAAACTATGAACAAATGGTGTCATTTCCCCAATACCTTGTTATTTGCACTTGAAGTGGTACCAAATTCGAATGGTTCAATAAATGTATGATGTATTAAGGTTGTAATGAATGCCATTAATATGCTTAAGAATTTTCATATTCATTATACAATCATTTGGATCAATATTCTTAAGTTTCATAACCATTTGTGAAGATTTACTATCATTTCCCCCCTATGTCGAAACTAGTATTTTGTATTAGATTTAAGAGGGTTGTATTAGACTTAATAAACTGAATGGTGATGAAAATGATACTATATTGATTTCCCCTATATATCCCCTTCCTTTTTTCATAATTTCGAGAGGTTTCAATAGCATTTGGAGATTCATTTCCAACATCTACCCCATGGGGAATTGAACCCCTAATGGCTAGTCAAATTCCCTACATTGGACAGAATTAAAAGGAGAGTTGCAGAAGCCTTTTGAAGACTCTAAGGGATCCATGAACCTCATAATCATGTCCTAATACCATCCATATACCTTCTATAACAATTTGGGAGCATTTGGCTCTATTTGGAGATCAAGAAACCAATACTAGTTAAGAGAAATTGCTAGTCAAATCCCCTACCTTGGCTAGAATACTAAGGAGAGTTGAAGAAGCCTTTGTAAGACTATAAAGAATACATGAAACTCATAATAATGTACTAATACCATACATATTCCTTCTGTGACAATTTGGGATCATTTGGAGCCATTTGGAGATCAAGAAACCAATACTAGTCAAGGGTCGAACTAGTGGAAAAAATGAAAATTTCACCATTTTAATAAATTTCTGAAAAGGGACATTACAATATCACTCCCAGAAAAAGAATCTCGACCTTGATTCTCATTACATTCGAGGTCTCGTCGCAGATGGTATTCTTTTTCTTGAGCATTGTCCTGTCGAGCAGCATGCAGCCGATATCTTCACCAAATCCTTAACAGCAGCGAAGTATGTGCATCTTCATTCCTTGCTTGGGATGAGGGAAGTTGTCATCAAGGGGGAGAAGTAATGACTCCTTCCTTCCTTAGTCTTAGTGTGGGATTTTCTCCCATCCATTATTAAGGGAGAGTGTTGGAATATATTAATTATATTCATTGGAAGGTAATAATGTCTTTGTATTATGTCGAAAGTTATCCACAATCTTATGTAAAAAAGTAATACAGTATATCCCATATTCATTATGGTAAAGTATACTCTTGATATCCATTGTTATATAAAGAGATGTTATTATGGATAATTATATTATCTCACATGCAATATGTGAGATTAATTGCTCCACATCTCTTGGTATATAATAGGGTCAAGGGAGTCACATCATAAAATTTCAATCATACTATCACAACACATTGTATTGTGTTCACAAGCTCTTAGCTATATTGTATTGGGGTTATTTGTAGTTTCTCTCTTGTAAGATTGAAGGATATTTTTGGAGATAATAGAAGACAACCTTCCCATGGATGTAGCCCAATTGGGTGAACCACGTATATATGGTGTATTCTTTTCCTTGTTCTCTTTCTATTCTAATTTGCGTTGATATGTTATTGATTGCTTATATAGGTATGCTAGTTTAGCTAGATCTATAACTCTGAAAGGTATTTCATAGTGAGACACTCTCAGACATAGTTTGCAAATACCCCATATACAACAAGGAGCTCTATCCCATTTTCCAGGCCTATTGATAGCGGAAACATTACATTTTTGGAAAGGAAATGGTCATCCACATCATCCATGGGCCTCTATAATTTATATATACATCGAACAAGTTCCACAATGACCACCATCATAAGTAGTCAATGTATCGTCAATAATTCCATCTAAACAACAAGTCTAATAATAGAATCTGCAATCGGGTTTCAAACTATGATAGCCAAGCTTTGGTTGTGGCATGATCCATAGTGTTAATTTATTACAAACATGAGACTTTATAGTGCCCCTACCTAATGACAATTATATTAACTTCATTGCTACATACCATGCACTAGTTGCAAATAAGCATGTTTCATAGTTTCACCTCTAGGAGCTCGTCTTCGATGCCATTTGGGACATGTCTTTGTTTTCTTTCAAGAAAGTGTGAGAAAATAATTTGGGGGCATACTATAGTTGGTTGGTAGGAATTTTGATGTGAATAAGTTAGTGGTAGCACTATAGATTTACTTCTATCAATGGCCAAATATCTAACATGACATCAAAAGATGCATCATATTGTACACTATATGTGCCATCATTAAACCTAGAATTAAGAAGCATAAATTGTACACTCCTCTAAAAATTCTAAGCCTTGGGAGTCAATCTCTGTAGAGTTTAAGTTAGGTCTTCCTTCAACTAAGAATGCTAATGACTTTTCCTTTATGATTCCTAATTGATTCTCTGAGATGGCAGTTATGTATCCTTACAAGAATTCACAATATATTCCACTACTAAACTCTTCTTAAAGAATGTTTTGATTCATTTTGGATTTTCCAAAGACCTTTATTTATGATGGGGAAGAAAGTTTATATGTATCTTTCATCTATATTTTTTTGTCTACTGTGAATACCAAACTAACCAAATCAACTTCCTTATATTCCTAGACCGATGGATAGATAGATATAACCAGCATGGTGATTATACATATCCTAAAATGTATAACTCAGTGTATCCATTTACACAAGATGAAAACAATTTTTCTATTCAAGCTAGCTTTGAAAAAACTTTTCATAGTTCTATTGGCCAAAACCCTTTCCAAGGATACATGGGGTTCTAGGCATTATTCGGGCTAGTTGATATATATCTACCAATTATAAGTGTAGGGATTGTCCTCCCATGCTCACAATGAGGTAGAAAAACACTACAAGGAAAGAACCTTCTAGCAAAAACTTTTGTGGAACCTCCCAAAAAATAATAGCCTTTATTCATTTATAGTGGAGGTTGCTAGTGGATGCAGGTGAGTGGAGGATTTATCATAGGTTTTATTATGAATGCTCTTAAATGAAACACGTGCAATAGTGCACTAC
Source organism: Larix kaempferi (assembly GCA_027924585.1). Taxonomy (NCBI): domain Eukaryota; kingdom Viridiplantae; phylum Streptophyta; class Pinopsida; order Pinales; family Pinaceae; genus Larix; species Larix kaempferi. The sequence goes on along the minus strand of BSBM01002130.1, from coordinate 204,129 downwards.
TATATCATAAGAATTGATGCATAACAATGTTAAACACACCAACAGTGACATATTTCATCTTCAAACCAAAAAATCATGTTTATTTGTATATATGCATACACTTTTGAATGCATCTGCATGGACATAACACACTGATACATTATGACATGAAACGCACTGACTTGTATCAAATATTTTTCTGAAAAATGACCTTTGTTTATATATATATATATATATATATATATATATATATATGTAAGCACTAGTAACCATATGGATATGGTGCACGAAAAGGTCCCCCGGTGGCCAAACATTTAGTTTAATATTTTTTTAACTTCCATCTCCAGTGCACTAATTTTTGTTAACCAAATCGAGTAAATTCACTAATTATGCACCACTCTAGGGATTTTTTAAAAACATAACAGCTCCCTTGTAATAAATAAGTACATCGGTGCGACATAATTTTGACTGTATCGGGCTAGGGTACAGTAAAAAATGGGAATAAAAAATTATCGATGGGTAAGTTGGGAAGAAACAAATCATTTATGTGCACCATATTTATTAACAAGGTGCATAGGTTTGTTCGATGTGGGCCGAAAAACTTGAATGCACCATGTACGATTTTTTTTAATGAAAATATGTCAAATTATAGCTAAATTTAAAATTTTAATCAGCTAAAATTGTAAATGTGTAGGTAAGAAATACTTTTTCTTCTCTCTTGTTAATCGATGAGGCCTGATTTCCACAGACATCAAAAATGAATATTTCCAACCATTTTGAAAAAAAAATCTCAATCCACCAATTAATCGAAGGATGAGAGCCATCTGACAAATAGGCAACTTTGACGATCGGACAACTATACAATTTCACTATGCATAGGTATGGATGTATTATCAAGCAATGAAATAAGTTATAACAATGAAATTATTTATCGAAAATTATCAGTGTGTTTAAGTTGTTTGGCTTGCACCAAACAACTTGTTGCACCTTGTTAATAAACAAGGTGTGCTTTAAATGGTTTTGTATTTACCCAAATTACCCTTAAATGGTTTTGTATTTACCCAAATTACCCTCGATAACAATACTTTAACATAATAAAAAAAAAAATTTGCATTGTTAACAACAGTGTGTTAATTGATGTATCAATGCTAGCGCATGTGCATCCTAGTATTTCAAATGCACCAAAAAAAAAACATTAGGGCCAAGTCATATAGTGTGATTGATAATATTTTAAAGTACTATTAACAGTGTTGAATAATATTAAAATGCACCTGGAAAGAAAAAAAAGTTTTGCATCGCCACTGCTTTTAATAGTGAGCAATTAATATACAAGAGCATCAATAACAATGCTATCTAATGTGATAAATGTACCAAAAAAACTATAATGTTTACACCATGCCATGATTTTTAATTATATCCAAAATCATATTTAATGGTGCTTATGTATATTATAATCGCACCAGAAAACCTAGAAATTAACTATGAACTTATGGTGGGGAACTATATTGTATGGATCATCCACAATGCATCAATCAGTTTTAGGTGAACTTGTAATGTTTTGAATTGAATAGTGTGTCTTGCCAGTGACACACCAACATAAATGTAAAATAAAAGTGCTCTTATTTATGTCGGAGCACTAATGTACTAGTGCACCTAATTTCGAGAGCACCGATATCATAGTTTAAAATCCCACACACCATTAATGGTGTGGTATAGTTTTTATATCGCATCTTTTATAGTGCACTTAATTTAAAGAACCTTTGCACCATTCATATTGCTCTTAATTTAATGAAATACCACTGTCAATATGTTATATTTATTTAGGAGCATCGATGGTACCAGTGCACCTAATTGAGATAGCATCGATATCAAATATTACAATTCCACACACCATTAACGATGCGGTATATATTTTTTATATCGCACTATAGATGGTGTGATGTATGTTAGTAAGCACTAGAAATAGTGCTTTTAAATTTTTTTGGTGCACCAATAGTGTTAAACACATTTTTTTGAAAAAACAATATTTAAATCACTAATAAATTAGACATATGAAAGCTTTAAAGTGGCACATATGACATCATTTCATGTATATCATGGTAAAAAATGTAATGATGCATATTCAACAAGTTTAGGTTTATATTCACGTTTCCTCTATCCAAGGATGATGTTTTTAGATATAAAGTGATTATTTCATATTTTTGTAAAACTAGATTGAGACCATTTCATATATGATTGGGAAAAAATATTTCAAATATTAATAAATAAAAATAGGCATTTTATAGAATTTTGTATGTTTTATATATGTGGTTGCATGTGTCTAATGCAATTTGTATGTGAATCATAAAGAGCAACAATGACAATGGTAGGAGTAGCAATAGCGGGTTGACCCATACAAATTTGTATGGGATTAAGAGTCCCGAGAGAGGGATAGGGATTTGTACCATTGTCGTATTATAGCAGAGACTCGTGTCCTCTTGAGGGATGTTGGTCTCCTCAATTTTATGAGGAGGCAAAATCCCTTAGGGAGAATATGATCTGACTAAGGAAATTCATCCATCATTGGAATCATGTTAGGAAGGAATTCAAGGTCGGTCCCAAATTGTGGTTCTAGCCCTTAGCGAAGGAAATCTATTTCATTATGGGTATATATCATCTATTTGTGGTTCTAGCTCATAGAGGAGGACATCTATTTCATTACTAGTATATCCATGAAAGGAAATTATTTTTCCCATTTACCCGAGCTCCCACCTCATGTTGCATGAGAGATCCAACTTACATATGTTCAATGATATGTCGGCAAGGACATAATTTGCCCTAGTGCACTTCACATTTGCTGGTGGCTATTGCATATTGTTGCATTCGATATAGAGGAGGTTAGGTGCCTCTCTCTTATTGTCATGATATTGGCCCACTACACCTCGAATGGGAAGTGCATTAGCTTCCCTCTATTACACTATGTAGATTCTTTAGTGTAGAGAATTAAACTAATTAGGTGGTACCATTTTTTGTGGCAATTTTGTTTAGATCTGGACCGATGTCATTTTATTTTTTCTAGGAGGATGGCCTTCACATTTGGTTCAAATTTGTTTTGTTTATTTTTTTATAGGTTTTTTATCAGTAAACCATCATTCAACCACCTCCTTATTTGGTTGAGGATCGATGCACATATGTATATGTGGGGGTAGATGATTCCCAATAGGGGACAACTAGATTTCCCTTGTAGGATCAATCCATATGTACTAGAGATGATTTCTAGCAAGGATGATCATACCATGGATCTCGTGGAGTACCCATATGCAAGGTTGGACTGACGACAATCTCTTAACATCATATTTACCTAGGATTAGCCACCAGATCACAAGTTAATATTAGTGTTATGTTTGTATTAATCTAGTTGCATTTTTTTATCATTTAATGCACATGTAATTTATGGTATTGTTTTCTTTAAATTATCCAAGTCTTAATCAAATTCTCTAATTAATATTATATATTATTTTGAATATATTGGCATGTATGTTGGGGATGTGCCTCCCCAACATGATGAGGAAATGCCTAAGGTTGACAAGAAATCTTAGATATAGAGACTTAGCCTATGACACAAGCCATATCATATATTTTGTTAGGATATGACATATCAATTATTTGAACTGTTGGCTCGGTAATGAGTGTTCCCTATGTGAGTTTCCTAGATGATGGAGGACCTTGAGCTCACACCTATATGGGTGGTCCTTCCCTGTGACATGACATGGAGGACCTTGAGCTCACATCTATATGGGTGGTCCACATCCAACATCTACACCTTGTCCTCCTCCTTCTCCTCCTCTACCCTCTTCTCCATATTCCAAGAGGCCACCCTCTCTTCCTCCACAAGCTAAGTAACCACCCTCTCTTCCTCACCTATCCAACCCACCACCCTATATTCCTCCATAGTTCGATTGACTACCCTATCCTCCCCCACAATCCAACCAACCACCATCTCCTATTCACGTGTCGATTGACCACCCTCTCCTCTTTCAAATGCTGATTAACCACCCTCTCCTATTCCACAAGCCAACTGAACATCCTCTTCTCCTCCACAGGTTGGATAACCAACTACAACATCGGCTCCACTCACTAGATCTATAGATGTGATGGTTGTGTTGAGTGATATAAGCTTTTGGTGGAGAGATATACCAGTTTCTTCATTCTACATTTTTATCTAGCGAAGGTGCTGATGCCTATGGATCTGGTGGTGGAAGTATTGATGCCTCTGGCTTTGGTGGTGGACCAACCAATTCATAGAAGTTATTGATCACATGTATATATTTGATTGTTGTTATGTATCTTTTACATATATATTTGAATTGGGATGTATATTTGACACACACACACACACATATATATTGATTTTGATATTATCGTTCACAAATATTATGCATTCTCATATCATGTTGTTGTTGATGTATATCATGTCGATATCGTTCATGTATATGTGTACATATTTTCATGTCATGTTGATGTTGTTTTATTTATAAACTGTAAGGTGTATTAGTGATCAAAATTAGAGATGTGATATAATGTTTGACTCTAGTTAAAATCATTTAATTTCATTTTTTACAGTAATTATTTAATGTCATTGTATTAGTGATCAATTTTAAATGTGAATTCGTGAAAAATTAATAATGAAGGCGTGCAAATTAAAACAAGTTTCAAAACATGTTATTCATGTCTATATGGTTACTGACATAAATATGTGTGTCTTTAATTATGTGGAGATCATCATGTATGTTATATTTATTAGTAATTTACAACTTTCTATGTTTATATGTGAAATTAACCATAATAGTAACTTATTCAAAGAAATAGTACTCACTCTAAACCATATCTCGATGAATTAATATATAATTAACTACAAAATATACTACTAACAAGAGGACACCTAGTCGTGTAAATATGTTGAACATGTGTATTAATGTTCATTTCTATAATTTAAGATAAAATATGTTAAAGTGTTGTCTACATCCATGTACATAATCTTTGAATTATTAAGCAAATTCCCATCATCTCTCTCACAATGTGATGTTTGGAAAAAATCATAGGAAATATGAGGGTGACGTGAGAAACAAAATCACTAAGAACATAGTTCATGCTTAATTTACTAAATTTATCTTAATAAAGATAAAATTGAACATGATAATCATGTCAACAAACAATATTGTGTTCCCATAATGATCTAAGAAGCCATGGGTTGCAACTACCAAAATTGTGTTAATGAACATGATCCTTGAGATGTTTCTCATAATATTTTTAAATAAATTTGCATAAATAGTCTCCTAATATTTTGTGAACATCACTACTAACTATATAAGATAAAGCATCCTTAGATCTAGGTGGTACACAATATTTTCCAACCTAAAATTCTTATATTATACATGTAATATTGGCATCTAGAATGGTATATCTAGGTGCCATATTGATAATTATCCAGTATGAACAATCTTCATTATGATCTATATATTATCTCCTTTCCCTAATTAAAAAAATATCTACAATATCTAACAACTTTAGAAGTAGTTGTTACAAGTATTTTTGTAAAATAATTTGGTTCCATTAAGGAAGTGGATAAGATATGTCTAACATACAATTAATATCTAGATCATTCCCACCCTCCATGGATCTCATCATACAGTCAACCCTTGAAATGTCCATCACACACCCAACCCTTGAAAGCTAGCATAGGGGGTGATATTTCTAAGGAATTTCCATAAAGGATTACTATGTAAAAATTAATGTCCATATTTTCGATCTTCATCATTGCACCTAATACATGGGTGGCTATACTCAATCCAAGATTGTTTCATGTGTGTAAGAATAACTTTTACAAAAAAAATCACTTTTTGCTTAAAAATTGGTGGTTCATGTTGGCACGGGGCTAAGTCGCAGAAGTTTTGGTACAACTAGCAACAAAGGGGTCAGCAACAAGGGTAAAGGACCAGTTGCGGAGCCCAAAAAAGCGGATAAAGTGGAAGTAAAAGTGAATAAAGCGGAGTTATTAGTTAATTAGTTAGTTAATTAATGAGCCACTTTGCGAAGTGGACCAAGTTTGTAACATCCAGTGAGCCTATAAATAGGAGTAGCATTGTAAGCCTTCGGGTATCTTATATTAGCTTATCTTATCTTATCCAATCTTTTGCTCTTATCTGATCTCCTGGTCGATGAATGTATCTTCGCATCTGCGAAATTTTGATCTATCTTTCGCATTGGATAACATTTTGTATTGGACCTGAGCTATTAAGATGGGTTTTGTGGATTTGTATTCCCGATTTGTAAGACAGATTGATGTATAATGAGAAGGAATGTTTATCTATGACTTTGTCACTTATGTGTTGTACCGCAGTATGATTTATTTTGTAGCAGTATGGATAGATTTGATATGTGTCAATGACTAGATCTGATTAAATATGTCTTGGTATGCAATGATGATAATGATAATTATGTCGATCTTCGGGTTATACTGTGATTAACTGTGAATGATGCATGTCCTTTTATATCTGCGGAAGCTTGGTTCCTACAACCCCCTTAGGTATCTCGGGTGAGACCTCACTCACTCTGCAGGTGTTGCTGGAAAGGCTAAACCCCTTTCCTTGTCGATATCTATGGGAGTTTGTGTCTGTCTTTGTTGACATAGTGCGAAGTGAACCCCTGTCGATAGATATGTGTCAACAAATGGTTATGTTTTCGGGACCCTAGTGCGAAAGAGAGAGAACATGTTGTGGCATCCGACAAAGTCGTAGATCAAGGATTGGTTCAATAAAAAGACAAGAGAGTTTTTTTAGGAAGAAAATCAGAAACCTGTATGGTCGACAGAACAGTGGTTGCAGAAGTATATCTATACTGATATCCACGAGGTATTTTTCTGTGATTTCCCTATACTGCTGTATGAATGGTTGGATAACCTAAATTTTCAGAATAAGAACTTCCAAGGAGTTGATCCAGAGCATTGGACCCCGGAAGTGATCCAATAATTGATTCGTGTCAACAATAAAGCTTCAAGGGATGTCGATGTCTGGGTAGTAGCATTTTGGAAGGCTACATTACTGAGTTTATTGTCGACACACTTAGGTCATACAATGATGCGGAAAGGAAATTCTTTAAAGGACCTAGAAGAAGGTACCTATTGGCATTACCATTGTGGATTAAAATGCTCATTTGCGAAAAAGGAATATTGAAGATGAACTCCGACGAGTAAACTCTGGTGTGCGGAGGTTGTGGGTACTGTGCAGATGCGGTCTGATAGAATGATGTGGGGTAGAGGGAAATGAACTACGACAAAATTGTGAGGGAATTTGTGAAATATTGTGGCCACCTGAGAAGTGGGGGGAGGTTTCGGCTAGAGATGAAAAAGAGGAGGACTGAGATAGAAAGAGAGTTTCCTAGTTCGACCAGAACGGAGGACTGTGAAGCGAGGCCACAAGGGACTAAGAGACCTTATGGAGACGAAGAGGACGACCAGGTTACCCCTAAACCTAAGGAAGGACGGACCCAAAGCTACAATGTACCCATAACCCCATGCACTTTACCAAACTTTGGAGGAAGAAACACAAGCTCTCCGCAAGGTTGTATTGCATGTCACAATAGCAATAATAGTAGCGGATCTACAAACACCGGTAAAAAACCAAGAATGGCAGGAGACAACGTGAATTTGCCTCTCTTTCAGGGAAATGGGATAGAGGATCCCGAGCAGTATCGGTTTTTGTGCGACGCAGTGTGGACAGTGAAGCAAGTACAAGATGAAGCTATCAAAAAGGGACAACTAGCGATGACCTTCAATGGTCGTGCGCTGGATTGGTACATGAATTTTATACAAGTACCTGCAGGACTTTAGCAGAAGACTCTGGCATAAATCAGAGTTGGGATGATCGACAAGTTTAAGAATCCTAAATCAAAATCGTAGTATATCACGGAATTGAAGGAGATAAAACAATTCTCTAATGAGTCAGTGTGGGAGTTTGATCATAGGTTTAAAACTATAATGGCTAAAGTTATTTTTGGGATGAGCAACGTATAGCATAAGGAATGGTTTATTGCAGGGTTGATACCACACATATGGAAGCCGTTGATGCAGCAAAAGATCCTATCTCAGGCGGAGGCATTGGAAATCACTATGAAGATCGAAGCTTCGCCCATTGGCGAAACAGGGATTGGCATGAGCCAGATCCAGTCGTAGCTAGCAAACTTAACTATCTAGCTACAGGAGATTAAGAAAGGGAAGCAAGTTCATGAAGAGGTATGGTGCAGTCGATGCAAGTCCGAAGGGAATCATAAAGATCAGTGTCCTCAATTCCGTGAATATCTACAGTCTGGTGCTCCCAATCCACTCAGTCAAGGAGGAACTCCCTAGTGCCGAGTATTCCAAACAAAAGGACATCGCTCGGAGGAATTTGTATACTTGCAGAAGGTTGTGTCGAAGCCGTCTAATCTATATTGTAACTTATGTCGATCTGTTGGCCATGACGAGAAAGATTGTCGAGCATATGAATTGCTTCAAGAAAGGACTAATGATACTTACTTCATGAAGGGAGACGAGCAACATCCAGCACAGCCATAGTATAATCAGCCACAGTATAATCAACCGCGGTATAATCAACCGCAGTATAGTCAGCCACAGTACAATCTGTCGTAGTACAATCAGTCGTAGTTCAACCCAGAGCGAGGAGGACTGAGAGGAGGATATCACGGTGGTCGTGGCGGAGGTTTTGGTCGCAGAGGAACCTTTGGTCAAGGCCGAGGACCAATCACATGCTATAATTGTGGGAAGATAGGAGATTATGAAAGGGATTTCCCAAATCCGACCCCACATTGTACCTAGTTGATCACAATGTCGAATATTGTCCTCATTTAATCACAAAGTGGCAGACTAAGAATGCACCACAACCACAACCAAGCCCGAACCCGAATCTAGCTCAAAACATGTAAAAGATCTTAGCTAAAATAAGAAGTCAACCAATAAATGTCGCAGTACTAACCAGAGGAGGAGCTGCGACGGGAGAAGATAGGCTACCGCCAAGTGTCCAGCCCGCGATCCAGAAACAGGTATGATTTGACGTCGAAGCGGAGAAATAAAATTTTTGGGAAGCACGTGATGCACTACTAAAGAATAATGTTCATTCGATTCTTGTAGTCCACAAAGATCCTATCTATGGGATGTCACATATTTTTGACCCAACAGCGTCACAGAAGTCACCAAGAAAGATCAGTACTTTGAAAAAATTTCTATAAAGTTGTCTAGCATTAGCAAAGGATCATGAAGCATTAGCAGAGATAGCTCACTTCTTGTATCGACCGGAAGAAGGGTGACAGGATCGCACAATCAACTGCCTGCATAGGAGGAAAACAGGAAGGGAGATGAGGATGAATGCCCAAATCGGTGCATATGATATGGATTCCATCATTCTAGATCTAGGATCCGATGTGAATATCCTAACCAAGAAAACATGGGAAGAAATGGGGAAACCACAGCTAATATGCTCCCCTGTGCAGCTTCGTTTAGCAAACCAGATCAAAGTTACACTAATTGGTGAGTTGCCTCATATAACAGTTGAGGTAGAAGGATTGTAGACATATGCAGTTTTTGACGTCAGAGAAATCATTGATAACACCAGTCCATAACCTGTGTTTTTGGGGATATATTGGGCGATGTAAAATCAGGCCGTTATCAATTTCAAGAAAAGAACGATGTCTTTTGAGAATTGCGACATGAGGGTCATCGCTCCACTTGATCCACTTGAAGGACAGATATATGTTGAACCAATGCGAGACTAGCTCGCTGGAGGATGGGACAACATCTATAATATCTCAGAATATTATGTCAATCCCACCGCCGAGGGAGAATTGGGGTGGAGAAGTATCAGTTCGGCGTCCTCAGACTCTGACAAGGCTCTAGAGAATTGGAAAAATCGATTGCATGAGGTATCATTTAGGAACTGCACGCGGATCACGTAATCACTAAGATGGGTTGCGACAGAAGTATGTCATCTACAGACATACAAAGAACTGCCTAACCTGACAAGATTCATCGATGAGTTTGAAGACAAAGTATTTGAACCACAACGCCTGCTAGCATTAGATGAATCATTGAAGGTCACTCCAGCAAGGTGGTGGGTGCACACAAGTTGACAATAACAAATTGGAAACAATGTCGACGACTAATGGAATTAATATTTGGGGAAAATGACTGCTACCAAGGAAATAAGTGTGATGGAAGAATGGATCCAAGGGATCATCTGGGAAAAATTCAAGCTACATGGGGAGCAAATCCAAAGCAAGAATGGGTCCATGCATTCATCCACACATTAGACGAAGTACCATGAAGTTGGTACGTCTCAGTAGAGCTGAGACAAGGAACAACCAAGTGGGGGGATCTAACCATTAGCTTCAGTCACACATTCAGTTTCACCGATGAGAATCCTCTAATTCATGGCATGCTACAGGTAATCCACGAAAAGATATTTGAGACAGTTCTAACCTAAAGACCAATGGGACCTCAATGGACTGCAACACCAAATATGATGATGGAGTGTTACAATTTTTCGAGAGGACCTGATGATGACGAATACCCTAGATCTATCTATGTCCCAGATTCAGAAGGAATTCGTGACATTGAAGCACCAGATATTACATTCAACGGATTCAATAAACCATTGAAAATTAAGAAAGTAAATATTTGGTCATTGGAGAATCCAAAGTTCGCCAGTATTGGAGACTATTGGGACGACACAACAATCGCGAAGGTCACCGACTTATTGCATGAATCTCAAGATTTGTTCCCGACAAAATTTTATGAGATGAAGGGCATTTCCGGGGACCTGGGTGAGATGAAGATACCCCTTAAACCCAATGCTAAGCCAGTGAAGCAGCGATCGTATAGATTAAATCCCATATACAAAGAACGAGTGAAGGATGAGTTAGAGCGGATGTTGGATGCAGGGATCATTGAACATGTCGAAGATTCAGAATGGATCAACCCAATAGTCGTCGAGGACAAAAAGACTGGATAAATCTGGATCAACGTCGACTTAAGGAAGTTGAACGATGCATGCCTTCATGATCCATTCCCCACGCCATTTACCAACGAAGTACTTGAAGGTGTCGGAGGAAAAGAAGTATATCCATTCATAGATGGGTTCTCATGATATGACCAGATCAATATTGTGAAAGAAGATCGACACAAAACTACCTTTGTAATAGAGTGGGGATGATTTCAGTACACAGTGATGCCATTTGGTCTCAAGAATGCCCCTACAATTTTCTCAAGATTAGTTGTCGTTGCTTTAAAAGATTTTATTCACAAGTTCTTGGCAGTGTATATGGATGAATGGACTATGTATGGATTGGTTAAATACCATGTCGATAGCCTCAGGATGATGCCTTAAAGATTTTGACAACATCAGATCTAACTGAATTTGAAAAAATGTATCTTTTACGCGCCATTTGGTATCTTGTTGGGACATATTGTCTGCAAGGAAGGTATGTTGGTCAACCCAGCCAAGATCGCAATCATTGTGGACTTACCAGCGCCTACGATAGTAAAGCAGCTGAGGGCCACATTAGGCCATACAGGATATTATAGAAAGTTCATAAATGGGTATGAAGCAATTACTGCGCCCATGGAGAATATATTGAAGAAAGATGCGAAGTTTGAATGGAACGGTGAATGTAAAAAGAGCCTCGACATATTGAAGGAAAAGATGGTTACAGGACCAATTTTATCCTTCCCTAACTGGAAAAAATAATTCCATGTCCACGTACATGCTTCGTCAGTCCACTTTCCCTTGTCTCGGCCTCCACACCTTTGAACCCTGACCCCGACCCTGTTATCCTGAACATTGAAGTCATTACTCCTCTTGTTTTATCTCATGTATCCATTGAACCGGTGGATCAGCCCCTCTCTCCCACTGGCTCGTCTGAGTCAGGTTATTTCCTTTGCTCCTCTAACAAACCCATTTATGGCGATCTTAGGAAAGATAAGGGTCATTTGGGGAAGGGGCGAGGGCGCAAATCTTTTCTGACTAAAGCAAAGTCCAGAGCTTGCTCGAACATGTTGGAAGGTAAACAACTTTCTATTGAAAGGGCACTTAGATATGTGCAGCCCCGTGATAAGGGGCGCTAATGAAGATTATGTCCTATAACTGTCGAGGTCTGGCTGGTCCCTCCAAAATATCAGCATTGCGGCGGGTTTTGGATCTAGAACATCCCGATATACTTTTGTTACAAGAAACTATGGGGGAGGGCCTTGAAGTAGCTGCGAAGTTGAATGGTTGGTTTACTAGTTGGCATTTTGAAGCATTGGACTCTCGTGGGTGTTCTGGGGGTTTGGCAGTGGGATGGAACGAAGCTCGGATCAACGTCACCAATTTATGGGGGATGGATTATGTTTTGGGATTTTCCTTTCGTGCATTGGATTTTGAAAGAGAGTTCACTGTGGTTAACATTTACGGGCCCTATTGCAATAGGATTCCTTTTTGGGAATCACTATTGAGTAAAGACTTGCTCAAAAGGAATGACATTATTATGGGGGGTGATCTCAATTTCTCATTAGGTAATGCCGAAGTTTGGGGTCCTCATGCATAGGTGGACACACTCACAGAATTTTTTACTAGAAAGATGGTTGAAATAATTTGGTTGATATTGAACCTGTCTGTCTGAAGCCTACTTGGCGGAACAAAAGGGTGGGGGATGATCAGGTTGCTAAGCGTTTGGACAGGTTTCTTGTGGTGAACCCTTTGGTGGAGAATTTTCTTTATGTTAGGCAATGGGTTGGATCGGGTGGGTGCTCTGATCATGACCCCATTTTTCTTGAATTTAGGAATGGTCCTGTGAAACCGCCATCTCCTTTGAAATTCAACAAAACTTGGTTGAAGGATCCAACCTTTTTTTATTTAGTTCAGTCAATCTAGATTCCCTACAGGCCGGAAAGTAACCTCATGGCTGCTTTCCAGTTTCCCGAGAACATCAGGAATTTGAAAGGACCTATTAAGAAATGGGCAGCTGATAAGAGAACTATGGAGGGTCGTGAACTTAAGAGGATTGAGCAGGAAATTGCAACCATTTCCATGGTGGATGGAGAGGGTTATTTGACCAATGATTCCAAACGAACTCTGGCTCTGCTAGAAGGCAGGAGAAACATCATTCTTTCAGAGATGGAGGAGACATGGTGGTTGAAAAGTAGGGCTATTTGGTTGGAATGTGGTGATGAAAATTCTAAATTTTTCCATGCTTATGCAAAAGGTAGAAAGTCTACTAACACTATTTGGGGCTTACAGGATCACCTGGGCACTGATCAACACACTTTTGAAGGGATGGCAGAGGTGGGGGTTCACCATTTCAGAAATATGTTCAAGGCAAGTGACAAGGTCAATATAGAGGAAGTCACTCGAGTAGCCCAGTTGTTTCCCAGTTTTGTGGAAGAAGAGGATAACAGGAACATGATGGCTAACATAATGGCGGAGGAACTCAAAGAGGTGCTTGTTGGTTTTTAGAAAGACAAAAGTCCAGGACCTGATGGTTAGACGATTGAATTCTTTCTGGGTTTATATGATTACATTGGTGAGGATCCACTTTATTTGGTTGAAGACACCAGGAGGGAAGGGAGAATCCCGGCAAGTATTAACTCGACCTTCATTGTGTTAATTCCAAAGGTGGATACCCCTAATTCCCTAAATAAATGACTTTCGTCCTATCTCTCTTTGCAACTGTGTCTACAAGATAGTCACAAGAATCATTGCTTGTCATTTGAAAGCCATCCTTTCTGCTAACATATTGGAGGAACAATTTGGGTTCTTAGAAGGTCGTCAGATTCATGAAGCTATTGGGATCGCACGGGAGGGCCTACACAGTATTAAAAATCTTAAGCTGAAGGGGGTTTTTCTTAAGATTGATCTATCCAAGGCATATGACAAGGTAAGTTGGCTCTATATATGACTCCTGCTTACTCATCTTGGGTTTGACATCAGTTTTATTAGATGGGTAATGAGTTGTATAACCACTGTTTCCTTTGCGTTTCTCATCAATGGTGCTACTACTCCCTTTTTTCACTCAGGACGGGGTCTTCATCAGGGATTTCCTTTATCTCCTTTGTTATTTCTTCTGGTGGTGGAAGGTTTGAGCAGGGCTATTTTGGAGGCCAGGCGGTTGGGGCATTTCACTGGTATTGAAGTCGCGGAGGGCTTTACCATTACCCATTTGCTTTTTGTCGATGACATTCTCATCTTCTGTTCAGGTTCTCGAGGAGATGGGAATAAGTTACATGAGATCCTGGATATTTTTTATCAGGCTACAGGAATGGACATCAATGCAGATAAATCCACTGTATCTATCAATCTACTGAGTGTAGCTGAGTTGCAGGTGTATACACAATTGTTTCCCTTCTCGCTACTCACACTGGAATGTGGGCTGAAGTATTTGGGTTTTACTCTTAAGCCTAATAAATATACAAAGATGGATTGGAAGTGGTTGATTGACAAAATTGAAAAGAGGTTGAAATGTTGGTGCTTTAAATGGTTGTCACGGGCTGGAAGGTTAATTTTGGTTAAGTCTGTTGTAAGGCTATTCCGGTCTATTGGATTTCCTTGGCATGGATTCCCAGGGGTATCCTGGATCAAGCTAGGCGACTTTGCTTTCGTTTTCTGTGGAATGAAAAAGATGATTCATTTGTTTCTCCCTAGGTCAAGTGGGATCATATTGTTGTGCCTAAGGCTTTGGGGGGGTGGGGATTAAAAAACATTTTTTCTTTTTCCTCGGCTCTGGCTGCTAAGTGTGGTTGGAGGTTAATCAAATCTGGGGGTTTTTTGGCTCGGGTTATGAACCATAAGTATATTGTTCCTGAGTCTCTTGATAGCTGGATTCAGAATCCTGATAAATCTCATCGGGGGGGATCGATCATATGGAAAGCCTTGGTTTCCTCTTTCCATATTATTGAACGAAATTTAGCATGGGACGTTGGAAATGGTCACTTGCTCTGGATTGGTAAAGATCCTTGGATGGATGTGAACTTCAACATTTGATGCCTCTCAGGACAATTGAAGCTCTTGGTCACAAGGGCATTTACTTTCTACATCAACTAGCTCATCATGAGGATTAATTACTTGGTCGTCATAATTGGCAGCCGGCTAACTCTTTCAGCCTGGGGGCTGAAGATGAAAGGGATCTGGCTCTTTATCTCAGATCTCTCACTTTGGATCATGTTACTCTGGGGGATGATTTAGATGAACTCTGTTGGGAGGGGGATCCTTCCGATAACTACACTCCCAAAGCAGGGTATATCAGGATCAGTGCCAAACTACTTCAGAGGGAGCCTCTTTAGTGGTGGTCAAAGGTTTGGAAAATACCCTGTCCTCATAAGACTCGTCTATTTATGTGGTGTGTACTGGTTAACAGGGTCCCAACTTGGGATTTCCTTCAGAAAATAAACAAGCATGGGCCGGGGTGGTGTACTCTTTGTCGTTTGGATGGGGAAACAATGGAACATCTTTTCCTAAATTGCAATTACATCACCACAGTTTGGAGCTTCTTGTCTCGAATTCTGAGGGCTCACTTTCGATGGGAGGAGCAAACCTGGATGAAGCCTGGAAACACTGGTATCATAACCCATCTCTGCGGGGTTATAGAGCTCTTCCCCTTATTGTTGTTTGGAGTGTTTGGTTAGCCAGAAACAAAAGACTTTTTATGGATTCTGTTTGTCCTCCTGCACAGACGACCGTAAACTGCTGTGGGCTATTCTTGGCCTGTAAAAGAACTAAATCTGTGGCTAGTGTAAGGAATATCTTACCGGTGGTTATTGATTGATCACAGCCTTGGGGTTTTTTCGACGAGGCCTGTCTTCATAACCGATGTGGGGGGGGGCATTATCCTCTATGTTACTCCTATACACTACTTTGTTATGTCTCTCGGGCTAGGGGATGGGACAAAAAATTTGGCAAAATTATTAAGTCTCAAATACCTTGTTATCTTTGCCACGGAGAAAGGTTGCCGGATTCTTAATGTCTTTGGTGACTCATTGAACGTTATCCATTGGATGACAGGAGCTCATTTTTGTCATAATCGTAGACTCACCAACATTCTAGCCTCTATCAGGACTACTTCTACAACTTTTGACAATTTTGCATGCACTCATGTCTACAAGTAAAATAACGCGGAGGCGGACAGGGCATCGAAAGCGGGGTTGCTGCTGGGAACTGGACAATGGAAAATTACTGAATTTAATGATGGCTTGAATCATGAATTCTACCATCGTCCTTTCATTGAATGAAATGTTTTTGTTTTTTCCAATGTTTCGAGGTGGTTTTTGGATACTACTATACAGGTTTTGTCTTTTGGAATCGTAGGTGGCCATGGTATGAATTCAGAGAAATTTGTGGGTCATCTGGATCGTCTACACTTTCGGCACTATATGCTTCTTGTTATTTACAGGTGGTCAGTTATCAGGGTTCAAGTATGTTCTATGGGACAGTTTCTAGATTTGGTTCTATCATTTTGATGTAATGTTTATTTTAAGAACATGAATTTTTGTATATGTCGAAAGTCATAGTATTATTTTTGCTGATCTTTTCAAAGATCTTGTTAACACTCATGCTGAGTGTTGAAAACATTGTAATTTTTCTCTCGAAAGATGAAACGAAATTATGCTTTTTTTTCCATGGAAAAAAAAAGATGCTTCGTCAGTCATGCTAGGCGTAATATCAGCCCAACCTAGAGAAGGGTCGATCGACCATCCTATTGCGTTTGTTAGCCGGAAGTTGTCAACCACAAAGAGAAATTATACAACGACAGAAAGTGAAAGCTTAGCAATGGTATATGAATTGCAAAAGTTCTGACATTATTTAATAGGGGGACACTTCAAGATGTTTACTAACCATTTAGCACTGAAGTACCTGGTCAACAAGCATGTGTTGGGGGGGAAGATATGTCGGTGGTTGTTTTTGTTTCAGGAATTTGACTTTGAAATAATCGTAAATCTTGGACGATTGAATGCGGGACCTGACCATCTGTTGAGGATTGAATTAGGCGAGGAGCCAAGTAGCATCGATGAAGGTCTGTCCTACACGCAGTTATTCCGCATTGAAATGGTTGATGACCATTATGAACAGATTGTTCATTTTTCGGCCACGGGAAAAGCACCTGAAGAGTTCACCACTAATCAGAAGAAGCAATTAGTCATCAGAGCTGCTGACTTCCAATTGATCGCAGGACAACTATACAAGATGGGACCAGATGAAATTATGCATCGATATGTCCTTCCACATGAGCAAGAAATAGTGTTGGTTGAGGCTCATGATGGGATCGCGGGAGGGAATTATGGAGGGCGTGCAACCGCTAGAAAGATACTTCGAGCTATCTTATGGTGGCCAACACTGCATGGCGATGCAGCAGATTACTCTAAGAGTTGCGACGTATGTCAAAGGATTGGGAAACTATCACGACGGGATTAGATGTCATCGATGCCCCAGTTGACATTACAACCTTTTGACAAATGGGAAGTATACTTTGTGGGACCCATTAATCCACTAGGAAATAGGACGGGTGCGAGGTATATCATTACTGTGACAAACTACCTAACAAGATGATCTGGAGTAGCACCAGTAAAATATTGTACAGCTGCGGCAGCAGCAAGATTTTTTTTCGACAATGTAGTCACTAAGTTTGGGTGTCCAAAAATCTTGATGAGCGACCAAGGTACACATTTCGTAAATCATACTATCAAATTAATGATTGAGGAGTTTCAGATTCAACATAAATTAAGTACTCCATACCACCCACAGGAAAATGGATTAGTTGAAGCACTAAACAAAATTCTATAGCATGCGCTCACTAAGGTATGCAACACAAACCGTGATGACTGGGACTTGAATATTCCTGTGGTATTATGGGCCTATAGAACAACATGCAAAATATTAACAGGCCAGAACCCATTCAAGATGGTAGACAAACAAGAAGCAGTCATGCCTATGGAGTACATTGTCCCCAGTCTTCGCATAGCAGCAGCAGACAGGAATGAGCGACAACGGGGCGATTGAAGAAATATTGGTGCAGTTGCTACAACTGGAAGAAGATCGCTTCATTGTGGGATTTCAGGAGCAAGTGGAAAAATACCAACAGAAGGCATGTCATGATCGCCACGTAAATCAGAATCACTTTTACCATGGAGACATGGTACTTCTATACAACAACAAATTTGAAAAACATCCAGGTAAGCTCCAAATGCATTGGCTTGGTCCATATGTCATAAATTTCATTACTCACGGAGGTGCAATTCAATTGAAAAATTTGGATGGAACACTATTGACAAACTTAGTAAATGGGAGTCGGCTAAAACCCTATTGGGACATCCTGACACACCTCGACTGAGAAAGGTAACATGTCGACGAAAAAAAAAAAAAAATCATGAAATGGGTACACAGCGCAGTTTGGGAGTCTGTCGATGAAACGAAGACAAGGTTTGAGTTCACACGGCTGTCAATGGAACTGCGACAAAGTTGGAATACATGTTTCTGGAAACAAAACAATGATGTGGTTCAGGACCTATCGACACCATCGAATAACGAACCAGTCATATCAGGAAATAAATGCAGCAATTAAGACGCGACAGATGACGGCACAAGTGGATGGAGATGCATTAAATGACGAATGATTGTGTCGGATTTGGTAAATCGACGAAGGATTGGGTAATCATTATCTGAATCGACTCGATGGGAAAAACCAAAGTAATAAAAGGGGATGTGAGGGTAAACATTCGGATTCATTGTGCGTTGTGAAGCTTGAAGAAACCAGAGAGTGAAAGTGAATTACGAGTGCTTTGTTTATTGAAGAGAACACGACTAAGAGAGTTGCGATGACACATGTGATATCCAGCACAAGTGAGAAAAATCCACCCAAGTTGAGTGCACCAATCGTGGAATAACAACCAGAGATTGCATCTGCATCAACTCGGATATTCCAGAAGAAAAGAAGTGCCAGCCGGCCGGTAGATCCAGAAATAAGAACAAAGACTACCCGCAGCTCGACACATGAGGTAGCCAGAGGAGGAGAAGCGGGCACTTCATGCGCTACAAGAGAAGAGACAACAACCGCTAGAGGAAGGTAGCAAGGTCCAACCACGGCGGACATTCCCACATATGTTCCACCAAGAAGCAAGGGGCTCCCCCGATCACACTGGGGAAGAATAACAAATACACAATAGTGGAACCAACAACATCGGAGGGTGTCCACATCACCGGTGGAGTGTTGCAGCGGCTGCACAAGCTGCCATACAATGACCACGACATTCTAGCATATCCGGAGTGCACCCAGCGGCCATTTATCGACAAAATACACGAAGATGGAGGCCCAATCACCAGGGAACCAATGCAGTGGGAATTGGGATTCCATCGATCAAGATTGTTGTCAATCATCCACATGTCTCACTTTGGGATCTTAGCGGAGGTGAATGCATGCATCAAGCAATTGATTGTATGCTTCCACGGTGGTTATTTATGGATTGACATAAAGATTCCCATCGACATGTATCTTATTGCACGAATTACTGGATTTCCCAAGATAGGTGTAGATCCATCACAATACTTCCAGGGAAAAGACAAAGACAAAAATTTGGTTGCAAAGATGAAAGCTAAGTATGGGGTGGAGAAAAACACCCGGGGGTACCTAGTCGACACGATCAATGACCGATATGTCAAGCTCGCAGTGAAACTATTGGCTATTAAAATAGTGAGGAAGAACCACCCCAACCAGTGCACATCAGGGATAATCGCATCAGCGGAGCAATGTGCGGTCGGAGTTCAGATGAACGGGTTGCTCTTTCTGTTGAATGAATTAATGGAGGATGTAATCACAGCACAAGAAAAGGGTAATCCTTTCACTTACTCATGGCTCTTGCTACTAATCACTCTAGTCGCGTGGATGGAGCCATCGCAATATCAAGGCATGGAGATGGAGGAAGATAAAGTGTGTCGAAGGGTAAGGTATCATAACTTATGGGCACTAAATGACAAGGAAAGGCAACGCAAAAACAATATCCAATTTTACATCTACCTAGAAGAGTTGTGCATGCAAGCGGTAAAAATATTGTGCTTGACAGAAGTCGCGGCAAGAAAATATCGATGAATTGCAAGGATCACTGTGGGGCCGCAAGAAATATTCCTACAAGCACGCGTGGATCCAAAGAATCAATGGTTTACTACACAATATAAGCCGACCAAAGAAGAGCTGGACGCCATAGTAGAAGAATGGCCCAATGAATGAAAGACCCCGGTCGGCGACAACCAACTGTCGAACCCAGATGATGGGAAGCCGACAGATGTACCAAAGCTGTAGACATAAACAAAAGATTCATAAGATGAAGATGAAGGCGGGGATGATCCATCAAGCACTAGAAGTCATGATGGATCAACCAACACCCTGACAGATTCGGAGTTGGAGGCACAACAACAAGAAATGTGCACAAGGAGGAGAATGGAGAAAGGCGAAGGGAGCACAATTGTTGGTCTCCTAGACGAGTAAATGAACATGTTGCTCAACAGAATGGCAAGTGTAACTGGAGAAAATAGAACCAAGGTGACGCAGCACACAACTAAATATTTTCACCAAGTGTCGCAGCTATTGCAAACACTGAGAAACATGGTTATGGAGCTAAGGGTGCAGCTAGGGCTTGCAAAGCCAAGTCCATCAGAAGTGCGATGGGTTGAGGTTGATATTGGCACTCAGCGGTGGATCGTACAGGAGCTACCTGGTGCGATCACTATAGGAAATGAAGAATTAGATGCCGCACTGCGAGGCCAAGATACGATAAGTATCGATCTCAATATGTTGCCTATGGTTATGCTTCATCGCACCCACATTGGGGTTAGCAAAGAAATTAATGAGCGAGAAGCATCAACACATGATCAAATGATAAACTACAAAAGGCAGGTGAGAAATGTCGAAGCGGAAATTGAACTACTCCACGAGGAAAAGGAGGCAATAATGAATGAAAGGACAAAAGCGATGGAGTATAGGAGGAGACTGTAACATGCCATCTCCATGGCATGCGAGGATGCGCTGGAAATATCCAAAGAGATTATCACAGAGGCTAAGGCCCTGAGGTTGGCCGCAGTTATCGCAGATCTCAGAAAATCCAATGAGGATTTACAACTAAAGGTGGCGCCAAGCACACCATCGGAGCAGGTGGAAGCGAGGAAGAGAACTATTGAGGATGCTGCGATGGAAATCGCAAAATTGGAGAAGAAGGCGCAGCACATTGCAGAGGAGGTCTCGCAATTTTGGGGAAGTCTCGTGCAAGACGAGCAGTTGCACCAATTGAACGTGAAACTCGGTGAGGCAGAGGCGCAATTAGAAACATTAAGAGGCTCTCTAAAGGTGATGCCCCTACTTGTGCAGATGAATAAAGCAACAGAATTGAAGGAATTACAGCACCAATTCAACAAGGCGTGGAACAGACAGCAGAGGAGAACAGTGTAGTTGGATGAGTTGTAGTCGAAAGAGGAGCAGTTGGCAGTCGAAGCTATGCCCGTATTGTCGCAGATAAAGGAAAATTTACAGAGAGTGCAGCAGTCAGAAAACGAGCATCTGATGGAGCAGGAGGTTGAGGACTGCACAATGTTCAAAGATGCAGTAAGGGAAGATGTCGACAAAATCAAAGAAGCATATGAAGAATTTAAGAAACAGGTGAATGCACCAACAGCATTTGGATGAAGTGGCTCGAGGGAGAGCCACAAATTTTTGTTGGGGGCCTGTTGGAACGGGGCTAAGTCACAGAAGTTTTGTTACAACTAGCAACAAAGGGGTCAGCAACAAGGGTAAAGGACCAGTCATGGAGTTAAACAAAGCGGAGTTATTAGTTAATTAGTTAGTTAATTAATGGGTCACTTTGCGAAGTGGACCAAGTTTGTAATGGCTAGTGAGCCTATAAATAGGAGTAGCATTGTAAGCCTTCAGGTATCTTATCTTATCTTATCTTATCCAATCTTTTGCCCTGATCTGATCTCCTAGTCAATGAATGTATCTTCGCATCTACATAAATTTGATCTATCTTTCATGTTGGATAAAATTTTGTATTGGACCTGAGATATTAAGATGAGTTTTGCGGATTTGTATTCCTGATTTGTAAGACAGATTGATGTATAATGAGAAGGAATTTTTATCTATGACTTTGTCACTTATGTTTTGTACTACAGTATGATGTATTTTGTCACAGTATGGATAGATTTGATATGTGTCAATAATCTGTGTTTCTATGATGTGTCAATGAGTAGATCTGATTAAATATGTCTTGGTATGCAATGATGATGATGATAATTATGTCAATCTCCAGGTTATACTGTGATTAACTGTGACTGATGCATGTCCTCTTATATCTGCGGAAGCTTGGTTCCTACAGCCCCCTTAGGTATCTCGAGTGAGACCTCACTCGCTTTGCGGGTGTTGCTGGAAAGGCTAAACCCCTTTCTAGGCCGATATCTATGGGATTTTGTGTCGATCTTTATTGACATAGTGCAAAGTGAACCCCTGTCGACAGATCTGTGTCAACAGTTCATTTGTGCTATTAGCAGTTCACTGGTCAAACTTGTGAATCAATACCCATGAATCGAGGATTTTTCCAAATGGTTAGTTGATCATTTTCTTGACACCTATGTGTCATTTACTTTTCTATTTACCCATAACCCATAACCCCTAGAACCCCACTATCCCTAAACTGAAATTAACGCAAAAGCAGTTTAACCCTACTTTCCCCTAACTAACTTTAATTCCTAACTATTGTAACGCCCTAAATGTTTAAGTTTCCTTATCCCTTGATGACTACAATCCCACTAACTTGGCCCTAACTCCTAATTCACCAATCCATGACCACTACACCACTACCTCCTAATACCTTTCAATCCAAAGCTTCCAACCATATAACCCCACAAACACAGTAACCCACCTATCCCTCTTAATCCTTAATCCATAGAACCCCCTTTCCCCTAATTTATCTTAACCCTAAACCCATGTAAACATACAAACCCCTTAAATAGAAACCCCTAACCATTATAAACTTAATAATTGATAACCATTATATTCACCATGACCCTCGATTAATCTTAACTCCAAACTTTTAGAAACCTACATACCCCTAATCAACTCTATACCCCTAACTTGCACTTTGAGAGTTGAGTAATCTCATGATATGAATCATATGTGGCCTAGTTCAAAATGATGTTTAGTTAATAGAAACAATGTTTAGATGTTATGTACCCCACTTGGAATAGGATCAATGGAGACTCAACGATTAGGGGGAATCTTATTGGCATATGAGTTTTATATTGAATTTGGTGAATTTTTCATAGTGTGTATGTTCCTAGTTGCACTTATGCTATGTATTTTATTTGGGGTTGATGAGTTACTGAGTTATATGTTGATCAAACATGGTTAGAAACTTGAATATTAAATGATTAAATCAATGGTTTCCCAATTTGATTAATATTTGAAATCTATTTTTGGATTAAAATAATTTAAAAATAATTATATTCCTCAATTATTATTTTTTACCAATTTTTTAATTATTTTTTATGAAATAAAAATTATTATAGTTAAATTTAACAAAATAATTATTCCTCCACTTGTAGATATTGTATAAAAGTTTTTTCCTAACAATGCAATTACTATAATATTGTTACAAATATAATTAATTTAGTAAAAACATATTAAATTTTAATTAAAATTTTGATTTCATCAAAATAAATATGAGAGAGTGTGTTCTTAAACTAAATGAAATTCTTTTTTAGTCAACCCTTTTATACACTCACAAAATACTAGATAGATAAATAGCACATTACACATTAAATTGATTTTAAACCAACTAAAATGGTTTAAAAATCATCAAAAATATACTTAGTTATAGCCTTACAAATATTATTTATAATCTTTAAAGAAAGATTTAGATGAAGTATAACAATATTTATTACTATAGGTAAATGTTTTTATTTTGTAAACAATAGTATATAATGTAAATTACAACATTTTTTTGAAAGATGTCCTTAAAATATCCAAAAACACCTAAACTTATAGGTAATTAAATATGCAAAGAGATAAAAATACCTTCATAACCAAACCTCTTTAAGTAAAAAAAATTCTTCATTGTCATGTACCATTACATCTATAGTATAAGATTATCAAAAGGGAAGGAGGATCGTCATCATTACTATTTTTCAACATGATGGTTAAAAAATGTGGTTTGCTAATTTTTTATTTCCAACATCATAAAATAAATTTTAAAACATAATTGGCCAATTATAGATAACAATAATAAAATGACACATCCACTTATATATAAATGTTGAAATAAAACATGTACATATCAGTCTCTATTGCCACCACACTAATTATCTTCCTCACTTTGGATTATAACACTGTTGCTCTCAAAAATGTATTTTGATCTAGGATCATGTCTTAGAATGAACTACCAATCCTTATCCAACACATTTGGGTAAAAACCACTTGGTTGCAATGTTTTGGGAAAGCATAAAACTCCTTAGTTGCCTCCCAAATCCTTCTATATTTGATATGTATTACCCCATTATCATTATCTTCCTTTACATTACTCTGATTGAAGGTATCCCACCACATGCACGTAAAAATAACGCATAGGAAATATGAGTTGTCCACTTCCATGATCTCTTGTATCTTTTCGGTTAGCCTTCCCATGTATTATGTTTTGATCATGGTTGCTAGCATGCCTATATTGGTCGAACTCGAATTCCTCTACATAGTCAAGTGTGAAATTTCCATCATCAGCATCCTTAGTGTGAAAACGATGTCCCTATGTCCACATAGATGGGAACAAATGTACCTATAAAAAATGAACAAATGATGGTTTCATGGGTCTAATAACCCAAGAATTAATAAAAACATATAGATGTTATAATTCAAATGTGTATTATAAAGTTAAAAATGTACACATGGATATTATTACAGAGTTGTTGCACCCAATCCCTATGTTTATTGCATCCTCTTCACCATGCAAGTAATGAATGGATGAACCATATTTCTCTCTAATCTAGTCATCCACCCAACTATTAGGATAGATCATTGGGCTATTTTCTTTTAAACAATCAGGATAAAGCATGCTTTTACTGTTCAACCTCTTGAAATATTTCTTATCACTCTCCCATTTCTTTCTCTTCTCTTCATACAATGTGACCCATGGTTTCATTGCCTCCACATTGTAAAGAATGAATTTATTGATAACATCAATTTCTGAATTTTCTTAGGTATTCATGAAATAAAAAATAATAGAATGAGATCAAATCTATCTTATCAAGCTTAGTGTAAATAATTACTCTGTAGAAATTTGACAAAAGCTAAGCAATTTACTCTTTATAGTGTGCATTTTTTCATTCGTTTGGAGTAACTAACCTTCCCTTTTTTTCCTCGGATCATTGGTCGTCCCAAACCAATGCACCTGGTGTGTTATTGATTTTCTTTCTCACTAGTATAATATAATGCCTATGTACCCCTTGTCCATAGGCCCCTCGGGTTTTTCCCTTTTCCAAACAAACCCCTTCATTTTTTTCATGTACCTCTCTAAAAAGAGCATCCACCAACATGATACAGCCCCAACTAATTCAACCTCATCAACTAGGTGCATTAGAATATGAACCTATAAGTACATGAAACTCATGGAAAGTTCCTTCTTAAACATACAAACAATGTCATATATCTCTTGATGCCACCATGGAATGCTATACATATGAATCTCCTTTGATGTGATCCAACATACAAATGCATATAATTTAGATATGGCACACTATAGATCCTAGGGAAATTCATGGTTCACACGTGGTTTCACACACCTACACACAAGCAAATGATAATAACACTACAAAATAAACACATACAAATTAATTAAAATAAAATTGTGAGTGCATGGTATATTAGAAATTATACTACTGAAATAAAATAAAATAAAATAAACATGTATTTGACATACCTACCCTTACAAGTTTCAAATGGTCATGCAATTTCAACCCCAACAAATGTTCTTTTATAGTAAATAAATGTCAAAGATTCAATCTGTGTAAAGAATGCACCTTCACACCCAGTATAACTTCCTTCACCAAAGAAGGATCATCTTTCTTCAAAATCCATGGGACATCACCTTCTTTAAAATACCAAAAGGGACCAAACTCTCTTCTACTTTCCTTTTATGGACAATGCTTCTTTTTAGTATTTGAAGAAATAATATCTCTCCTAACACCCAATATGTCACTTTTTTCGATGATATGTGCCTCTATAAATAATATGAAACATTTTTAAATATATGCATGGGATCTAATAAGTGAGAAATCTTATGCTTCCAATAAGGATGCTCAATAAATACATATTTCATTTTCATCCCAATGGGAATTTCCTCAATATGAGTGTCGAAAAATTCAACATCATCGAACATAAATTCCTCATTTGCATACAAAGTTTCTAAAAATTATTTCTCCTTCTCTATGTCATATTTTCTAAGCCATTAAGTCGTTGTCATTATGTTAGGTTATTGATCTCTCTCTTGTTTACCATTGAAATAAAATGTTATTCTTCTATAAGGGTGGTCTTCTGGGAGGAATTCCCTTGAGCGGTCGTACACCGAATTTTGTAGGTTGTTGGACCACCTAGCCTTGATAGAAGGTCCACAACATTTGCATCTATGATACCCCCTTGTTACAAGACCTGTAATGTTATTGTTTACCGAGCACGTTAGCGTGAAAGAATAAAATGGCATTGAGTTAACTATGCAAAATAATTATATAAATATAAACAAATCAATCAACATGCTTACCAGAGCAAACTCCTAAACCAAAATAATCATGTGTGGTGTACACACATATGCCATAAATTGTAAAATACCTCTTTGTTGGGGTGGGTCTTAATACATCGTATATATGTATCCATTCCCATAATTGATTAAATTCATCGAGCAATTGTTGTAGGTAGGCATTTGTATTCTTCACCTGTATTCTACTAAGGACTATAAGGGACAACATACTATCCAAATAGAATAGTTGGTATTTTAGAAGGAATATGGGTTAACTCCATCCATGTCTATGCTCAATCAAAGGATTCATACTTCATCCTTGAATTTATTGGGCCATGTATCATCTATATCCTTCATGGATATTAAATCTATTGGGATTTTCATAACTCTTGGATCACTTCTGTGAGAGGTGTGCCACCCCTGCAACATAGATAATTCTTTGAGATGAAATAGCCTTTGAATCCTTGA
The DNA here is from genome assembly GCA_027924585.1 of Larix kaempferi. Lineage (NCBI taxonomy): Eukaryota > Viridiplantae > Streptophyta > Pinopsida > Pinales > Pinaceae > Larix > Larix kaempferi. Next base: position 176,873 of record BSBM01002130.1, on the reverse strand, counting down.
AATTATAGGCATGTTCCTCAATATCTTCTTAGGACCATCTACAATGCATGTGCCTCAATATCTTCTGAGTACCATCTACTTTACCCCATTTTTTTATTTTCGATACCTGTCATGCCCACATTTTTGGACATATCCCTATGTTTACATATTCACCACTATATAGAATACAATCATTCAAACATGCATGATATTATATGTACTCAACACCCAACCTTTTTAACATTTTATTTTCCTCTTCGCGACTAATTCACTTAGAAGTACCTTATCTTTGATTAACCTACAATTAGTGGGAAATAGAAATGTACACTGTCATCAAGCATGCATAAAATCAACCATTTTCAATATTTATTGTGGGACAAGATTCCTCAAAATATAGGGTATTTAATGGTTAGTTACATCAAGAGTGTTAAGAAACAAGAGTCTAGCATACCTTAGATTCCTTTCAAGTTGTATGGTAACATTGTTGTCCATATTTGGGTATACTTTGACCTATGTCAAAAGAGAGGGGTGGTGGAAGCATATTTCAAACTTCCAAAGAAGGTATCCCTTATATTAGGATCATCCCCTAGCTCATCTTGTTGGAATGCATGTAACAACATTCCCTATATTGGGAATAGGATCGTGAAGCAATAAAAATCAAACTGAACGTTGAAATAAAACATAGAAGAATAAAATACAAGAGAGACATCAATATACGTGGTTCACTCGATATGGACTACATCCATGGAGAAACAACCAAACCTTTATTTATTCCATAAAGCAAGATAAAGGAATGAAACCTACATCACATTCATTGCAATCTCCTCTTCACTCTCTCACAGTATCCTCTCTAAGTGACAATGCGCTCTCATTGTGCATCATAATGCAATTCTCTCATAGAAAGGAGGGTTTTCTTCAAACATAAAAAAAAGAAACCAACAGAACTTCTATTGTCATATATTTGACCTAATAATGAACTGTCTATATTGACTATGAAATTACAGTATTTTATAAGGCATTTTTCCAAAAAAAAATCTCCAATGGTGTTTCCCTCAAACCCCCGCCAAGGGGTGCTCCAAAATGTATCATAGCTCCCCTAGTGACACAAGTTTGGGGAGAGAGCCCCCCCACACACACCCCTCCCCCATTAGGAATTGGGATCCAAACATGATTGAAACAATACCTCTGAATCAAAAAGATAATCAAACTCCAAACCCAACAATCTCCCACTTGGAGACTAATCACATCAACTCCATTGCTACTACACCTATTGGACTATGCTCCAACTTTGGACATGGCAAGTTTCTCATCTTCACCGCCATGCTTGAATGCTAACTGAAACTAAGTAGGAACTCAATTTCTCCCTGGTTACTACCTTCATCAACATGTCTGCAAGATTCTAGCTAGTGTGTATCTTTTCCAACTTCCACTGTCCATCTTCCAAAACTGATCATATGACATGGTACCTGATCTATATATGATTAGTATTAAAATGGAAGGTTGAGTTCTTTTCAATATGAATGGACCTCTAGCTATCATTGTACAACCTGTTATTCTCCTGCTTCTATTATGCAACCAAGTCCCAGATATATCATGAATAGACCAAAAGAAAGTAATGCACGCCTTAATAATGAATAATTGAGATGAATAACAATCCTCTTCAAGGGAGGAACCTCCTTACACAATGTACTAAGTACATAAGGCACAACAATATACAATGATGACTAAAATGAAAAGGTCTCCTTCCTATATATAGGAGACAAAGGGGGTACAATAACAACTAATAGACCCAAGATGAAATCAATAATATGTAATGCACCATAATAAAGGGAGTAATGTGCCACTACATAGGGGGTAATGTGCCAATATTTAGGGCTTAACATGCCCATCCCCTTTATACAAGCGTTGTCCTCAATGCTTCATTAGTTTTGGATACTTCTGTATGAGGGACTCATCTTCCCATGTCGAATCTTGCACTCACAGGTTCTTCCATTTGATGAGGTACTCAGTAATAGCCCGATTAAGTAGTTGTTTGATCCTTGTTTCAATGAATTGTTCAGGTCCCAATATGAATCTTCCTTCTTCATCAAGCTCTGGAAATATTGTTTGAATTGGGATCTTGTCTCCTATTACCTTCTTTAAGCAAGAAACATGGAAAACTAGATGCACTCTTGAAGATGAAGGAAGCTCCAATTTGTAAACCATACTACAAATATTCTGCAACACTTTATAAGGACCATAATACTTGGGTTCTAATTTATTGTCCTTGTTTAGTTGCTTGAGGGACATATTCTTGTAAGGTTGTAGCCTCATAAACACTCAAACCCCTTCTTCGAAACTCCTTTCACTCTGATGTTAATCAGTTTGTTGTTTCATCCTATTTTTTGACATAGCTAGGTTGTCCTTAAGTATCTGGATAACTTCTTGCTAGTGCTCTATGTGATCTTCCACGACTTGAAATTTATATTTTCCCTTTAAGGGAGATGTGATAGAAAGAGGCCGGTACCCATAAAGTTCCATAAATGGAGACATTTTTTATGATGTATGGAAGGAAGTATTGTACCACCATTCTACCAAAGATAACCATTTCACCCACTATGTTTGTTTATCAGATGCAAAGAAACGAAGATAGCCTTCCAAACATTTGTTCATTATCTCAGTTTGTGCATCAGATTGAGGATGATAAGATGAACTGTGAGCCAATTGGGTACCCAAACAAGAAAATAATTCAGTCCAAAATTTTCCAGTGAAAATTGGATATCTATCGCTTACAATAATCTTCGTATTTCCATGTAACTTATGAATTGTTTCCATAAAATATGCGGCTACTGTACTTGCATTAAAAGGGTGAGAGAGTGCACAAAAATGTGCATACTTTGTGAGTCTATCAAAACCAACCATAATAACCTTATTTCCTTCTGACTTCGGTAGACCTGTGATAAAATCCATTGTGACTTCTTCCCAACGCTGGCAAGTTATGTCTGATGGTTGTCGAATTCCCGGGGTCTTAATTGTTTCCGCTTATTCTGTTGGAAAACCAAGAATTCGGCCATGAACCTTTGAACATCATATTTAATACCTTCCCAAAAAAAATACTTCTTGACCCTATGGTAAGTTTCAAGAATCGGAAGTGCCCACTTATAGCAGAGGTGTGTAATTTCGAGAGGACCTTTTGTTTGATTTGGGAGTCTTTGCATAAATATAAGTGATCCTTATACCATAGTGAATCATTTTTCCACACAAAAGTATCTGATACACTAGTATCATCATGTAGATTTTGAATGAGAGTCCACACAAATAGGTCATTTTTCCATTCTTCCCTTGTTGCTACTACCCAATCAGGTTGTAGAATGGAAATTGCACAAAGTAATTCCCTGACATCTTCATCATTTCTGGAAAGCGCATATGCCACAACATTATGTTTCCCTTTTTGATAGATGATTTCAAATTCATATCCCAACATCTTGGTTACCCATTTGTGTTGCTCTTCCGAAGATAATCTATGTTCCAAGAAGTATTTAAGACTATCATGATCTGTTTTGACCTTGAAGTGTCTACCTATTAGGTAAGGACGTCATTTCTAAATAGCATGTAGAATTTCCAACATTTCCTTCTCATAAATGGGCTTCTGTAAGTGCTTTCCCTTGATTGGATGAGTTGTGAAATCAAGCGGGTGTCCTTCTTGCATTAGAACAACACCAATGACATTTCCTAAAGCATCACATTCCACAATAAATATTTTTTTGAAGTCTGGTGTGGCCAAAATAGGAGCTTTGCACATTGACTCCTTAAGTTATTCAAAAGCTTGAGTTTCCTCTAGAGTCCAAGCAAATGCATATTTCTTCAATAATGTCATTAGAGGTGCTTCTATTCTTCCATAGTTCCGAACAAACTTGTGGTAGTACCCTATCAGACCTAAGAATCCTCAAAGATTCTTCAGGTTTTTTGGAATCGACCAGTCCATCATGGATTTAATTTTGTTGGGGTCTACCTTGACACCTTCCTGAGATACAATATGACCCAAATATTCTACCGCCTTTACCGCAAAGAAAAATTTGGAAGGTTTTGCATATAGTTGTTGCTCCTTTAGTAGTTGTAGTGCCCTGTCAACATGTTGAACATGTTCTTCCCAAGACTTGCTATAGATTAGTATACCATCAACTAGCAAAAATTTTCTAAGGGAAGGATTGAAAATGGAATTCATCAAACCTTGAAATGTGGAAGCCGCATTCGTGAGACCAAATGGCATGACCAAAAATTCATAATGACCTTCATGAGTTATGAATGTTTTTTTGGGAATTTCTTCCTCCTTCATTCTAATCTAATGATATCTTAAACGGAGATCCAAGTTTGTGAAGGAAATTGCTTGATGTAATTCATCTAATAATTCATCAATGACAGGAATAGGAAATTTATCTTTTAATGGTGATCTTGTTGAGCTCTCTATAATATAGACACATATGCCATGATCCATTCAGCTTGTATACCATTAACACTGGTGCGGAGTAAGAACTTTGGATAGGCCTAATTATGTCAGCCTCTAACATTTCTTCAACCATACGCTCAATTTCACTCTTATGTCTGTAGGGGTATCTGTAAGGTCTGATGTTAGGAGGAACACTTCCCAGAATTAAGTGAATAGCATGGTCAAATCTCTAACAAGTGGAAGACCTTTTGGTATATCTTCAAATACCTTGGAATGCTTATCAATCACCTTTTGTATATCTGGGGAAATAGGAGACTTAGATGTTTGAACATCTAATGAGCATAATTGTGCAATTACACCTTGATGTCCCTTTTTTATCAATTTGTTCATACCATTAGAACTTATCACCTTACTTGGTTTCCCTTTGATACCCTTTAACTCGTATTATTTTCCTTCCCATAAAAATTTCATGAAAATATTCTGAAAATTAAAAGCCACTATTCCCAATTATTGTAACCATTGAACTCCTAAGACAACATCAACAACCCCCCATCGGAATAGAAATCATTGGACTATTCAATACATATTCCCCCATAGTGAGATTGATATTATGGCATTTTCCTGAGCAATTGATAGTTCCTCCATCTGCAATCATTACTTGAAACTATGGTGCTGGATATACAAAGCAATTGAGAATCTTGGCTAATTTACAGTGAATGAAATTATGATTACTACCAGAATCAATCAACACTATTTCCTTTTTTCTTTTTGATATATCCTTCGATCTTGAGAGTTTTAGGAGTGTTAATTCCAGCCAATGCATGACAAGATATGGTGGGAGTAATCTCTTTGGAAGTAGTATCTTCTATTTCTTCATCTTGAGACTATTCTTGTTCTTTTGGTGTTTGTTATTCATTTTCTTCCTCTGCTTCACAATCTATGTAAAATAGTTTCTTCTCAGTGCACTTGTGGCCCTTACTGTAATTGTTATCACAACTGTAACAAATCCCCTTTTCTATTTTTTCCTCTAGTTGTTGTGGTGTCAACCTTGTAGGTTGTGGATCACTCAAGACCACACTTCCTTCTTTATAGTTGTAAGTGGTAGACTTCCTTGTTTCCATAATTTTGTTTTCAACTTTTCTTGCCACCCTGAATGCATGCTCCAATGATTTAGGTTCCCAAAGGCGAACCTCATGTTGGATGTTATCTCTTAAATTTCCTATGAAGATGTCAGTCAGATGCTCCTCTGGAATATATGTGACCTTGATATTCAATCTTTGGAATTTCTCAATGTGCTCCCTAATTGAACCCTTTTGTTTGATATTTATCAGTTGGATAAAGAAGGTATTTCTCTTGGTGTCCTCATAATGTGTTATCAATTCCTCCATAAAAATTGTCCAAGTGACAAGTCGTTTACGTGAGAAAATCCATCTATACCACACAAACTGATTAGGTTCTAAATATAAAGATGCAATGCGTACCTTTTTGTGTGGATTGAACCTCATGTAGCTCAAAGAACTGCTCCATCTGTAGTATCCATGTGACCGGATCTATGCCATCAAAATTCCTCATATCGATCTTTGGGATGTAGTTGGTTTTTGACCCCATGTTGGAGTCCATAAAGTCATGATGTATGTTGCTTTTGTTTTCATCATGAATTTCATGGGAGATCTTGTCACTTCTAGGAATCCCTTCGTGCAACAACTTTGACAAACCTTCTTTCAAAACTTCCATATCCCCCTTCAAACCCTTCAAATCATCTATTTCATTTTTCAAATCATCCATTTTCACTTACAATTCATTATTGGTTTTACCTAGGATTGACGTTAGTCCATCTTTTGTCATTGTCTTCTCTTGTAAATCAGATATGTCCTTGCGCATTTCTTCACCTTCAGCATAATTCCATGTAGAACTATATGGAGGCATATTTGGTGAAGATGTTCCCCTTTTAGGAGGCATTTAAAACAATATATATAGGTATCACACCCTAGGATCCACCACAAATAGATCCTTCTAGTCAAGTTATTCAAATTTAAAATGACGTACATTTTTCAACCCTGATTGGAAGACTGTTTTATGGACGACTTAGAATTGAGGTAAAATTCAAATTTCAACTCCTATGGATCTAAAAATTCTACTTTTAATATCCTTATGTATCCTCTTTCCAATTCCACGAGTCTGACCTAATTCGAATGTTCCAATAGAAATTTATTGTGAATCTCCCAACACTTCTTATTTTTTGTCCTTTCAGAAGATCAAACTGGTACGGACTGCCACGTGTACACTATTTCATATCCGAATCTGAAACTTCTACCATAGATATTGTGGTCTATACTCTTCCGTATGCAACTATTATCACTCAATTTGGATCTTGCATGCCTCAGATATGACATTTTTCCCTAGAACACTTGTTTTAGACTAGTTTCTGGACTAGTCAAAAACCCTATATTCCAAGGATAATATCTCTAAACCTGTGATGTCTCGGGACCTGAATTTCGAACCACATATACCTTGGTATGTTCTAGAGGTTTTATTTTAATATCGCTATCTGAGTCCTTGTAGAAACAAAATTATAGAAAAAATTCCAAGATGACTCATTTTGAAGAAATTGGTCCCGAGGAAAGAGCTCTGATACCAAATGTTATGCAACCATGTCCCAGATATAGCATAAAAATAGCATAAATAGACTAGAAGAAAGTAATCCACGCCTTAATAATGGATAAATGAGATGAATAACAATACTCTTTGAGGGAGGAACCTCCTTACACATTGCACTAAGTACATAAGACAGGACAAGATACAATGATGACTAAAATGAAAAGGTCTCCTTCATATATATAGGAGACAAAGGGGTATAATAAAAACTAATAGACCCAAGACGACATCAATAATATGTAATGCACCATAATAAAGGGGGTAATATGCCACTAAATAGGGGGTAATGTGCCAAAATTTAGGGCTTAACATCTTCTTTGCAATTTCTCCATAAACCTCTATAGCCAAATCATCTCTTTACTAGCCTCTATAGCAGCGACATACTTTGGTTCCATTATTGAAAGTGAAACAATCTTTTGCAGTTTCAAAATCCAACTTATTGTGGTTCCACCTATAGTAAAAGCATACCCTATGGTGCTCCTCCTACTATCTATATCACCTACCATATATGAATCAGCATATCCATGTAGAATATCGTTTGAACCTCAAAAAAATAATGCATGAGTAGTATTACCTCTCAAATACTTGAGAATATGATTTATAGCTTTCCAATTCTCTTTACCTGGATTATCCATATACATGCTCACAACTCCCATTACACGTGCAATATATAGCCTTGTGTACATTATTGAATACATCAAGTTTCCAATTGCCGATGATTTTGGAATCTTGGACATGTAGTCTATCTGCTACTATGTCTTGGGATAAATATCCTTATTCCATTTGAAATGAATAGCCTAAGGTGTACTAACTGATTTGGAATCCTTCATTCTAAATATTTCCAACACCTTTTATATGTACTCACCCTGATACAATGTTAATTCATAAATTTTATTGTTCCTTGTTATTCTCATGCCAAGGATTTTCTTTGCAGCACCCAAATCCTTTATCGCAAATGAATTAGATAATTTTCTTTTGAGAAAATTTATATCCTTGATGTTATACCCTACAACAAGCATGTCATTTACCCTACAACAAGCATGTCATTTACATACAATAACAATTTAATATATCTTCCATTATATAGTCTCTTAAAATAAACACAGTAGTCAGAATGGAATCTAATATAACCTTGTTATTTCGTAAGCCTGTCAAATTTCAAATACCACTACCTTGGAGCTTTCTTTAGGCCATACAAGATCTTCTTCAACATACATACTAATGTATACTTCCCTTTGACCTCATACCCCTATGCCTACTGCATATAAATCTCTTCCTCCAAATCCCCATGGAGAAAATTAATATTTACATCTAACCGTTCAAGACGCAAATATTCTACTACCACTAGACTTAAAATAGTCTTAATTGAATTCATTTTAACAACAGAAGAAAATATTTCATCAAAATATGTACCTTTTTCTGTGCAGACCCCTTTACAACTAGTTTGGCCTTGTACCTCTTCTTGCCTCCATCTTCTTCCTTCAACTTGTAAACCCATTTATTCTGCAATGTTCTTTTACCTACAATAAGTTGAACCAAGTTCCAATTCTAGTTATGTACCATGGATTCCATCTCCTCTTCCGTTCCTTGCTCCCAGTTCTTTTTGGTTTCTACCTACATCGCTTCTTCATATCTTTCTTATTCACTAGATCAATCAACAATAAATAATACAATGAAGGAGAGTATTGTTCAAGGGGTCTACTTAACCTGGTATATCTTCTAACAACACTTGCATGGGCTTTGAGGTACATGTTGTTGTTTTTTCTGTTGAACATTTTGATTTTCTAGCATCTTTGTAATTTCATTTTTTTGTGATTTCATCAAGCACATTGTATTATGTGTTTTCCTTTTCCTAGTTCTTTCTCTGTAACTAATATTTGTACATGACCTTCTCATTGAATACCACATATATACTCCTAATTATTCTGTGATTTTCATAATGACATAAGATATAATCAAAATCATTAAATCCATATCCAATAAAAATACACTTCTTATATTTTTCCTCAAGCTTTGTTCTATTTTCTCTATCGATATGGACAAATTCTTCACAATTGAAATTATCCTTGCATGCAACCTCCATAATTGTCATGCTCATCATTTCTGACACGCCATTTTCTTGCGGTCTTCCTAGAACTGTCTTGTGTCTACAAATCCCATGGTATGAATAGTAACCATCAAAATCCTTGTAGCAGTATTCACCTCCATTATCTAATCTGAGACACTTCAACTTATTTCATGTCTCATTCTCAAGCAAAGATTTCCATTTCTTAGAAGTATCAAAGACATTAGATTTTTTCGAATGCAATAAACGCAAGTTTTCCTAGTCACGTCATCAATAAAAGTAACATAATAATGAGAGTCACCAAGAGATGATACATGGGCCAGTCCCCATACATCTGTATGCACAAGCTCTAAATTTCCACTTTTCTTTTTCTTCCCAACTATAAGAAATATGACTTCATTTTGTTTTCTATAAACACAATGCCCATAGAAATCTAAATCAACCTACTTCAAATATGGAAACAAATTCCTTCAGTGGGGAATCTATATCCCCTTCTAACTCATGTGCATGAGCCTATGATACCACAATGTTGCATCCGCAGTTGTAGAATCTAAAGCAGTAGAAAATTCATCATTATCAATACATAAATAAAATGTACCTACCTTCTCTCATTTTTCTATTATCAATGATCCTTTAGTGGCCTTCCATGATTTTTCTATAAATTTAGTTGTATAGACTTCACTTACCCACTGCCCTATTGAAATCAGAATTATTCTCAAATCAGGAGTGTGCCTCGCCTCTTTTAGTAACCATTGGTTTCCATTCAGTATTCTTATCTATATCTTACCCTTTCCAACAATTTTACATGGTTCATCGTGCTTCAAATAAACCTTTCCAAAATCACCTTCAATATAGTCTTGAAAATATTTCCTATGCAGTGTGACATGAAATGAATCCCTTGAGTCTAACACCCAAGCATTAGTAATAGTATATAATGAAAGGATTAAAGCATCTCGCAACACATCACATGCTACTTTTTCTTCATGATTATCCCCCTATTTCCCATCTCCTTGTTTTTATTTTCAAGACCAATAGTATTTATTTAGGTGCCCTTTCTTCCTAAAATGCCAACACTCCAACTTCCCTCTAAATTTAGGTCTTCTCTTCTTAGAATTCCCATGATTTCCTAGGCCCTTTCCTCTCTCCCTTTATATCCTCTTGTTCTCCAAAGTCAAATCATTCAACCTAATGTATCACCTATGTTTTTCCATCAGATTTCCTCACTAACGATAACACCAGCAGCATCATCAAACTTTAAACTTCTTGAACTAGAGAATTACTCACATCCATGGCCAATCCATTCCATCTTTTTGGCAATGAACACAAATTTAAAAGATCCCTAACCTCATCATCAAAGCTTACTCCTACAGGACTTAACTAACTAGTGAATGTGTTAAACTCATTTAAATGATCAGCAACAGACCCACCTTCTGGTGTCTTCACATTAAATAAATGCTTCATAAGAAATATATTGTTAGAGTTTGAGGGGTTTTTCATACAATTTATCCAATTCCTTCGCCGGATCCTTCATTGTATTTTCTTTTGAAATATTGAAATCCACAAATGTCGTTTTGCATATTTGTATTGTTCCTAGTGCCTTTCTGTCAAGAGCCTCCCATTCTTCATCCTTAATAGTCACTAGATTCTTTGATTTTCCACCCAGTGGTAGGAAAATAGCCTTCTGATATAGCTAGTCCTCCATTTACATCTTCCATAGCTAGTAGTTTTGGTCGTTAAACTTCTTGACCCTAAACTTACCTTCTTCCTACATTGCTCCCATTCTAACCAGGAAACCCTCGACTTTTCCTGTGATTTTATCAACTAAATAGATGTTCGAATCTAACACCAGTTATTAGGAATAGGGTCGCGGATAAATTAAAATCAAAATGAATGTGGAAATAAAACATAGAAGAATATAATGCAAGAGATACATCAATGTGTGGTTCACCTGAAATGGGCTATGTCCACAAAGAAACAAATAGTCTTTTCTTTATTTCATCCAAGAAAATGAAGGGATAAAACCTACAACACATATGATACAACCTCATTTTCACTCTCTCAAAGTATCCTCTTTCAGTTATAATTCTCTCTCACTGTACACAGACATAATACAATGCCCTGATAAAAAGGAGAGTTTCCTTCTAGGGAAAAAAAGACACCAACATAACTTCTACCATAAAATGTGTGACCTAATGATGAATGGTCTAGATTGACTATGAAATTACAATATTTTAAAAGCCATTTTTCCAAAAATAATATTTTATGGGGTGCTTCTCCCGAACCCTTACCAGGGGGGATCCAAAACATTTCACCCCCCCTAGACTCCCTAGCGACACAAGTGGGGGGGATCCTCCCCACCCCCCGACAAGAACTAGGATCCAAACATGGATAAAAAAGAACTCTAAATTAGGAAGATCATAATCAAGATCCATAACCAATACTCTCCATAGCACTCATATCTCATAAGGAATCATTCATGCCAACCTCTATTGCATTTCCTTCATTACCAACATGTGAATAAATAGTGTTACTATAGACATTCTGAATTGGTGACTTGAGAAGTAGTGGGAATTGAATAGGTGGTTGATTCAACCATGCTTGGTGTGCTTCCTCTCTAAGTTATGTTCATTTAGTAGCATTCTCTCGATTTGACATTGTAATGGGGTGCAATGGAAGATGGTGGACATATATTTTACCATCATAATTATAATTTCAAAAATATTGAATATTACATCAATGACATTAGTAAACATAATTCATTTAATATGCTTAAACATTATACCAAAAAAATTATGAGCATGGATATTTTTTCCAATGGTATATGTGCAAACAACCACTTTATAAAAAAAATGTCAAATTAAACAGTACATTTACATTAATTCCATTGAAAATAAAAATAAAAAATACAATTAATCAATGATATTTTTCTCACACCCCAAGGGAGAGTCTAAAGTTAGTCCCATAGCATGGTACCTTTGATGAGGGGTTGGTGGTCTACGAAATTTGTAGTTTATTAACAACTCGTTACCAAGAGACAAGCTACGTATTGCATGCACAACAACAAATCTAGATGCTTTTCTTTTCATAAAGAACTCCTTGTTAGTGGAGTGTTCCTCAAATGAACAATTTGCACTAAATAATGAGCACCTACAATTATTTATGAACCTTGAAATTTTTCCCACGAGTGTGTGGATGACCACGAATACATAACAGGTTCTTCCTATTAAAGTTTCCATAAGCATAATTGTTCATGCACATACTATACATAGAAATCATGTGTTTGTATTTAGCAATACTCAAGTAATCAAACCGAAAATAAAGAGAACCACAAAATGGAATAACTGCTACTAACTATTTGAGAGTATCGAATACATGTGAAATGATAAACAAGACAAGATTTGCAACATCTATTTTATACTTGGAAATCATTTAATTATTACCACGAAATAAGAATTCAGTCCCAGCATCTGGCACAAGAAAAGAATATGGAAAAGTGCCATATGAATCGTTGTTGTAATAGGTTTGGTATTTACGGTGCAAATGGATAGGTAAAGAGAAGTCAACACTACACACCAACAATTGAATCGAGCTTGGTGTGTAATTGGACATGTTTTATCTTAGCTCATACACATTTTTGGATCTCCTAGTAGAGATGTTTTGTGTTGTATTGATATTATAATTTCTCTCACTAGAACTCTTGGTTGACTCAACAGAAGAAGATGGGTTGGTCAATTTAGGATGAAACATAGTTGTTTTGGCTTCTAACTATTCAAAAAAAAGAGCATATGGAAGTGTTCCTATGTATCTTTCGTATAACACGTATTGGATTTTTAACCCAGTGGGAGGTATTAGACCATCGTCAATGGGTAGTCGATCATTAATATAATGGGATAGTGTGTCATGTCAAGAGTTCTCCTTCAACCCTTTTCGTTTTGAACAACCACATACTAATGGGATGTCATAAACAGTTGCATTTGACCGTGGAGTACCATTGACCCAAGATGGTGGCTGAAATATGGCATGTCAAAATTAGCAAGGTAAAGTGCCTCTCCATTTCCTCCTTTTAGCTTCTTGCGATATCTTTCTCCTTATAAGAGTTTGCAACATTTTTTGAATAGTGGAATATCTTGTGCATCTAAACATGATCCTAAATCAGGATCCTACAAAATTCAATGCATAATTATTCACAAGCATGTGCATAAATAACATAAATATAATTAGGCATCAAAACATAAATAAAATCAGAACTTGCTGCAAAGATCAAGGGAGAACTTGATGAACTATGAACAATATGGAATGAGTTGGAATCTAAAGAACTGGCCATTTGATATTATAAATTTTTCTCTTTTCATTTGAACCAAATCAACAATTAATACATGTCTACATTCTTAAAATAATGATTAGGAAGCATATAACAATTTAACTTCAAATAGACTTTTGAAACCATTCTTTTAGTATATGGTGCAAGTTTAAGCAACATTTGTATACTATTGAGTAGTGTAATTTATGTCTTTGTATTCTACAAAACATTTTTGGATGCATGCAGCATTTTAACTTCAAACAGGCATCTGAAGGGAATTTTAGTGAAACCAATACATGTAATCCATATTACCACACTAGTGCGCCAATAAATGTAATACATACTGGTGTGCTAAATTATGATACTCAATGAGAACTATCATCTGCAACAACTTCCGCAAATGAAAATATCTACAAAATTTTAATAGAGGATATTTATATTTAAATTTGTGTACATGCATTAAAGTGGTGAGTTTTCCAAAAAGAGTGCATCGATGCAAATGACTATTAAGGTGCACCAAAATCGAGGAAAAAAACTGCACACATGAAAAAATGAGCAGGAACTTCGTTTTTCTAAAAGTGAATTTATATTAGAAACCTAATCACTTTTTCATTATTTTTCCAAAAGTTAGAGGGGACACTTGTGTGAGAGGGATTTACCAAGGAATTCTTTGTGGTGGCTAGATTTTTCTAAAGAACCAAATTTGTAAGGAATTATAGGTCACATGCAACTTTGCATAGGAGAAATCTCGGGTATATAACATTTTCCCCCTAATTTTCCCAAACAAATCATTAATTATTTCTATCCATATTAATATTTATTGTGCATTCTGAGGAAAATAAAAGGTTTTCATAGTTACCTTCAACAATGAAAAACCTAGCTTTCTTATTGCTTCCCTTATGTTTTTGTGACTGCAAACTTTAGCATTAGGATTTTACTTTTCCACTATTTTACAATGATTTATTTTTTTCCTAGCAACTAAATTTTCAATGGCTTTATGTATCTATATATGGTGTGTTGGGAATCTATTGCAATGGGACCACTTATTGCTTTGGATCCCAAAACATGTTCCTCATGGTTTTTTTTAATGTTCTCACAATTATTGGTGCAAACTTTAGATATTAATGCACCAATTTTTTTTTAATTCCACCATTTTAGATGTACATTGTAATTAAAAACTATTTGTAGGTCCGGCAATGTGATTTATAAAGGAAACATGCACTAGTGCTCTTATATTTGTCAACACACCCATAAACTTTAATAATATTTTTTAAATCAACAATTTTTCATCGGTTCGTATACATATGTATTACACATCAATGCATATTCACGTAATGTGCACCAATGCGCATTAAATTACAATGCACATTGATTCAGTCGAAAACATGTTTAGCTTAAAATTCTTTATTTTATTTGCAACGCATATTTCATAGTTTCACTATTTATGATGGAGGGAATTTATTGATTGAAGAAACTTCAAGGGAAGAAACTTGTAGCATTGAGCACAATGGGAGCACATCCCAAAGAGAGAACAAGATAAATTATTTGAAATTCTAGTATAAAATTGATATATTTGAATTATTTGTGAGCTTAAATGATGTTTATTGGTTAATGTGTATCATGCAAAGAAAAAACTTGATAAGATTGTTTGCACTCTATGTGCAAAAGAGTGTAAAATCTTGATGCAAATGTGGCAAAGAGATAAATTAGGTGAATCAAAAGGTAATCAACATGAAGTTTTTTTTTGCATTTTCAATAATAATGTACATACTTACTAAGAATAGTGACTAACAAGTTTCAAACACTCTATTTCACATTTGTTGAATGTTGTGCAGGGATTGACAATGAGGAATTGGAATGTTTTCCTAAGATAATAAAAATTATTAAGGATAGAAACGATGATAAATTCATCCTCGGTTCATTTGGAGCGATGTTGGAAGTTAGTGAAAGGTTGAAAAATTTGTAAAATTATAAGGGATATAGTGGAAAGAACGTATAGACATAGTTTCCACTTACATTGCAAAAATCAATCATGACTCCAAGAATCAGGTTACATATAAGATACAACAAGTACTTCTAGAGAAATGTTCAATGAGACATGTCAGACTTGCAATAGAAAAAACATACAATAACAAATAACAAGCATTTAAAAAGTATTGTTCATAAACATGTTTTTCCCTCTAATATGTATATACGACTACAAAAAATTACGCAATTAATATTTTGACTATATTTACTTTTATATCATATTACAAAAAAAATGTACTTTTCATTTCTCAAAAAGATTATGAAAATTTGAAAGGATGAACGAGGTGATATCTGAAACATGCATGTAGAATGTCCAAAAAAGTGTACAAGGATATGGTAAAAAATTAACATAATTGCATCACGGAAGGGACCATCTCAACAACAACATGCATCAAACATATGTAATCATTGATTTTTTCTTTATGTATGTTTAATTTAAGTATTGCATGAAATACTAATTTTCATTTGTTTTGCTGCAAAAAATAAAGGAAAATGGAAATGGAACCTATTCAGCACATAAGACAGGATGGCAACGAAGAAAAGGATTGATCACAAAGTTTGTGAGTATAACTTGTGCTTTCCTAGCTTAAGATTTCATATTTATTATGAACTTTATATTTTAATTAATTAACACTCATCCTTGGATGTCTTCTAATAAGTGCTAACTGGCAGTGATATCTAAGCCTATCATTATAAATTTTCATGTTTATTTTACTTTGTTTTTGGGGGGTTGTGGGAACTATTTTGGTTTTCATTTTTAAGACTATTGCGTGGTTCCAGACCCATAACCCACAATATAAGGGATGGAGGTAGAGACAATATAAGAAATAAGGGGGGCTCGAATTTGACTTAGACGTTGTGCTTACTCAATCAGGAGCTAGACCACCTAATATCGACAAAGAAGAGCCTTCTGAATATTTGATTAACATTGGATTAAGTAGCAGTTGTGAGTGTATGTTACAGTATCAAAAGTTAATTGTACAATTTGTAAGTAGCTATGTTGTTTTACTTCCCACATTTTATAATTAATAAAACAACAAGAAACATTTATATTAATTATATCAATGTTTTTTTTATCCGTGAGATGTAGAACAATTGGTGGCGGAGTATGGTTAAGACGCCCCCTAAGCGGAAAGGTCGTTGGTTCTAATCCAGCGGATACCAAAAAATCCAACCATGTTAAGGGTTGGTGCGGTCCAGGACGGGTGCGATCCCCGGGTGATTTTGACGGCTTAGATGCCCTGGTTCGTGGTAACTTAGCCAAAGGCAAACTTGCTAGTCAAGGAGGTTCCACCACTTTGCCAACAACAACAAAAAAAAAAATTATATCAATGTTTTGTCATGGCATATAAAACTTGCAAGAAACAAAGTATGGAGTAAATCCAACAAAATATTTGTTGAGAGATGGCATGAGGAATGAATTTGAAAGAAAGTGTATTATTTATGAATTAATTCTTGCTCTGGCACACTTTTTGATTTACAAAATCATGTATATTATATTATAAATGTAGATATACTTATTACATTTATTTATATGTTTGTAGATGGAAAATGAAGATGAGGATCAAAATCAATCCAACCAACAAAACATTCATCCAAATAACTAACTTGTACAATATCGCTTGCAAGTGATGAAGAAATGAGGCATGCAAGAAGCTCAAGCAATGGCAGTTGTTCAAGCGAAGAACAATGATTAATATAATTGAATGTTCTTGCAATTTGTATGTAACTCTAAAATGGTTGTTTGTGAAAATTAAACATTTTGTTTAATGTATTGGACATATTGTCCCAATTGGATGACCACGGGCTACAAATAAGTTTAGTAATTACATATTGGCATTTTGATTATTATGGACATTTTATGTTGTCCCCTTTCGTATGAAAATGGTCAACTCTTATTCATATATAATAAAATAGGTTTTTTATTCTATTGCATTGTCCAATGTTGTAAAATGTTACATTGCTAATGAAATATATAGATGAATAAATATTACAATGAATATATATGTAATCCCATGGTATAACACATTAATACACTTATTATATCCAAATGAAATAATTAAAATTCAAATATAAATATTATTATAAAAAAAATTGATTTTTTATGATTAATTGAAAATTAAAAAAAAACAATTAATTAAAATATAAACATATTAGTGCATTGTAATTTATGAATTCACTAAAAAGTGTAACAATGCAGTGATTTTTACGTTGTGAAAACTTACACGCTAGTTCTTTTATCAAAAAAATCATACCGGTGTGTTTATTTGTTAGGAAAGCACCAGAATAACATTGCTCAAGTACTAATAAGAACATGTGGTTTATATCAAAACTTCACATTGGTGTGATTGAATATAGTAAGTGCACCAAAAACACACAAAAAAAGACAATCCGTTCACTGTTACTGTCAACATTAAATTTACAGAACATTACACTGCATATGGTAATATAAACACTAGCGTGTACCTATGAAACATCGACATTGGTGGATTTAACAGGGATAATAAACAATGGTGTTATCAAACGTATCGCATGCTCTAGACAGTTAAATAAATGAAAAGCATAGTGCATAACATTTAAAATGTATGCATTTGGTGCTTTTATTTTTAAGAAGGCACTAGGATATAACATTGAAATTGTATGCACAAGTTACTTTATTTTTACCAATGTAGGGATTAATATTAAATTGTGTGCATCGGTGCTTTTATTTTTACCAATGCACCAAGGTGTAATATTAAATTGTATGCATTGGTGCTCTTATGTTGTTCATGCACCAGGGAATTTGTACTAGATGTGCACTGATTAAAAAAAACATCTACAATAATATCTGGCCACTCAATTTTTTTAGTTATAATGTGCATCTGTTATAGCCTCCATTACCAATGGTGGAGGTTCTTTTGAAAAAATTATTAAATCTTGTAACAATAAAAGCCTCCACAAAAACCTCCGCTAAAAGGTGTTTTCTTTATAGTTGAAAAAAATGAACATGTTCCAATACATCCAATAGTAAGATAATAATATTCTACATAAACAAAATACCAAATACAAGTAACGGCACATTCAACATCAAATTCCACAACAACATTTATTTGATTGTTACACTTTCATAAAGAGCAATTCAGAAAACCCATAAAAAGTTGATACCCCTTTGATATGGGTCTTATACTATTACTAATGTCATGAATGAGAATTATATTGAATTTAATCCTCCACCATTCCTCTACGTATGCCACATATTTAATCTAGAGCTTCTCCATCCATACTTTCCACCTATGTTGGATACCTTAGAGATGGAAGATCCTATGTTGGATACCTTAGAGATGATGTTGGATACCTTAGAGATGGAAGATCACTTGGACAATAACATCGTAGTACAACACCATTAGTCACTAGCATCATCATTTAGCGCATTTGTTTTTTTCAATTTTTTAAAGTTTGAATGACATAAAACATAGGACAAGATCGAAAATCATGATTTTGTTTTGTAAGTTTTGCATCGTTGTATCTCTATTTTGCACTATAGTTTTTCACATGCACTCTCTAAGGCATAATCTTAGAGATGACTCATATGTGCTTGCATTGCACTTACATCTACTTGTGTCTTATTACCATTGAAATATGAAACTTTTGCATATCTTTTGTGTAATATTTGTGTCTTGTTAGTATCATATTACATTGTTCATGTGCCATTTTAGTCATATTTTCATTGTCACTTCTCACTTTGCACCATTATTAGCATTATATTGTGTCGAAGTATTGTCATATATGTGTCAAAAATTATGTCCTATAGCATCATAGGTGCATCGTGTTAATCCAAATTGCATCAAACTTGATTCCTTTAGTATCAAAATGGTGTTGTTTTAGCATTAAAAAATCGATGTCATTATTATTAGTTGTTTTTATTAATTTAATTATTTTAAGTTATTTAATCATTTTGATTTATTTAATTATTTTTATTAATTTAATTATTTTAGTTATTTAATCATTTTGATTTATTTAATATTTTTATTAATTTTATTATTATTTATTGACTTAATAATCACTAATGATATAATTATTATTAATTATTCAATTATTATTATCTTTTGTAATTGTTATTTTTAATATATTTAAATATTGATGAGACTATTACTAACATAAGTTTATTCTATAGGGTTGATGCAAGCTAATGAGGGTCTCTTTTGATGTGTTAGATGCAATAGAAAATTGAAAAAATAGGTATCCCTCAACTTACATGGATATTTTGATATATATACACAATAAATATTGCTTTGAGTAAAAAAGATGAAATGTAGGAAATTGAATCATATTTCTAAATATATAAATTTTATCTATTAAAAATGTCCATAACTATCTCAAGATTGATCTTTTCTAACAGGTATAATTTATTTTTTGGAAAATGATAAGGTATATGTCTATGTGGGTGCATCTTTTGAGTGCCTAAATGATGGAATAAGCCTACAAAACTTGGTAGACATATAGAGAACAAATAGTACTAGTGTGGCACTATTTTTCCAAAATAAATTTAGTATTTTTTAATTTGTTTTAAATTATCGAAGTGATCAAACCTTGAAAACAGTATGTCAAGTGTGGGTGTATATTTTGAAGGTCTTAATAGAATGATCATGAAATAGGTTTTTTATAGTATGTAGAGGTCAGTGTTTAGTATTGCAACATACATTTTTTTAAAATGCTTGAGAAAAGAAAAAG
Organism: Larix kaempferi; assembly: GCA_027924585.1. Taxonomy (NCBI): domain Eukaryota; kingdom Viridiplantae; phylum Streptophyta; class Pinopsida; order Pinales; family Pinaceae; genus Larix; species Larix kaempferi. The sequence continues at coordinate 156,710 of BSBM01002130.1, read as the reverse complement.
TTATGGAAGACACTAACAGTGTGTTTTTTGAGTTGAGTTATGACACAAGAAAAATAGGAAAAAAATAATATTTGTAAAAAATATTACATATTTGGAATATGCAGAAAAAATGTTATCTATGTCTAAAATTTCATCAAAAATGATTGTGTGCAACATAATGTAATGAGTGGTAAAACACATACATATTGAGAAAATGGATGAAATACCCAATTAGATATGGTTTACCATATTCCATAGCACAGGTTTGGTTAATCCGAAACTAACTCTGAAGCAGACACATAGGAATAGGGATGACACAAACACGTGAGGAGGCTCAGTTTAGGTGGTAAAGAATGCAAGCACATTCCTTTTAAATTCAAATTTCACTTCCCACCTGACTCGGTGTCACACAAAATATGTGCACAATTTATCTTTTAAAAAAAAGTGTGATTTCTATAGCTAAAACATGCATGTAAATTGTACTAATAAAATGCGTGCAATGTTAAGCACATTGAATTTACCTTAGGTAGAAGAGTTGAGAGGGGGTGGTAAAGGGCCAAAGGGTTGGGAGGATTTAGGAATTTCAAGTGGGGAGAGATGAATTGAAGGAGGGAAGGGAACGGATGAGTTACAGAGGAGAAGGGGAGTGGGGATTGAGAGAATGGTTAGGAGAAGAAGAGATGGTGAAGAGGTATAGGGTTAGGAGTAGTGAGTGAGATGGGAGTGAAAAGGGGGGATAATGTGGAGGGGAGTTAAAGGGAAGAGAAGAAGTGGATGATAGTTTGATGTGAGAGAGGATTGGTGGATGAGTAGGATTATAGGAGGAATAGGGTGTGTTGGAGGAGAGAGGCAAGAGGAGCGGGAAATTGAAGTGAGGGAAATGAGATTGGGTGAAAGAGAGAAGAGGGGGTTTAATGAGGTAGGGGGTTGAGGAGAAGGGATAAGATGAAATCATTGAGAGAGAGAGAGAGAGAGAGAGAGAGAGAGAGAGAGAGAGATTTAATGATGGAAAGGGAGTGTGAGAGAGAATAGGAAGGAGAGACGAAGGAAGTAAGGATGAGAGGTAGGAGGGGGAAGGGACATAAATTGAGGGAGGGAGAGGGAAAAATGGGGAGAGGGAGAAATATAGAGAGGGATATGTGGAGAAAGAGATGGAGAGAAGGGGGGATTGTGGAATAGAGAGTCAGAGAGTAACGGATGGAGGTAAGGGGGATGTGAGAGGGAGAGAATATAAGAGGGGGGTAAGGTACATGATGTGAGGGAGGGAGAGAGAGAATATAAGAGGGGGGTAAGGTACATGATGTGAGGGAGGGAGAGAGAGTAATGGGGAGGGAGGGAATTATAGAGAGTGAGGAAGATACAAGGATAGAACGAGGGAAAGTGATAGGAAGGGAGGGACATAAGGTGCGGGTGGGAAATATGGGGTTGGAACAGGGAAGAGGAGAGGGAGGGGGGGGAGATATAAAGAAAGAGGGAGTGAGTGATGGAGGTAAAGAGGATATATATGTATATATCTATATATATATATAGAGAGAGAGAGAGAGGGAGAGAGAGATGATTTAGGATAAGGAGAGAGGAATCAAGGAGACTAGAGAGGGGGTGAAGGGACATTAAGGGAGGGAGGGAGTGAGAGATGGGGACAGAGTGAGGGAAATATATAGGGAGGGAGGGATAGAAGGTGAGAAAGAGGAGGAGGGCAAAGAGAGAGAGAGATAGATGGTGGGGGAGAGAGGGAGAGAGAGAGATGGAGAGAGAAAGAGATGGTGGGGGAGAGAGAGAGAGAAATGTGGAGGGAGGGGGAGATGGAGAGAGTGCGGGATAAAAGTGGGGGAGTGGGGGGAGTGGAGAGATGGGGGGAACATAGGGAGGGGGGAGAGAGAGAGAGGGAGAGATGAAGTAAGTACATGAGAGAGGGGAGAAGAGATATTAAGGGGGAAAGAGAGAGAGAGAGAGAGGTGGGGGGGTGAACAATAGAGAAAGAGGGAGGTTGTGAGAGATGGAGAGAGGGATCAATAGGGAGGGGAGTAAATGTGAGATAGAGAGAGAGAGAGAGAGAGATAGTGGGGGGAGAAGGGGGGAGGGGGAGCGATAGATAAAGAGGGAGTTTGCAAGAGAGAGAGAGAGAGAGAGGAAAAGTGAGTGAGAGAGGGAGAGTAACAAATGTAAATATAAGATAAGGGGGAGAGAGAGAGAGGGAGGGGGGGGTGAGCGATAGAGAAAGAGGGAGGTTGTGTGTGCGTGTGTGTGTGTGTGTGAGATAGAGAGAGAGAGAGAAATGGAGGGAGGTAGAGGGAATGAGGGGGAGATGGGGATAGAGTGAGTGAAAGAGATAGGGAGGGAGGGATAGAAGGCGAGAGAGAGAGGGGGGAGGGAAGAGAGATAGAGAGAGATGGTGGGGGAGAGAAAGAGGGATGGATAGGGAGTTAGGTAGGGATGGATATAGAGTGATGGAAAGATAAGGATGTCGGGATGAGAGATAGGGATGGAGGAGGGAAGGACAAACAAATAGAGAGAGAGAGATGTAGGGATGAGAGAGAGGGAAGTAGGGGAGGGACATAGAGAGAAAGGGGGGAGATATGGAGGGGGGATATGGAGGGGGAGAGAGGGGGGGGAGAGGGGGAATAGAGAGAGGGAGAGAGAGAGATGGAGGGATGTGGGAGGGAGATAGAGGGAAAGGGATGGAGATAGATAGGGGGAGAGAGAGGGATGGAGGCATATAGAGGGAAAGGGAGGATAGGGAGAGAGAGTTGGGTAGGGATGGAGAGACGGGGGAGGTAAGGATAGAGGGGGGGGTGGAGAGAGTGAGGGAGAGAGAGAGAGAGCCCTAGGATGTAGATATCAGGAGGGAGGGAGGAAGAGAGAGAGAAAGGGAGGAGAGAGAGAGAAAGGGAGTTAGGGAGGGACGGAGGGCCCGTTTTGGGGGTTTATAACATGTTTTACAAATCGCATGTGTGATTTGTAGTTTCAAATCATGAAAATGTTTTTTAACTACAAATTGCGCACACATTAAGTTTGTAACTACAAATCACGTGCACATTTCTTTCTACCCGGCTTGCGTGTTAATCGACATGTTAGGCTTGGGCCCCTCCAAACCTATTGCTAAGGAACACATGCGCTTTTTTTTCAAATATATTGTGGGTTTTGTAAAACTACAATTGCATCTAAAAGGTCCCTCAACTTCGTGTGAGCGCCTTGTAGAATATTAATCATGAGAGAAAAATCGTGTATATATAAATGTAATAACCCATTAACATTTAGTCAATTTCATAATGTGAGAGAAAAAAAAGCATGTATCAATAAACACAATTATGAAATTTATCACTAATATTCAATCAAGTTTAAACCATGGAAGCAAAAAACAAGTCTACAAAAATGCAATGATGAAATTTTAAGTTAAAACACTAAAAATTACGTTGTAAGTTTGTATACATGTAAACAAGTGGTACATTATCTCCACATGATAATGTAAACTGTGTACATAACATTGGATGAAAAAAAATTTACCCATAAGGAAATGAAATTAATTTGAAATCAAAACTTATTGAATTGTTGTCAATTCCCTTGTCATCTTTTCATCCCCGTTTATCCTCACATTGTAAAATCATAATAAATGATCATGCATTTAAATAAAATTAAAAAATTGCTAAAATTTAAAGAATATATATATCAAAAAAAAATACTATAACTTATTATCTATCTGGAAGGAGAATCAAAGTTACATTGTCTTTACAATACCACTTCAATATTTTCTATAGAGTTCCTCATACTATCAAATATGTGCAACAATTGAGACTTGCACCAGCATCTAAGAACCAAAAACTATTCATGAACTCCTTTTCTATCATGACTACAAACAATCTCATCAAGAGCCAAAAATTTAGTACTGGGATGTAGCATGAGATCTAGTCTTTAGACAGAAAACTAGAAACAATCTAAAGTTCTTATATCAATCCTTTCTTCATCAATCCATTCCTCTAAATATATTAATCCAATCATATCTCCAACAAACGTTTTGGATAGGTTGTCTGCAACCCCATTGAACTCATGATATACATGAGTAAAGGAAAGGTAAGTGAAAAACTATTTTAAGGCATGTACTCTGCTTTTCAATTGCTCCAATATAAGTACCTACATATTGGAATTCCCAGCAACCCAATCAATAATAGTTTTAGGATCCCCTACTACCTGCAGCATGAAGATACCCCTCTTTTGTGGAAACCAAAGGAGTCCCGAAAGGGAAAGTAGTTTCACTTTAGTATTTGAACCCTTTCCAACTCCCATCCACAGATGGATCACATGGTTCATTTTTATCTTAAGAAAAATACCAGCTCCACAATCTCCATTTTTCTTTGCTCCATCGAAAAAACCAATGGAAATACAATCATCAAAAAAGGGCACAATATGAGGTCTATCCATTTTGTTGCTTTCACCTCTGAAACATTCCAAGAAAGCGCTGATAGTTTTGTAACTAACAATAGAAACTAGTGGAATAGAGTCCTCAAAAATAAATATATTTCTTTCGTTCCAAACTTCCCATATTGCATAAAGAGAAATTTCCTTGAATTTGACCTTCTTGGTGAACCAACTTTGCATACAATCCTATAAACATGAACCCTCCAAAACCTCTTTAAAATTCATGCTTTAACTCAATTCAAACCATACACTTTTGAAGAATGTGTAGTGAATGAACAGATGGGATATGGTTTCTTCATCATCTTTACACAAGCCACAGATACATGTTCCCATGAATCCCCTCTTAATAATTTTTTCCAAGTCATAATCTTATTTTCAAAACAAATCCACATGAAGTACTTTAATTTTAAAGTAATTTTCCATTTCCAAGGGGGCCTTGACCACCACATTGAAGAATACTTCACCATATCCTCTGAAATAGCCTCATATGCCTTTTTAGCTGTAATGATCCCATTTAATCCATCCCAATCCCAAACAAGAGTATCCTCTGAGTCAACCAACCTAATCCCTACTTTATTTAAGACCAACACAAATGAATTCCATTCCTCAACAACCTCTTCAAACAAACCCAGATCTATAGCAGAGTACCAATAAGATAAGGAGCTATTAAGATTGGGGCATCTTTTAATTTGAGTGAGAAAATGAAAATTTAAGAGTTGAAGTAATGGTTCAGACAATTTAAAACTGTCCCCCTCACCCACAAAAGGATCGATTCCAATGTGAACCTACATTCCATTTCCAACTTTTTAGTTGAGCCACTTGCTCATTGTTGAATAAGATCTAGTTATGCCTTTCCAAACAATTGAATTATTTGAACCTACACATTTATGCTTCCTGATCCAATGAGCAACCGGCGTCGTCTTCAAATATTTTCCTTTAAGAACACTACTCCACAATCCATCTCCAAAAATTCCTCTCCTTAGGATTTTAAGGCTCGGTGCGGAACTAAACCAGTCCAAGTTTTTTAACCCCCAACCTCCCAATTTTTGGGGAAGAGATAAAATTTCCCATGAGGACAAATGGAATTTGGAAGATACAGAGGTGCCAACCCAGAGAAAGTGAAACATTCTCTTTCTTATACCATTGATAATAGACAATAGTATCCTGGCTAACAAGAACCAATATAATGGAATGCTTTCAATCACTGATTTAATTAAAATCGGTCTGCCACCAAGGGATAGCCAACGATAAGTCCAATTTCTAATCCTTCAATTAGGTATCATGTAATACCCAAGATATTTAAATCCCTCCTCCACCGTAGACATATGATAGGGAAAAGTTGTTTGATTTGCTCATATATCCCCTAATCATATACATTATGTAGAAATATGGATTTATGAACACTAAATGTCATATTCAAGGCCTGACATAAGAGTTGGAATATATGGTGATACATCTCCCATTCAGCTACTGATCCCATCCTAAAAAGTTAGAAAATCATCAACAAATAGAAGGTGGGTAATAAAAAAAAAATGGAGATTTTAATACCATTTATCTTCTTGTCCTTCATCCTACTAGTCCCTTCAATAACCAAGAGGAACAGGAGGGGGGATAAGGGACATCCCTACCTTAATCCTTTATGGCCTTTGAAAAAAGAAGTAAGATCACCATTGATTAGGATTGAAAAAATTGCTAAAGAAATACACCCCATGATCCAATTTGTGGCATCCACCGGGATCCCAATATGGATGAGCACTAATCTCAAAAATTCTAATCCACACAATCATAAGCTTTGGTTGGATCCATTTTAGAACTAATGCCTGAATATTTTTAGTCTTTATGGAAAGAAAGCTTTCTTGAGCCACTCCAACTGCATCAAGTATTTTCCTGTTTGAAAGGAAACCAAATTGTTCCTTCGAAATGCATTTAGCCAAGATAGGTTTAATCATGTTTGCTATGAATTTAGTAATAACTTTGTAGATCATGTTACATAATGATATAGGTATGTAATCATTGAAGGAAACGGGATTATCCAACTTTGGAATAAGATCAATAAAGGTAGTGTTCATGTTACCTGGCACATAACCTGGAATTTTGGATTCTTTGACAACATCTAGTAAGTATTGACCTATCATTTCAAAGAAATGCAGAAAAAATTCCACAGTCCAACCATTTGGACCAAGGCTCTTGTATTTGTAAAATCTCTTTAGAATACTCTTGATCTCCTCTAAAGTCACTATGTCCCCTACTTTTGATCCTTCCTCATTGCTGAAGAATTTTGGAAAATGATTCAATACCTTTATTTGAGCCTCTAAAGTGACAAAAGTGCTTTGTTTATAGATCTCCTGAAAATTATTGATAACAACCTGCTCCAGGGAATTCTGGTCATATATAATATCTCCATTTGCATCGTTTATTTCCCATTTTGCATTATTTATCCTTCTCTGGTTTGCATAATTATGGAAAAAGTGCGTGTTATTATCCCCTTCTTATAGCCAAATTGCCTTACTTTTAAGGCGCCAAGTTTCTTCTTCTTGTTTAAGTATGTAGGCCTTTTTTTCCTCCAAGCTAATCATTTTTTCCTTCCTATTGATAGAGAAGAATTCATCATCCAAACAAGTCGATAAGAAATCAATTTCAGCTTCAATTTGAATCAACTCTCTTTTATTTGCTTTCTTTTTTTCTTGATCCCATTGTGACGCATCTTTTTTGTGTAATTTAAGTTTCTAAACCAGACTGTGCATAGGAGATGAATCATCCTCCCAAACATAAGAAGACCACTTCATTTTAACCATTTCATAGAATTCAGGAATTTTTAACCAAGTGTGGTTAAATTTAAAAGGAACATTAAATATAGGTTTCTCCAAATCTAACTGAAGAATAATAGGCCGGTGATCAAAGATCCTAGAGGACACTGACCATGATCTTTACTTCCTGAAACAGTCTCGTAAACCATCAAAAAGTAAAAATCTATCTAACCTTTTTGTTATACCTGGCTTCCCAGTCCTTATGTTTGACCAAGTAGGAGTGAGCACACTCAGAACCACATCAATAAGGTTTTCAAATTCAAATATGTTCTTGAAATACTTAGCAAGTGGATCAGTCATATTACCCAAACCCCAAACTTCAATCGATGACAATGTGAAATTTAGATCACCTACCAAAACTAGAGATGGATCATTGAGCAGACTAGAGAGCACTAACTTATCCCATAAAGCCTTCATGTTGTTATAAGGCCCATAACAGTTAATAATTTGAGTTAATCTACCACTCCCACGAAATTTTCCTTCAATAAGAAGACCATCACAGGTAGAGTAAGGCTTGAAATCAGCCTTGAAGGGATTCCAAGCCACCAAAAAACCTCCTGACTGTCCATTGGAATCCAGTCCACAGCAAGACTAAGAGGGAAAAATTTTAAGAAAAAACTCACAAGCTTTAACAAAAGAAGACATTGTGTGTTGTAACAATAGAAAATCAAGTTTAACCACCTCCAATAGGCATTTGAGGGAAGTTCTTTTCGGGTAACTACCAACCCCTCTGATGTTAAAATATAACATGATCATTGATCAACTAGAACCTAGGGAAGATATACTCTAAGATCCCCTGAAATAGAAGGTGTGGGTGACCAAAAATCCAAAGAAAGACCAATTGATGTCAGAGAGGAAATAGAGGGATTAATGAATTTTGGTTAGACTAGCTGAGGATAATCCAAAGAATCATAGGATCATCCAAAGAATCAGAAGAAACTTCTCCTTTTTTACCCCTTTTCTTCCTAGTGGTAACGTTTGATCATATAGTAGAGGCAATGGGAACAAAATCTGATTTCTCCAAAGATTTGTCTGAGAAAATGGTAATTGGATCTTTTGCCAGCACCTCCTTAGTGGGTAAATATTTTTCGCAATCAGCCATTAGATCAAATGATAAAGCATCCAGATTATCAGACAATGGGGAAGAATAAATATTAATCGAAAAAATAGGATGCTTTCCCGGTGATAGGGGAGGAAAATCATTGGGTCTGAAAGAGGAATTCGCATAAGTTTCAACATTCGAATTATGCTCAAGAACAAAATCTACCCCAACAGTATTGATGAGAAAACTTTGCCCAATTATCAGAAAAAATGGAGGTCTACTTAAGTTATCATACTGAGAAAGATTTATACTAGAAAACACATCACATCTGCCATGGAGAGGGGCTAGTTTAGAAGGACAAGATCCGTCTCTAGTAACACTAATAGTTGGGAGAGAAGTAGAAAACATAGGTTCGGAAGTAACTACTAACATGTGGTTCATCCCAACACCAGACACAGTAATCGCCTTATTCATATCCCCATTCGAAACCAAAATCATTCCTAAATTGCAAGGAATCCTTGACATAGAATTAACAATTATATTGGACCCTGTTCGAGCCCCAACTAGTAACTGAGACTGTGCAGAACCTAGAAATTCTTCCAAATTGAGGAATTTCAGCAATAGAGGAATATAATTTGATAGTTTATCCAAGAATTGAGACGTCAAGGCTGCATCCAAGGGTAAAGGAAGCTAATATTCCGAGTCCAAATCCTCTTATGCATCTAAGGAAGGAGAGGATTCTGAAGGATCTTCAAGTAAAGACTCTATTGTTCTTTGGGAAGTTCATGCAAAGGTGGACAGTCTCCCTACATAGAAGACATCTGAATGGAATTCTCCAGTAATCCAAACTTTTCCAGAAACACCCCTCCGACCACATGATCTAAACCTCCTCCGGTAACCCTTCCTCCATTTCCATCTCAACAAAAACCCTAGGAATATTCTTATCCATCACCAAGAGAGTCTCTTCCTCCAACATTATAAACCGCACTATCAAATTAGCCACTGCCATAAAGGCTTCATAGAATCAAAGGTGAATAGGATAACCAGGAAGGAGGACCCATAGATGTCGCCTTTTTCATTTGTTCCTTCCATGGATCAAATCCAACATGCCACTTGCTAAAAAACAAAGACCCAATGCCTATTACCCAAAACTTAGAAAAAATAATTTGCAAGATTTCTTTAGTAAGAAAATGGAAACATATCCACCCATTCATTAGCATACTAATTTTGGGGGTGTAATGGATTAAGGGATTCCATTTTTTGGTCATCCAGTCAATAATCTCCAAGCGAGTCATTGAGGTGTATTCAAAACGCCCCAAGAATTCCCTAGTAGACATACCCAATACCTTATCCATAGTTATATTTTCCTAGAACACATAGAGGCTTATTTTTCTTAACTTTTTGCGATTTAAGCTACCTCCTTTTTCCAGCATGAGCACTCTTCATGAATGCCTTCGGTTGCATAAGGTGCTCAGATGCTTCCCTAGGTTTTTAAAATTCTGCACTTCTAGCACCCGAAGACTGACCTGAGGATAAATCACCAAATCCTTACTAGTATGATTAAATCTAGATTCACCTACAGAAAACCAAGATCTCTGCAAACCATCACCAAATAGACAATCACCACCAGATAGATCTCTTGATGATGACAAAGGCAGCACAAGAGATCTGATATCTCTTAAGACATCCTCGAGATTAGTTTTAATTGATGTCCTTCACCAAGGGAAGTAAAATATACCGGCACAAAATGGTTTAGCCAAACCCTCTTGGATTTTGGAGTCACAACACCGGTTCACAAATTTTCCAAAGCATAAACAACACTACCCCCAAAACCCTGATCCAGTCTAACCCCTGACACGGTATCTAACCCATCAAATGAATTTGGCACATCGGACATAGAATACGAAGACCCAAAAATAGCACCTACCACTCTAAGTTTGGCAGACATCTTTTAGGCCTCATAGGCTCAACACTTGCCTCCTTCTAATCCATTTACCTCCACATGTATAGCCAACTTAAATTGCGAAAAAAAAACAAAACAACACTATAAAAAAACTCACACAAATTTGAACAAGCTTCCCACTTTTTTACTTGGTTGGTACTAAGTCTCCCGTGAGGGATATGGAATCCAAGTGATCTACATACTAGCACCCCGAACTAAGGTTTACTGCAAACCCTCCTTTGATTTCCCAAGTATTCTTGTTCATGTTGGAATTTGAGTACATTAAAATTGGAAAACATTAGTAAACAAATATAGATAGATAGATAGGTAGATAGTGGTTAGTACCCTTCAATCTATTCGAGTCACCATCATCATCATTAGTATGGAAGAATATAATATATTTTAATGAATGAATAAATAATTATTTTTACACGGAAATTTTGTACTCATCATGATTATGAACCATGTACACTTTATCCTTGCCGAAATACCTAAAGTACTTGACCAAAATCCTTGGAAGATGGGTCATGAGGTTTTTTCCCTATAAAAACCTAGTTAAGAGAGGTTGACGCACCTTGCTTTACAAAAAAGTGTGTCTTTCCTGATAGATGCACCTTGCTCCACTACAAAGTGCGTCACTGGCGCATGTTGCTAGTGTCTAAGGTGCGTTGATGCTTGTATGGAGGGAAAAAAGAGAAGTTTCGAGAAGTCTCTTGAAGGAGAACCTCATGGAGGTTTATCCCTTTCATATAGGGTGGATCTTACTTGCCTCCCAGCATAGTAGGATCCCACCTCCTCCTTCTCCCTAATCCTCTCCTCTCATCCTCATCTCTTTTGGCCTATAAAGGAAGCTCCTCTTCATGGGATAAGGGGGTTGAAATGAGGGTAGCCAAATGCTGTAGACATTGAGCCAGGAATCCAATCTTCCATGATTGGCAAATTAAGGTAAGGTTCCATTGGAAAGAATCTTCAACACCAAGGATTCATTGGTTGTAATTATTTCCTCTATTTTAATTAATACATCAATGTCTTCCTTTCCCATAAATGATGTGCAATTTCATTTGTAGTAGTTCTCCTTGGTCAATTGCTTAGATGTATCATGTTATCTTGTAGTCTTTTGTCTTTGTCCTTTTGACTCTTTTGTAGGTAATATCTCCATCAACAAGCTGGATTGCGGAAGCTTTAAGCTATGAGGACGAACTTCGTAAATAAGGTATGGACTTGACTCTTTGTATTCAAGTAATTTGATAGATCTAGGGAAAGCTTTTCATTCTTGTTTTGCTTTGTTCTATAGCTGAACCATTTGGACTAGGGAGATCAGTTGGTGTCTGCATCAACAGATGTTAGTTGTGGAGCCAGATCTTCTAGTCTCATAGATGATATTGTATCAGCTGTGTTTGTACCCCAGTTCTATATGATATGTAGGTGGACTGTACACTCACTCCAGCGGGGGGGTGTGGGGGGGCATCGCCCCCCCACGGGGTTCCAGGGGGGCCCATCCCCCCTGGCTGGGGGGTCCGAGGGCCAGCGGTCCCCCGGCGGGGGTTCGGGGGCAACGCCCCTGAAGAAAAATTTTGGGGCTGTTTTCGCCAGCTGTTTTGCGGGCCCATGGTTTTGGGTATTCCGTGGTATTTTCCCATTGTATTTCCCTTCTAAAAGAAAGACACTGTAATACGGCTAGGGTTGTTGATGTATTAGGTTTTATGCATTGTAAAGATCTTTGAGATCAGGAGAGAGACTGTGAAACAGAGAAGAGGAAGTGCAGCGGTTGTGCTACAGGTTGTATCCCTTCGACTTGCTGGACGGTAATAATAATAAGGACTGGCAAATTCAGTGTGGACGTAGCCCAAGTTGGGTGAACCACGATATATCTGTGTCTCTCTTGTAATGTGAATGTGCGATTATATTTGCATTTCTGTTTATTGTTATTGCTCTGCGATCCTGTTTTTCTAACAACAGATTTATCCGTTAACAATTCCAACTATATATAAGATCAAAAATAAACACATAATTAATAGTTCATCCCCTCAAGCATGCGGTGTAAATATTCCACCTTTCTTTCATGCCCATTACTTACACATACTTTAATTCTTACTAAGTGGGATCGCAACTATATTCTTTTCACTATATACAATAAGAGAAAAACATATCTAATAATGACATATATTAAGCTAGTACATAATTTAGCATAATAAATGTGAATTTATTGATAAACTCATAAAGTTCCCTCTAATCAAGGGCCTTTGATTGAGATGAAGAATGTATAATTGTTTGTTTCTTTGTATATATTTGTGGTGTATCTAGGTCCACTCATGCCTCTTTCTCATCATTAATCCTCCTGGCCTCTAAGAAATCCGTAAGGAATTTTTTTAAATATAGTTTTGTCAACATCAAATGATCTTTGTTTTATGTCAATGCAATGTTCTCATTGGATTTGTTAGAAAAATAGAAAATGAAGTTGCCTATAAAATTTAATGATGATACATAATGAAATATAAAATTTAAAGGACTAGAAATATGAGTGACTAAATATAATACTAGTTTGAACATATTTCACCTGATGTGTTTCTCTTCCTCAAAATAAAAATAAAAAACAGTGGATGTAAAGTTATCAAGTGACAACTTTTCACTAGAAGATGATTGGTATGTTTTAGATATCATTGCAAACATCTAAGATTCATCTTAACCATGGATCTATCAAGTGTTGAGAGGGATCAAATACCTTATGGTGCAATTTTTTGGATCATTTAAAATGGATCTAGGATGGTTACAATATTAGAACTAAGAACTCAAGAATTGATTAATTATGGAGATATAGATATATAAAAATAAAATTTTAGTTATTGTAGAAATGTATCACATTTTATATGATAGTATTTTTCTATATGTAAAAAACAATCTCTCTCTTTTTATCTCTCCATATATCATATTTTTCATGTAAATCTCATATATCTCTTTCATAGAGAGAGAGAGAGAGAGAGAGAGAGAGAGGGATGTGAGCATTGCCCAGGTGAAAACATCTCTTTCATATTGAAGTGTAGAAGTGATTTTTAGTTCAATAATGTCTAGGCATATGGAATGACAACACTAAGAAATAGAGGGATAGATGCATGGATTTTCAAGGGAACAATTCGAGTCAAGGTGACATATATGAAATTAAATCTAATTGAAATTAAGAAAGTGTGAGTATTCTACAGAGAGAAGGCCCTCATTGACACAAAAATGGAATGGGTAATGCACAAATTTACTTCAAAATCATTATGAAATGTAAGTGATTTCCATGTGACCGCTATTAAACTTTTATATAAATTTTATGTGATGCCCTCTGATAAACTATGACAACAAAGTAATGTTATATCTTAAATTTAGGCAATATATTTTTATGCAATAATAGAATCACTTTGTGTTTTATCTCGTGATCTCAACAATCTTAAGGGGAATTGCTACTTAATTCTATGTAACCAAATGATATAGAACATAATTTACTCCTTAAATTTACATAATTCCATCACATTTTATATTTTTATATTGTAGTTCCAATACTTAAATCAAAATATACTCCAATAACAAAGAGAGTTTCTAGTTCCAAGGGTTAGCTCAAGTAGTCATGATCCAAACATGAATCTCTCCCCCAAAATTTGTGGAGGTCGCGGGTTTGGCTCTCTTGATCCCCTCGAGGTTAGGCCCCATAATCAGGGTTGAAGATTTACCTCGTTTACCATCCATGAATCATGGGGAAGCACTTAGAGGGTTTTCTGTGAGACTATTCCTCGCCGAAAAAAAAAATAAAAAAAAATAGAGAGTTTCTATTTTATAATAGAATAATTTGTGGAACAATTGTACCCTCTAGGCAAATTACAATCTCACTTCTATTTTTTAGATACAAACAAGTCAAAAGAAACAAATTAAATATGTTTAAACACTAAGTATCTAAGCATAGGTGTAAAATGAACTATTGTAATAGCTCCTCTTCCAGTATGCCTTCACAAGTGAATTCTTTACTTGTTGATATATTTTCATGCACAATATATAAAAAAATTAGTAATTATTCTAATGATATATGCAAGTAAGATAATGGCCTATCAAACAATTCAAGATACATTCTCTAACTAGCAACTCCACATGAGATATTTGTATATGGTATGTTTTCGTTGATCCGCCTAATTGAATCACTACCATTCATTGGACACTAACTGAAGCTAAAAGATAAAGTGCCACTTAAAATTATTTTCATGTCTCAAACTCGGTCAATGAGACACTTGTGGTAATAATGATAGTTTTAATCACCAAAAAAGATTGAGGTGGTATGTGTGTGCTTATGATCTATATATATGCAGCTTTCCATTTCACATACCAATCCCCTCATGCATACAACTAGGCCTTTAGGTAAAATTAATTTACAACACCTTTTGTCAATGATATTGCCTCATAAATGTACCATTGACATCAGTGCCAAATCTCCATATGACTTGCTCGTGCTCTCTTTGCATACCACAAAACTTCAAACAATTGTATATCTGTGTGAGTGATAAAGTGAACCCAAAATTGACTCAAGAATCTATTATCTTGATCTAAAATAATGGTCTATGGGAGGCCAAAGTGAACCCAAACACACTCGAAGAAGATCTTAGCAGTGGCCTTTGTTGTGATTCTCTTCTTAAGGGAGTTAAAATTGCAATCTTAGAGAACCAGTCAACAACCACAAATACACAATTTTGTCCATGCTTGGTTGAAGGCAAGCCAAACAAGTATTCCATGGAGACAAATTCCTAAGTTCTATCTAGGGTAGGCAATGGAGTGTACAACCCCTGTTTCTTGATGGTAAGCTTGGAAATGGAACAAGAGGTGCACGATTTGATGTACTTGCCAACATCTTGTCAGATTTTGGTTAGTAGAAGTACTTTTGCAATACTTCCACCGCCTTCTCTACGTTGAAGTGCCATGCCACTCGGTTGTAATGTGCCCCCCATATCAGCTTCTCATGTTCTTCTAAAGCAACATAGAGATGGCCAATATGGCATAAAATTCAATCATGGAGATGAGAGTTTGAGACTGGTATTCATGTATGTAATGTTTTATAGGTAACAACAAACTTAGGGTCAATGTTGTACAATTGGGGCCACCTGGAGGTCTCATATCCACAAGAGTTGATCACAATAGTTAGTGCAGTAATCAGAGGTCAACTAAGGAAGTCTAAAACTTGATTTGTGATTCCCTTCTTGTAATTGATATTCAGGTGCTAGAACTATTACAGGTATGTACTGGACCACTTTTGATGGTGGTCATTATGTAACTTTCCATGTGTTTACATGAATTGCAAGAACTTGTGATCAATGTGGATGGTGTCTCCTTTCCTAGGATGTAATGCTTCCATTAGTGAAAATCCTACACAATGGAGTGCATCTCCTTATCATAGGTGGGATACTGAGGAAAAGAACCGGAGAGCTTCTCACTATGATAGGCCACTATATGTCCATGACTAGTGAGGATTGCACTGATAACTTATTCAGAGGCGTCTAAATCAATTTTGAAAGGTTGTTTAGGTCTAGCATAGTGAGGACTAGATTCGAGTAGGGACGTCGTTTCAGATCCTCGAATGCTTTCTGTTGTGACACACCCAAAGAAAGCTTGGATTTGGCTCCACCCTTGGTCACTTGGCTCGAGAGCCAAGCAATATGAGAGAACCCCAACATGAACCTTTGGTAAAAGTTGGTGAGGCCTAAAAAGTTGGGGAGATCTATTATAGTTGTCAAGGTTAGCCAATCATGAATGACTTGACTATTGGTTGGGTCCACATGCACCCCATGTTCATCGACGATGTATCCAAGATACAAAATTATCTCCATGTTGAATGAACATTTCTTCGAATTGGTGTATAACTTGTGTTATCACGGGATGCTCAAGACCTGCTACATGTGTTGCAAATGTTCCACCCAATTTTTTATGAAGATGAGGATGTCATCTAGATATGCAACCACAAAAGAGGTTGTGAAAAACCGCAAGTCATAATCCATAATCCTTGTGAATGTTATTGGAGCATTAGTCAAACCATAAGGCATGACCAACCACTCAAAAAGGCCTTCTTTAGACTTGAAGGTTGCCTTCCATGCATCGGTTTGCTCTATCATGATGATGTTTTGTAGATTGGATAGGTATTTCCATGGAAAGAGTGTCTTATGCATGGGAATCATCCTCGATGACCTCTCAAGTACTTAGGAAATTCACTTTAATTAAAGGGCTTATTAAAGTGAATGCCCTTTTATAATTAATTGGGGTTAATTTGGAGAAAAACATAAGTTTTGGAGCTTTAGTGATTTAAGTTAATCAAATGAATCTTAGCCATTGATCACAAGTGGATGAGATCAAATCTTGGCCATTGAAGTTAGGGTTTTGGTTCAACCCAAAATTATAAAAGGGAGATAAGGAAAGAGGATAAAGACACAAGAGAGAGACTCAAGCATTTAGTGGAAAATTAGAAGAAGGAATTTCTTATTTTTAGTCTCTTGGGCAAGGGTGAAGAAGGGATTTCATCCAAGGAGGGAAGAAGAAGAAGGACTTTATGATTTCCAGGGCTAGAAGATAAAAGACAACAATTTGGGAGCATCATCCAGCTATATCAGTAAGAGATAGCCACACTTGAGTAGAAAAACAACAAACAAAAAAGTGCATATCAGTTGTAAGGAATTCCATACAGTCATATGGAACAGGCCGTACATATTTTGTATAGTTGTACGAAACATGTCATACGTATTTCGTACAACCATTTAGGAAGATGTATGGAATCCATACATCCATACGAATAGATCCATATAATATGAATTTGTACAGTTCGTACAATCATATGGACAGATAGTACAACAGCAGTGGAAAAATATTTTTTTTCTAGGTTTTTCGTGGAGATCTCCAGGGCAAAATTTTAGTTGATTTTGGTCTTTTGAAGGGCAGATTTTGCCAAGTTTTCAATGCAATTTTTAGATCCATTTTCCTAGGAAGGGATCCATTGTAAGCTTGGATTATTTGTTAATGAAAAGTTGATTTTGAAGGGCAGAAATATGAATGTGTTTTATGTGATCTATTTCCTATATTTTCTTCCACTATTTTGTTTACTTTTGATAGATATCAACAAGTGTAAAATAATCAGTGGGGTGAAATTAAATAGTAAGCCAGGAAAACCACTAGGAATTGTTTTATCTAGTGCTAAAATCAGGAAAATCAACAGATAGGGACCTGGTGGTATCCTGACTTCATATTAGTCTTGATGAAGAACTTGGCACCTTTAAGCTAATCAAGAAGATCGCCAATTCGAGGGATTGGGTATCGATTCTTGACAATGATCTTATTTACTGCTTTCTAATCAATGCAAACTCTCCATGTCCCATCCTTCTTTTGCACCAACATAATTGAGCTCCCACAAGGTGAGGATCTTGGTAGAATATGGCCCTTTTGGATGAGATCCCGAATTTTATGTTTTATTTCCTCATTCTCCAGAAGAGAGAGTCTGTATATTGGGACATTAGGTAAGGGAGCACTAGGTATCAAATCAATTGAGTGTTTGACTTGGTACTACAAAGGAAACCCTTTAGGTGAGGCAAAGATATCTTTGTATTGTTCTACAATCTTTTCCACCTTCTTTTTGCTCTGTACAGAGACATCATGATGAGGTTGTGGCAATCACATTGACCTTCTGAACACCTTCTAATCGAACCATGAAGAGGAAAATTTTCCTAATCTAATAGATCACATTCTAACACTTCTTTGTCGATATCAAGGAAACTACAATAGTGAACTACCTCAGGTAACCTATAGAGTTGGCCTCCCAAAGTAACAATGACACTGCGGGGCTTGGAATCATAAACACCGTGACATTTTCACATATAGGGTTGTCCTCAAAGAACATCACAAAATTCAAATGGGAAAACGTCGCACAATACCTCATCTTTGAAGGGATTAATGTCATAAGATAGGTGGCATTACTCTGACACTTCAACAACCATGGATAAAAAATCATAGATACATTTGACATGATAAATAATGTCTCATTTTTTCACCCCTTGTCCTCCACTCTTGTTGGTTCATAGCCTAGTTCCTTGTGCTCATAGTATTTTTTACATGTACACATTTTATTGTATTACATTTTTTTCTAATTTTGCAAAATTATAACCTGACATGTTGGATTAACACGTGAAACTAAAAAAATAGCTTTAAAACACATCACTAAGCCTAAAACTTATTATTCTCTAGTTGGGGCTTGGCCTTTTTCTCCACACTAGGAATATGTACAATATATTTACATCACAATGTATTCAAACTTAGCCCATGTGACTTGAAACACTAGAAAAAAGAAAAAAACATTATGTGTTTACAAGATCAATATATCCTAGGAGTCAAAACCGAGATATTACACATTTCTTGAAGAAGCTTAAAAAACACATATGTATCTAAAATTTACTCGATTATTTTTGTAAATCATTGTTTCAAAAAAAATTCAAATCGGACATGAGATGGCCAAGACAAAATTAAAAACATGTTAATTTTAAGATTTTCAAGATATTATCATAAGAAATTCATAAGTTTGACTTATCCATTGCAAAATACATCTTCTTAACTTCAAAATTATGTATTATATGCTTGATTTGGATTTATAATGAAGAATTTTTGTCCATTTCAATTTGGGTAAAACTGGATAAAGAGTTAAGATTGTTGTAGTGAAAGTTTTTTAGCAAAAGAAGAAGATAATATTTGGTAGGTCACAGATTTAGCAAGGATAAATGTTAGAATGCGAACTTTCTACTTTAATTTATCAACCCGGGGATCATACAAACTTAAGATGTGCCGCACACAATATGTGAAACATATAAAGGATTCTAAACAATTGGGAATGGAAAATACTCGAATTACCTACTAGTGGGAAAACTTGTTTAAAGCAAAATACTATATGAGCAATTGATCAGAAATTGGATTGAAATCAACTAAGTGCAAGAAATGACAGAATATGAAGCAACTATTGAAAATCACACATTAACAAGGAACTATATGCAAAAAATAATCATAGCAAAATTACTAAAGATAATGCATTAACAAGGAATTGTAGGAAAATGACAAAGCATAACTGAAGTGCTTAAAAAGACAGAATTAACATAAAACTATAGGATGTGATAAAATAAACTACAGGTGTTACCATTAGATTCTATAGGTAAACATAACATTGATCAAACATAAACTAATTGCAAACTGATCTAAATTACCTTAAAAAACGGTTAATGAGACTCCTGTATTACCTTGAGGGGCCCTCCCCAAGGTAGATAAAGCAATCAAGATGGAACTCAAGAACTCACAAGATGGAATAAACATTGGTTCTTCATTAATATCTTAACTGTTCATAATCCACATGAAGTATATAAATTGTAACTCATAAATACGATGTGTCTTCAAAACAGAAATAAGAGTCGAACCTCTATGGTTGTGCCCAGGGGTCTCTATTTATTACAAATTTAGAAAGATAAAAACTAGAGTTCAAACTTGGCATGACAGATTCTCATCCCTATGATTTAGGATTACGAGCAGTGATTAGGATCCAAAATCCTCGATGGTGTTGCTGGTAGCTAAAACTAGTGCTTTGCTTGGTTGCATATACCATCCTATTTTAATCATGGTGACTGGAATCTTTGACACTTATCCTTTTTATCAACATTCTTTGGTTGTCATGTTGTTCCTCCTGTATTGAGCACATATTTCCTAGTTCATGCATTAGATCACATTTAACCAAATCTAAGGTAAATCAAACAAGAAAGAGGTAAACACTTTAGCCATCAACATTGCTTTTGCTAGACATGCATGCAAACCTCTCGATGTGTTAATAACTCAATTGATTCTCCTTTTTTACCTTATTATGCTTAGGAGTAGGATTATTACCTATCAAAACTGAGACCTATCATCCCCCCCAACTTGAAGGATTGCACATCCATATGCAATTTAATTCTCTGGAGCTAGGGGTCCTGACTTCTTTGTGCACACCTCTATTCCATCATAGGAAACCATTCTCGTGACATCACCATGACTATAATATCCTAAGTTATTTTCCACCGGCACCCGGTTCTCCTTTTTGCATCCTCATTCACTTCCTGATTCTGATTGAGCGGAAGCAATAATGGTGGAGTCAATTTCAGGCCTACCCATTCTAACCCTTTCTTCTTAAGAATTTTCTTATACAGTTGTGTTGTAAACAAGGCAAGCTTCACGTTAGTAGGAGAATGTGGTTCCCTACTTTTTAGTTCTACTGATAGCCTGATCCATATGCTTTTAATTACTTGAGTGGAATCTTCTTGGATTCCTTTCAATGTTTCATCAAAATGAGCAACAACTTCATGTTGTTTCCCTTCTAGAATTGGAATCATCTCTTTATGAGACGTCAAAGTTTTATGTTATTGGATTACCATCTCTGGGTTGGAGGCTTTGGCCTTTATCCATAGCCCGTTACCCCATTCTTATGCCTGATATATGTGCATCTATTGATATCTTTCTAGTTCATCATTTAACTAGGAACAAAGATCCCTCAATTGGACGTGCCCCACATATGGATTGGGTGACCATTTGTAAGGGTGAGGTAGTATGAAATTATGGATATAAAATTCACATAACAGGTCATTTTCTGCTTCTATACTATCTTGACAAGACTCCAAAAAATATCTTGGTGTAATAAGGTTATAAGGCAAGTGATATTTAAGCCTCTACATCTGAAATCTACACCACCTTTCTTTTAAGAAAACTGTATAGATCCTGGAGGGAGGTCTACAGCTAAGCATCTCTTTGTAGAGTTGGGTGCTTTTTTCCATTAGTCCTTCCAGGTCTTCCATCCTTCATTTTTTCTCCTCCGGATTTCCTCTGCATCCCTCCAATTCATGTTGGATTTCCTTATTCTTCTGCTCCATGCACTTATGGTCGTCAACATATTGCATCTTGAGGATTTGCATCTTTCCCTGTAGTATAGCTGATGTGTCTTTGTTAATTTTTGTGGCATTTGATGGAGACTAGGCCGTGGATTTTAATGTTCCCATCTCTTCTCTGACCTTGGCCAATTATTTCATTGTGTTTTGTATCTTGAGGTTTGTTCTGTTCATTCCTTATAGTGCCTTACTGGATGGACCTTCCCCTACATCTATGGACTCATCAGCATCAATGTCCATGTGGTCTGGCTCAACAAATTCATTTATGTCTTCCTCCTCCTCACTTTCACTCTGCTGCTCCTTCGAGGCTTGCGCTTCTAACTTCAATTTTCTTTGGTGTATTTTGAACTCATAAGCTCTAGCATTGGAATTTTTCTTTTTGTTAATAGGAATGGAGCCAGGCTTCTTCATTTTATCCAATGTGTCTATAATTAGTTCGTCATATTCCTCAATCTAAATATTTCTCTTGGCCCTGGTTGTGACAAAAATCCTTGCTACTTTCTTTCTCTATACTAAGGAAAATACAAATATAGGGCATGGAGTCCTAACATAGATTCTTCTTGTCTTCCTGTTTACTTATGGCATAAGTGTGGGTTTGGGGCCTGGAGTTCCTCTCATTTCCTACACATTTTCTATGGATATTTTGATAAACTTTGTCCATGTCAATTGAGGAATTTGAGTCTCTAGCTCTGTGCTTATGATTAACCTAGTTAAGCAGTGGTGAGTGAGAGAATTCGTCCTACCTTGTTTGAATTTTTTATTGATCTCCCATAAAGACTATGATAGAAAGTAAGGGATGATAATGTTTTCCTCTACTCTCAGATGAGAACGATTTCTCAGCAGGTTTAGTATTCTAAAAGGATATGCATGAATCTAGATCAACCACCTTGTCTAGGTAATATATTTCAAAACAAACGCTTCGACTTCCTTCCAAATCCTAGCCAAAATATCTCTTTTTACTCTGTTTTTGTCTTCATCGTGCCACTTTCCATCCTTGAAGAACTCCTCCTTTTTCGTGATTGCCAATTCCTTTTTGTCTTTGCTCCAATGTTTCCCTCTAGGGATCCATGTGTATGCTATCATCCTGGTCTCATTTAGAGGAATTCACACCCCTTTCACTCTTGTCATGACTTCACCTTCTTTTAATTTCAAGAGATTCCTAGTGAATTCCAAAGAAACATCTTGAACGTATCCATCTAGCTTAGCAAAGAAACCCATCCATCATATGTTCTAAAAAATTCTAGAACCTCTGGGTTCTCATAAAGTTTTGATGGATATATAGGCTCACTTTTCTTGAAACCCGTAGTCAATTTTCTTGTTGAGTTTCATATTTTTCAAAAAAAAAAAAAGGAGCTTTATGCACAAAATGTGGTTCCTATGAGAAATTAAAGTATCTTTGGGAAATGAAAAGAGTGTGTAATCTGGCCTTACTCATGTTTGCATTTGTGGCTTCGTTCAAAACCTCCTCCGGATCTACTTTATAACGACTACTCTCTGGTCTGCACCTCTTTTTTGCACAGTTGTTTAGTTAAAAAAAACTAACTCCTTCGTGAATCAACCACCTTCCTTGTTCAAACTATGATTTTGAACTCCTGAATATGATTTCGATTTTGGTTTTTGCGCATAATAATGCCCTTACCTCTCATTATTACTTTGCGGGTGCCTTGAAGCCTTCGTCATTATCCTGCTCCACTTATGATACGACGTATTCCCGTACTCTCGGTTGACAGAGAGATTCTCTTTAGATTTACTGCTCTAGTTACTTCTGGTGTCAGTGCATACGCACAAATAGTCGTTACCCAGAGGCGGCCATCACTCAACACTTGCCACTTTTTTTAACTTCTAATGCGCAATTCCTCCCCCCGACTATAGTTGCGTTAACCTCGGCACATTATGAATATGACCGGTGGCTTTATTGAGGTGTCATGAAAGCTAACAAATTGTAATGAGAAGTAAAAAGCACGTACCTCATCTTGGTGACTCACCTGTAGTTTACGTCATTACGGTCCACGGATCGTGTGTGAGGAATGATGTAGAGTTGACGGAGATATGGAAACTAATATTATGTCAGTGTGTTGGAGATTTTATTTCCTGTAGTTTTAAATGTGTGATCCTGTAGTTGCAACAGAGTAGATTTTGTGTTGATTGCTTAACAGAGTGTTGAGATAGTAGGTAGTGTTTTGGAGAGTGGGATAGGAGGGAGCTTCAATTGCAATTTTTTACTCATCTTTTGAAAGTGGTTGTTTGTATAATTTGAGTCGATGTCCATTGACCAATAAGGGGGTCTAAGCTTCTTCAATTGTCCTGATTTTTACTGATCCATTATCATAGCAAGTATAATTTGGTATGGTCCAAGCTATCTTCTTGTTAATTTTCCTTTGAAGTCTTTAAATCTCTAGTCATAAAGTAGTGCCCAAACTCTTTCTTTGATTTTATTGGTTTTGATGTATTTATCATGCCATACATTTCTCTGTTGTTGCACCACTTCAGTGTGGAAGAGTGCCTACCATCTGTATTCATCAAGTTCATTTAAATGTTGAATTTTTTCTTGTTGTGTTGTTGATAAGTCCATGCTGAGCTCTGCATCTATCATGAGTGTTTTTATCTCGAATTCTATTGGCAGTATGACCTTCTTTCCATAGACTAACTCATAGGGGGTAAACCCTATTGTAGTCTTCCAAGTTGTGTTATAGGCCCAAATAGCTTCATTTAGTCTATCTGCCCAGTCTCTTTTGTGTAGCTGGATTGTTGTTGTAAGTATTCTTTCATGTTATCTATTTGTCACCTCTACCTATCCATTTACCTATGGGTGGTAGGCAGAGGACTGTTTGTGCTTGATTTTGTTTCTTGTCATAAGGTCTTCAATCAAATTTAATGTAAACTGTGTCCATTGGTTTGGGACCAATTCTCTCAGGACTCCAAACCTTGTAAATATATGCTCAGTGACAATTTTTGCTACACTTGTCTCGACTATTGTTCTAAGTACCTTTACTTTTTCCCACTTTTTAAGATAGTTAGTGCACACCAAAAAGCAATTCTTATGATTAGATGGTGGATTTATTGTGTTATATACCTAGGTATATAACATATTGGCCCAACAAAATCCAACCCCCATTTATCAAAAGGCTCAAATGATACTTGGGGTTATAGTTGCATCTCATCCCTTTTTGTGGATTTCCCCATCCTCCAACAATCATCACATCTTGATACATACTACGGAGCATCATTATGGAGTGTGGACCAATAGTAGCATGTCTGCAAGATATTGTATGTTGTTCTCTTAATTGCATAATGCCCTCCACAAGGTTCATTGTGGCGGGCATGTAGGATGTCATGTACCTCATCCTCCCTGATACATATTCTCAGAATTTGGTCTGGTCCCTTCTTAAATAGGAAGCCTTTGATCCAAGTATATGTGGCACTCATTCTGATGACCTTGCATAATTTCTTGTAGTTAAAATGGTGAGGAAATTTTCCAAAACCTAGGAAGTTTGCTATGTCAGCATACCATGGAGTTTCTACCGAGATGGAAAAGAGGTGCTCATATGGGAAAGCATCATCAACTAATTATTTGTTTGTAACATGGGTTAGTGTTGATAAAAATTCTGCCACAAAGTTATGTTTCCCTAGCTTATCCAATATGGTTAAATCAAACTCTTGTAGGAGTAGTAGACACCTAATGATTCTACTATTGGTGTTAGGTTTGTTCATCAAATGCCTTATTACTGAGTGGTTTGTATGCAGATAGAATGGGTAGCCTTTGATGTATTGTCTGAACTTGTTAATGGAGTAAATTACAGCCAATAACTCTTTCTCTGTTACTATATAGTTAAGTTCAACTCCTACCAAGTTTTTTTTGATATAATAGATTGCAAATGGTTACTTATTTTCTTATTGTCCCAGCACTTCTCGACTAGCTTTATCAAAGGCATCCAAGTGTATGTGAAATGGTAGGCCCCATTTTGGTCCTTGAATCACAGGGGTTGTAAATGTCTTTTGTTTGAGGTGTTCAAATGCTACCATATAGTTCTCTATCCATAAAAAAATATACATCTTTAGTTATTAGTGCAAACATGGGTTTTGGTGTTTTGTTGAAGCCTTCAATGGATCTCTTGTAGTAACCTACTTTCCCAAGGAAGCTTCTTACATCTCTTTGCTTTAGTGGTGGAGGTATATTTTTAGTGACTTCACTCTTGGCTTGGTCAACCTTGATTCCCTGGGAGGATACCTAGTGACCCAGCACTATGTCTTCATTTCTATGCATTTCTTTAAGACATCATCTAAATTTTCTAAGGCTTCTTGGAAAAATTCTCCATAAGGTGTGAAGTCATCCATGTAGATCTCCATCATATCATTTACAAAGTATGCAAAGATGTTCAAAACATTTCTTTTGAAAAGTTGTAGGGGCATTACATAGTCCAAATGGAAGAACTTTGTATGCAAATGTGCCCTGGGGGAAAGTGAACGTTGTCTTGTCTTGGTCTCCTGGTGGATTTGAATTTGGTTGTACCCGCTAAAACCATTTAGGAGTGAAAATATTTTTTTTCCAAACTGAATATCCAACACTTGGTCAGTAAGAGGTAGCATAAAATGATGATTTTTTGTTTCTTTGTTGAGCTCTCTGTAATTTACACAGATTCTCCATTTGCCCCCCTTCTTTGGGACTATCACTAGGGGAGATACTCATTCACTATCAAATATGGGATAGATAAAAACAGCATCCAATAATGTTTGTAACTCTTATTTGACAATATCCTTCAAGGTTGGATTCATCCTTCTGTGTGGTTTTCTTATGGGCACAACATCTTCTTTTATGTAGATGTGATGTTTGCAAATGTCTGGACATATCCCTTTCATATATGTATAACTCCATGCAAATCCTGCACTTCAGTCTGTAAGGACTTTGATCAATTGATGTTCTTGATTTGCCTCCAGGTTCTTATTGATATTCAAAGTTTTCCTAGGAAGGATCTCCACTATATTAACACTAGTAGGTTTTTGTTCCACACAGAACACTCTTTTCCACAATGTTTTGAGGTCTCTAGGAGCTCCTATCATTTCTTCTTCACCTGCTGTAAAAATATATTCAATTGCATCAGCGTTAGGATAAATATTTTGCAGAAAATTGGATAAAATCATGTCTTCATCAACATTTCTAAGTGCAAGGGATGTGTTTATGCACAGGATGGGATAGATGTTTTGACTATAATTATCATCATCCTCCAACCATATAGGATCTTTTGCGTCAACAAATGGTCCTGAAGGTTGGTACAAAGTAATTTTATTTTTAGACAGTCCATTGGTAATGGTCATATTACTTGCTCTAAATCCAATATAGGCATCTGTTGTTGCTAGCCAAGACCTGTCAAAGCACATAGAGACAAAACAAGCAGTAATAGTACATCTAAACACTAACTGATCCAAATAAACAGTTAAGGAAGTAAACTATAAACATCATCAATACAAGGACATTTATGGAAAGAGATTATATTACTGTAAAAAGAGTGAGACATACATAGTAGAGTGATGATTACAACCCAAGCCTTAATGCTGCAATACTCCTCCAACAAGCCAAGCCAATGCCTCCAAAGGAAATGTATGCCTCCCAAGAGATGGATAGGTATCACCTAGGTTAATTCCACTAGCATGTAAGTTCTGTAGACTTCCTCTCTTTGGAATGGAGAGGAGCTTTGTATATATAGGACCAAGTGGATAGAGTAAGTTGAGGATCATGGGGAGAGGACTAAGGGATCCTCCCTTGAGGTTAGGGAACCGTAGGACAGCTCACCTAGGAGTTAGGGATAGGGATCCACCTCATCCAACTTCTAGAATTCACTCGAAAGCCACCTTTATCCATTTTAACCAACTTCGGCACAAGCTGCATGAGGGCAACCTGCGCCTGAGAGGGGAAGCGCAAGCTGCACAAAGGAAACTTGAGCCACCTAGATGGCAATCTGCGCCTGACCTAGTTGGGCGCTTCTTGCTAGAAGACAACCTGCGCCGGCCCAACTATACATTATGGACAAAGGGAAACAACTTGCTCTAAATGACTTCTTGATTAGGGAGACTTCAGGGATCAAGGCATTGAATTGACATGGGTCTCATGATGAAGAGATTTAGGTGTAACAGAATGCCCCCCAAAGCATGAAGCTGGAAAAATAAGACAGGTGAAATGCTTTGAAAGATGGATGGCAAGGACTTGCTGGCTGGAAGATACTGCTGCGGTACAACTAACTCTGAGATACAAGTCTCATATGACACACAACATGGCTGTCGACCAATATTGCATATCCATGGTAGTAAAGACCGATTGAACACAATCATGGCTACTAGACACAATCGTAGATCCATGATGAGATGATAACACAGCCACGACCAATATAGAGTGGATCTGTGTAATATGACTCAAACAATCCCCATCGCAACCTGGGTAAGATATGATTTTCCCCAGGGTCTTCAAGCCGAATCCGCAATGATACGAATCTATCCATGTGATTACAATGTTTTTGGAGTCGAACATGGTAGAAACCACTTGATTACCAGTCATTGATGTAGACTGTTAACAAGTGCGAGGGAAATCACCATTGATGTCAATGATTCCCAAGGTATCATAGTACATATCACCGAGCGTGAATAAGTGAGTTGAGGTCGAACGCTCGATGAAATCTTACAATCAAGATCTAATGATGTAAACTCATGTTGAAAGCGAGGTAACCTGCCATTAAGGCATGCAGGCCCAAGGTAGTCGATTAGTTTCTAGATTCAATCCCTGGATGATGTGTTGAAGTCGACAAGGATGAATCCGTCGAAGGAGGGCCATGATGAATCCCCCATCAAAGACACGAAACTCGATAACAGATGTTTGGAGTGAATTGGATGGTAGAGTAACATGCAAGACTGACTCAGGGTAGACCAACATGATGGAAGGTGTACTGAATGCAGATGATGAGTAATGAATGTCTCTTGAACATGGGTATGGCATGACTTGGCAGTATTGACATGACGAGAACGACACCAACCCCCAATGCGACTGATATATAATCATTCTTTAGATGAACCACAGGAGTGACAAGACTCATGAAATCAGTATGACTCGAAGACAAACGGATTACCCAAGTATGGAATGCAAATGCAAATGAGTGCCATGTTCAAGAGTGACTATGTACTTCCATGAATTATAGCATAACACAAAATCTTTCATTTTCCCCATCATGACTGATGAGTGCCCCATTTGTTTTTTAACGAGCTTGAAGAGGGTAAACAGATGCTCGGTATAGCTCATCCCATGGATGAGTCCAATACCAAACGTTTTATGAACCTGGGAAAGGAGGGGCTCGTCCCATGACGGGCCCTTCAATGTTGAATTTTAACGAGTCCATAGAAGGTAAACTCGGTGCCATTTCATATTTAGAGAGTCTGAAAAGAAATAAAGAAGACTCCAAAAGTTCATTTTTCGTAAAGTTAGCCTCTTCGCCCGGAAAAGGGTAAAACAAAGCGAGAGAGGACTCTTCCAGTCATGATTGGCTGGAGTATTCATTTTTGTAAGTAGTACCTCCTGGTTTGAAAAAGGGGTAAACTACCACCAAAAAGACAATCATTCAAATACTTTTACAAGCATGAATGCATCAAGTTCGCTTGGTGATCTTTTCGTATTTCAAGAGCCTGAAAAGAGCTTAAAGAGAGTCTCCAAGGGGTTCCTTTTTCGTGGAAGTGTAATGAGCCCAAAAAAGTGATAAACTATAACTCGGTGACTTATTCTCGTCACTTTACGACCATGAGAAAGAACAAAGAGTTAGCTCGGTGTCATTAATAATTGAATTTTACGAGCGAAATAATGACATAAAGACGCTCAACGAGTTGTTCATACCTGATAATACGTGTGAAATGACCACACTCGTGAAAAACAACATTAATGAGGTATTTAACTTCACCTGCAAGCTTCGAAACTAGGTCAAAATGATCAATTGAGTATAGAAATTTCCAACTATAGTAAAATAACCCACAACAGAATCAATTAAAAAAGGAATATGCTCTTTTTTTTATAAAATGGGGTAAATAGTGAAAATCAATTACCATTGTTTTTTACCAAGTTGAGAGGTGAGAAGTGTCGTTTGGAGCCGTTTTTCTTTTACCGATTCCAGGAGTTGTGATCGACCGTTTCGAGTGCCGTCAGCGACAGGTAACCCTAAACACAGCCATTTAACTTTCCAATGGATTACTTTTTCATTTTTGTTTCATTTTATTGAGTTTTGGGCTTGTTATGTGGGGGGATTTGTGCTCGCGGGCCGGCGCAATCCCCCCTTTCGGGAACTGCACCAGCGCAAATCCCAAAAGGGTGTTTTGCATCGGCGACACCCTATCCGAAAGGACAGTTTGCGCCGGCACAAACCCACATATCAAACTCAAAAACTAACAAAGAAAAAGTCTTTTGATGATTGAGGAAGGTCCTAATGATGTTTAATTGGCTTTTTTGACAAGTTTACAGTTACCAAAATGGTCCTCGAGTGGCGAGAACGCGAGCACGAGCTTGACGATGCTTAAGCTGAAAATGATCCCCAATGCATAGCCGCATTGAGGAATTGTGGTTTACTTAAGTACTTCCTAGTGTCGAGCATGAGGGCCCAAGTACCGTTGCTGTCACATATGATCCAATGCTGGGATCCAGTACAGCAACACTTTTAGATTGGTGTGCACACTTTGGGTATAGATGTCGATGACATCAACTTCCTGACAGGGTTGTCCCGATGGGGAAACCCTGTGTCCCTATCTGGATCACGAGGGAGTGATCGCACTATAGAGGACATGATTGATCATTGGTGCACTCCAAGCACTTAGATGACTGGTGGGAAGATTCCCATCAAGGATGTTCGAGACCGAGCTCTCTGTACCGTGCTCTTTACCATCGTGAAGGTGGCCGGTAGTCGATATGCTCATATGGCGAGCAAGTCGTAGATGATGTATGCTGAGGAGTGCATGGATCCTACTGTGTTCAACTGGTGTGAGGGGCTCCTCACCAGTCTACGGGGTCAGCTAACCGCCGGCGCAGGGCGCTGAAGCAATTTGGTTATGGTTCAGTGGTGATATCGTTCTTACTAGAGCGAGTGTCGCACTTACGTCCACAGGTATATCTTGAGGATCGAGATGCTCGAGATCCTCATATGACCAGGTGGTCCGAGGTGATGGCCCGCCATGATGGAGGGGGTCCCATTATCCCATTATTAGCTTCAGCACATGTTTCTTCACATGGATGACAGGACAACTCCTCATGGTGGAGGACTATCCATATGATGGACAAACTTCAAAGGGGACCCTGACCTGGAGCTTCTTAAGGGAGCGCAGTGCGGTGATATTGGTAAGAACAACTATTGCTTATGTTTTTCATTTTATGTATTTATGATTTTTTTTGGAGTAGTGTTGATGGTTTTGAAATGTTTGATGCAGATGCGGGTCCGTCACAACCGGTCGGAGTTTCTCTTATCGCGCGGAGAGGGGCGGTGTCGGATATGGGTCCCGCGGCTCGAGATGCCATCGAGGAGATGGAGGAGTTTAAGGAGAACCTCCACAGGATGACATTGGATATCCCAGAGCGAGGTGTCCATGATCTACCCCATCGCTACCAGTGGCTTACGGTCGGGGTATCTTTGCGTTTCGGCACGCTGCTCCAGAAAGTGGCGAGGGTCGTGATCTACTATCATGAGAAACCTAAATACTAGGCTCATGTATTCTATGTATATACTGAAAGCTATGAGCTTCATATTTTGTATCGGAGATATTCACTGAAAGCTTTAATGCTTCAAATTTTGTATCAGCACTACCATTTTGTACTTTGTACCGATTTATATATACAGACATTGTTGATGGCTTTTATACATATTGTGTTCTATTGGTGATTAATGGGATCTTGTTTACATGTTTTTGCTTATACAATGGATAATTTACATGTCATGTCTACTTTCGTATCTTATGGATATCTTATGTGTGTGCAATGTACCAATCTAGAATGAAATTGGCCATCGAGTCAACAACTGTGTTCATGTCTCGTGGAATGTGCAGGTATTGAATAGATTTGAAGGACCTTTCCAGGAGACGAACTCGTCGGAAAAGACAGAGCAAAATGGGGTCGCGGATAGTGTAGATCCAGTTAAGATGAGAAACCACTAGTTGTGAATCCAGATGGATAACAATGTGGCTCATACCCAAGGAAAGAGCGTTGGTTAGAGTTCCAATCACCGCATGATATTACGCAGTGTTATTGGTTGCGTATCCTAGACAATTTCCTCCTGAGATGATAAGCTCTCCTATGGGGGAATAAAGTACCCAGGTTACCGAAGCAAGGTTATGGGTATGTCAGCTGATGTCGTCTGCGAATCCATAACAGGTTTCCATCTGCACATGCAGATAGAACATGGGTTAAGTAGAGAAACAAAATCCTGGCACACTAAAACAAAGCGTCACACCACACAAAACACACGCCATGTATAGTATATACAAGATACTTATGCATGAAAGACTCAAGCATAGTACCTCTTCAGGTAGAGCCCATTGCGAGGCTCTCCTAGAGATATTCCATCGTAATCCTCTAGCTCGTATGCTCCCTTCTCCAAAACACATTTCACAATGTACAGCCCATGCCACATGGACTCAAACTTACCTGCCCCCAGCTTATCGTGATTTTGGTCATATGTGAAGACCAAATCACCCTCGTTGAAGACATGAGGTTTAACCGACCTATCATACTGGGATTTGATGTGTTTCTTATGTGCCTCATTGGAAAGAGAAGCATCGTAGCGGGTCTCGTCGAGTTTTTCTAGGTGAAGGAAGCATTCTTCCTCGGTAGTGGCTTTCGGGAGAAGTTCAACTAAGAGTTTGAGAGATGAAATCTCTCACTCTATTGGTAGGACTGCCTCCAATCCATATACTAATTGGAATGGTGTGAATCTGGTGGTAGTCTTGACGGAGGTCCGGTATGCCCAAAGTGCATAAAATAGCATGTTATGCCAGTTTGATTTGTGCGTACCCACCATTCGTTGAATCATGGTTTTCAAGACATTATTGATGGCCTCTACCTGTCCGTTGGATTGTGGGTAGTAAGGGGTTGAGTTTTTGTGGCGAAAACCCAGTATGGCGCTCAATTCATCTGCCATGTGGTTTTGAAAATGAGATCCATGATCGGTGGCTTTGGCTTGTGGGACTCTGAACCGTGCAATGACATGATTGAACATGAAGAGTGCAGCGGTTTTGCCGTCTTCGTTGTATGTAGGCATAGCCTCGGCCCATTTAGTAAAATAATCCACGGCTACTATGATGTAACCATGCCCCCCAGCTGAGGTAGGCTTACAGTGCATGAAATCTATGCCCCATTTTGCAAAGGGGCCCATGGCAATAACTGGGTGTAAAGGGGTTGGGTGGGAGCGCTTTTTCGATTAAAAGTGCTCGCATGGAGGACACTTCTTAACGGCCTCAATACAGTTTTTGAAGATCGAAGGCCAGTAGTATCCTGCACGTTGTATCTTATGGGATGTAGCCATCCCAGATAGATGACCGCCACAAGCCCTAGTGTGACAGTCATTTAGAACGTGTTCAGCCTCTTCATGTGTTAGGAAACGTCGAAGAACAGAATCAACACCACGACGATACAAGGTATCATTGATGATTAAGTAATACTTGGCGTGGTGGCATATACAACAACAATCGTCACGAGACAGTTGGGGGTTGAACCGTTGGGTTTGAAGATATAAGGTGATATCTCCATACCATGGGTTAAACGTGATGATG
This sequence comes from Larix kaempferi, assembly GCA_027924585.1. NCBI lineage: Eukaryota > Viridiplantae > Streptophyta > Pinopsida > Pinales > Pinaceae > Larix > Larix kaempferi. The sequence goes on along the minus strand of BSBM01002130.1, from coordinate 123,809 downwards.
AGAAACAACGACTCATATGAGAGAGAATCGTTGGGCTCAAATCCCGAATCAACACGGGGAAGATCACAAATGAGCTCCATAAACACCAAATATTTCTTGGACTTGCATTTCTCGAAGAGGAGATCAAATTCCTGAAGTATCACGATCCAGCATGAATACTTTCCCCCAAGCACCTGACGTGTAAGGACGTGGTACATGGAGTTCGAGTCGGCAATTATGGTAGTGGCGCGGAGTAGTATATAATGACAGAACTTTTGGATGGCAATGACTTGTCGCGAGAGTGAGTTTCTCGATATGTGAGTAACGAGTTTCAGAGTCAATAAGACCCTTACTGAGATAATAGATCACATGTTCTTGGGCGTTATTGTCCTCCTGGACCAAGTCCATGGTGATCATGGTGGCAGAAGCAGCAAGATAAAGGATGTAATCCTTGTAGTAATTGGGCGGTTGGAGCATAGGGGCATGGGTGATGGCATGTTTCAAACTGTCGAAGGATTGTTGTGCTTGGTCGTCCCATATGAAAGGGACGTCCTTCTTCAATAAACACATATATCCCTATGTATTCTGAGTGAAATTACAGACAAAATGTCGTAGGTAAGTTTCCTTCCCTTGCAAACTTTGTAGTTCCGTAATGTCGGTAGGAGGTGGGAGAGCGACGATGGATTCCACCTTCAAGGGATCAATGCGAGTCCTGTCTTTTGAAATGATAAAACCTAGGAGGTGTCCAAAATCAATGCAGAAAATGCACTTGTGAGGATTCAGACGGATGTTATACCGCCTGCATCTGAGGAATACTGCCATCAGATGATCGATGTGGAACTCGCGAAGTTGCGAATGAGTAGGAAGATCGTCAAGATAGGGTTCCACAAAGTCCTTCACATCATGAAAAGCATACGACATGGCCCGCTGGAATGTAGCACCATCATTTTTAAGACCAAAAGGGAGTTTACAATAAGCAAACGTACCCCAAGGGCAGATGAAAGCAATCTTATGTTGGTCGGTTGGGTGGATCTCAATCTAGTTGTAACTCGAAAAGCCATCCATAAAGGAAAAGATGACACTTCTGGCACAATTGTCAATGATCTGATCAATGAAGGGAATAAGGTAGTTTTCCTTGGGACAAGCCTTGTTCAGATCCCTATAATCGGCACAGACCCGGATGGTGCCCTACTTCTTGGCCACAGGGACGACATTGGCGACCCATTCTGTTAAAGGAACAGGGTAGATAAAGCCGGCCTTCAAGAGCTTTTCAATCTTAGCTTTAATTGCCGCAGTTTTTCGAGGGTACATTGGTCGTAACTTTTGGCGGGTTGGTTTAGCATCGAGATAGGTTTTAATCTCATGCGAAACAATGGCAGGATCTATCCCGGGCATTTCCTCGCAGGTCCAAGCGAATACGTCATGGAATTGTTTGAATAAGGCCGTGTACGTGGTGATCTCTTCAGGAGAACAGTTTTGGCCTAAACGAATATGTTCCACAACACCAGGGGTAACCGAGATGTCAACCGAAATGGTGGGTTCGATGTTTGCCAAGTTTCCCTCAGTGACCGTATGGCAAGTGAGGATCGGTGACTGGGGGCAAGGATAGACATCTGGTGTGAAAATGGTGGTGATGTTGTTCTCCACAGAATCCAATGGGGGTAGGAAAGATGATTGATGGTGGAAGTCTTCCCACGGGGGTCGTCCGCACTCATAATCTCCATAATGGATTTGTCGGAATGAAAGTCTGGAGTAGAGGATTTGGTAAGGAGGATGTCCGCTGTAGAGAACAATATGTAGAGGCCACATCCAAGTGATCCTCGGGTGCTGACTGGATATCCTCATAAGCAGCTTCAGTGGGTGAAAGAGGAATGGTGTCTCCAATCAAATGCATGGTGGCTTCGTCGGGTATGAGCCATTGATCATTAGAGTTGGGAAAAGATGGAATCATGGAGGAGATCATGTTCACCGTGGAAACATGGTTAGGGGGATCTGGGGTTGGAAAAACACCCATAAGAGATGAATCTCTTATGAGGCCAACCCCCACGCTCTCATATAGCTGCGAAGATTGTCCTAGCGAGGGGACATTATCGCCAAGATGAGTAACAGTGTCCGGTGTACAGAAGTCCAATTGGTCGACAATGACAATTCGACCTTGATGGGGGAATTACACAGTGCGGAAGACAGATTACGTGACCGCATTCATGGCGTAAAATCAATTACAACCAACTAAGAGATTATAATCCAAAGGGGCTGCAACTACTTCCACGTTAATGATTGCAGTATTACCTCCCAACTCTACTGCTAAGGCTTATAATAGCCCATGGGGTTGAAAGCCACGACCGTCGAATGCTTTCAGGGTAGTAGGAGAACGGTTTAACTCGGGAGAACCAATGACTCTCCAACAAGATAGCGACATGACTGAGGTAGAAACATCTTCGTCTAGTACAGTATGATGGATTTTTTTCCCAACAACCTTCATAGCAACTTGAAATGCCAGCTGATGGGAAAGCCTTGATTTAAAATACTCAAGTCTAAACATGATTGTATTCAAGGAATCCGGATCTACTACGCCAATGGTAGCAAGAAGAGTCATGCATTGATTGGGACAATTATGCAAGACCTCTAACGTCGACATGGCACAAGGGGCTTGCACCAAGTCCTCTACGATGTTATAATTTTGAGTTGCCCGAGCATTAGGATTGAAAACTGCCTTTCGAATCGTGCGCTTAGGCGGACGCAACACTGATTCTAATGAAGGATTCTCAATGGTGAGAGAAGCTTGTGGTATGGTAATATCGGGAACAGAGGTGGAAGCTTTTTTAGTATTAGTTCCAATGGGTTCCTTCGGAGGGACTGAGTCATATGAACGTGATCGTGTGTTCAGGTTAATCGTCTCACTATGCATCATGAGAACATGCACAGTGGATGATGCTTCTCCTAGGGAAGTAGATAGTTGAGCAATCATTTGTTGATTTTGGGTGGGGAAGGGATCATTGAGAACTGCGGGTGTGGAGTTTCCCTTAAGAAACTTCTGTACTTCGTCTCAGTGGGGACATTATTTGGAGAAATGCTCACCACCACACAGTAAACAAGGATACTTTAGCTTCCGTTTTTGTTTCGTGTCTTCAGGGTGGTTCTTGTGCTCCTGTGGGTTGGAACATTTCTTGGGTTTACCTTTGTTTTTCTTCTTGCCACTGGATTTCTGAGGCAAAGCTGATTGAACAGAATTCACCTCCTCGGTGGGAGTAGGAGTGGGTGACTTGGTGGTGCTGCTGTCATCCTGGGGTGGGGTGGGGAAGAACCATTGTGGTTCAACGATCCACCGGTTTGAATAGAAGGCTGGGAGTTAAGGGAACTAATAATGTTGTCGTCCTGAGGTCCCTTAGGTGGTTTTGCAAGATCGTATGTAGGGTGGGGTGCGTCAGGAACAATGTCATACAACGTGCCGGATTGAGCATAAACAAGGTCTAATTAGTGGGCACGAGCGATAGCCTGTTCCTCGATGACGACCCCTCCCATAGTGAAATCTCTAGCTATGGTGGGAAAAAGAGACTTCATGAACTAGTCAGCTAAGAGTTGATCTAGAATGGGAGCCTTAATGAGATGTTGTCACCTCCGCCACTCATGGATATGGTCAAATATATAAGTCACGGTAGTTTGGCAGAGTGAAGTCAGTAGGTCCGTACTAGTTTCGTAGCGTATGGGTAACTAGAAATGAGTCGGGAAGGACATAGCAAGAGAGCGGAAATCGGGAAAGGAGTGTGGTGGTAATTCAATATACCACTTGGCAGCTAGGCTGGTGAGGGTCCTTTGAAACAATCTTAGACGAATCGAGTCGTCCATCAAGGAATTGTATGAACACCATAGGTGGTACGTCATCACATGGTTTTTTCGGTCTTCACTGGGTTTTCCATCAAATTTGGGAATATCAGAGGGTAGCTTGACCAGAATGGGTTGCCAATTATAACCGTGTAGGATGGGATCGTTGGTTAGACAAGACAGGTCGGGTAGGTCCAAAGTGGCAAAAAAGGCAACTGTTGGTTCGGCAGCGGATACTGATAGTATTGATATGGCATATATGGACCAGTAGGACCTTGAATCGACTGATTGTAAGGTGTTCCCATCGGGAATTGGTCGTAAGGGGGTGGACCGCCTGGGTTGGTGGTGGACCGTATGTAGGTCCGCCGCCATAATAGGGTGGTCCACCGCCGGAAGGTGGGGGTCCTCCACCGCCGGAATAAGGTGGGGGTCCTCCATCGCCGCCGGAATAAGGTGGTCCGTCGCCTCCGCCGCCGGAATAGGGTGGGCCACCACCTCCACCACCGAAATAGGGTGGGGTCACCGCCTCCACCACCGGAATAACGTGGGACACCGCCTCCACCGCCGAAATAGGGTGGGCCACCGCCTCCAAAATGAGGTGGGCCTCCTCCATAAGGTGGGGGTCCGCTGGTACCAGAAGGTGGTGGTCGTACGCCTCCACCGCTGGAGTAAGGTGGGCCTCCACTGCCGGAATAAGGTGGCCCTCCACAGCCGGAATGGGGTGGGCCTCCACCTCTGCCAGAAGGTGGAGTTCCGCCCCCTCCAGAAGGAGGTGGACCAAATGGTGGTGGGGGTGGTGGGACATGAGGAAAATTTGGTGGGGGTCCAATTGGTGTAACGTTAAAATGTACCCATGGAGTGTATGGGTTTTCGGGATAAGGTATCCCATGGAGTACGTTTCCGGGATTGAATTGTCCCGACACAGGGTTAAAATGGCCTAGATACGCTTGAATCTATGGTGGTTGAGTTGAGGTGGATGGACCTCCACCATGATGTAATCCCATGGTGGATCCCACAACAGGTAAAGAGCTACCAACGGAATGACCGATCGGCAGTCCTCCAATCGTATTATGGCTAGAGAACAAGGGTTTCCCCCCAGTAACAATGTTTTGACCACTTATGGATGGTTGACTCATAATGGATTGTTGACTACTTACTATCGGAGGAACACTACTCGTAATAAAATTAGGGGGTAAAGAGTATCCTCCCCGCGAGTTTTGGGGTGGGGGAGGGGTAGGTAATGTTTCGGTAGTAGTAGGAGGGGTGTTGGACTGTTGTCCTTCAACATGTTGAGTCATTTGGGGTATGGAACTGGTCTCTTGATTAAGAGGTGTACTAGTAGAAAACAAGGGTTGACCAGGTTCGTAAGTGGTCACGTTATGTGTGGGTGGTTCCGGTGAAACAAGAGATAATGAATGAATTGGGGTATATTCGAACATGGGTGTTTCCGAAGTGTCTCTTCTCCATGAGAGACTCTGGCGTCGAAGGTCTTCGCCACGTTGGCATAATTGGTCCATGAGTTCATAGACTGGAGCCAAACTCTGAGCATGGGGATCCCAACGAAAAGGGGTGGTTTATGCTTCTGGATGTAATTCCAGGTGGGCCCACTGTTGCCCGAGAGAGGTGTTTCAAAAGGATGCAGATGGACCAAATGCTGCGGATACAGGGTCGTCCTGGGATGGATTTAGCCAATCTATAGCCCCAAGTTCTCCTTCCAACGAACGGTGGAAGGATGTGTCTCGTGCAGTAGATGGTTCCACATCCTCAGTCCTTGGAGGGTTAGAGGTTGGTGAATTAGGAGGAAATAAATTCACTCCGGACTCCATGGTGGAGTTTTCTGCTTCAAGTGACATGACAGTCACTTGTGGATCCAGAGTTTCCCCCGAAATTACCTCCTGATTAAGGGGGTATTCGGGTGGCAAATTTAAAATTCTACGGGACCTTCTCAAAGGTTGCTAATCCATAATGACCGAACCACAAATTCTCCTAAGTGTATTCTATACAAAAGAAAAGCAATCCAGAAAAATCTACACAAACTAAGGCCGCAAGCAAACTTATGTGATAGGTGTGGATTCAAAAGTCTGGAACCTCATAGGATTTTCAAAGCTTCGCAACTCACGATATACTCCAGGGTCCAACAGTTATACTCGGCCCAATTTTTTAGAGCACTAACCAGGGAGGATTAGGACCGTACCCCTGACCATATAAGCCGATTACCTGATAGTATGTGTGTAGTAGCTCCCCGAGTGTTGTTCTCGGTGTATTGCTCTGCCAAGACGGCCAAATGGTTAGCTCGGTTGGTTTCAGGAAACCTAGGAGTGTCTCCCAATATACTCATGGTACGTGGGAGCTCAAATCCGTAGTGGTGTTGTCTAATGCAAAACCATACGACAAGAGCCTTCCGATATACTACTGAGTACGTGAAGTGGCTTTCGATATACCCTAAGGTACGTGAAAGAGCCTCGATATACCGGTTGGTACGTGGAAGAACTACAGTGCCCCCAGGATGCAGTGCAGGCAAATAATGACAACTGTCACGTTTTACGACATCGGAACATGTCTCTAACTTAACACACAAGTTACTAGTAAATTTTAACCTAGTTCTACCGGTAAATTTTATCTGGACGGTTAGGTGAATGCATGAGGTGAGGACATAAATGTAAACATAATGCACCCTAACTGCATGAAAATGCACTTTTTCTTTTGATGAAATCTATGTAAGTGAAGGGGAAATCTTTTTCCAATGGTCTCACGAAACAATAAATTTCAACAAATCCCAAATCTACCAAAAATGATGAAAGCACTCTTTTCCATTTTTCGAACAAAACATAAGAATCAACAACATGTCAAATCCAAATCAAAGTATTTTCTTTTTGTCTTTTTCAATTAGAATAGAACTAAGTAATGAAAAAGGAGAATCTCTATTTAGAGCACGCTAACTCTTCAATTTTCACAATGGTAGCCTAAAAGCACATGAAAACCAAAAAATGCATATGAGCTTCAAGCTTGGAATTAGTTTGCAAAAAGTTGATTTCACTTGGATTTTTCAAGAAGATGAGTGATTCATAATTCAAGAAAAATACAAACAACTAATTTCTTTCTCAAACTTTCCAAAGATCGATGGATGATGAATTCCAATGCACGAAACAATTTTTACAACAATTCTCAAATGGACTTGAAAATGGTAAAAATGAAGCACTTTTGATTTTTCAATGTATGTATCACCGCAAAATCTGATAATAATAATGTTTTTCAAATGTAAATGGCAGAAAAGAAGAGACTACTTGCAACACTCTAATCACTCAAAAATTCTCAAAGAAAGATGACAAGTACTCCAATGACCTAAAGACACAAAAATCACTCAAAAACAATTAAATGCAAGCAAACATTTAATGACTAAGCTTAAAAATGGTTTGGAAGCGGATCTAGCATGTTGGATAGATCCGGTGAGGTGGTTGAGGAATAAATGATGGAGTGGATGATCGTGGGGGATTGAAATTTCCCACCACTTCTATCGAACTCTTACTCGACCAAAAGGACCCAAAAACCAATCACAAACAAACCAAACACAAACAATGTTGAAAAAGAGGTCTCTAACTGGAAAGTACAGCACAAAGAAGTCTGTGGATCAAGCCAAAATGAAAGTTTGGAGAGTGGATAGGCCAAACACCAAGCTTGAAATACCGGCGTTGTTTGTGGTTAGGCGCATAGCACCCAGTGCAGACTGTATACAGATGTAAAGCGCTGGCAGCGCAAACTATCAGATCGGCAAAAGCATCGATGGCGCGGGATGCTCAAAGGAAGATTGCGCTCAGGATGGACAGGTGCACTGGATTCACTACCCAGGTGCATCGGGCGAATAACCCAAAGCAAAAAATAAAACAACTCCAAATAATGAATAAACAAATGGATTGATAATGATTCAAACAGACTCTAAGAAGGTCAGCAAACTCTTCAAGAAGAAAATCTGACGGTGAAAAGAGGCTCAGGAGGAAAAGCAATGGTTTATCAAGAAATCAAAGAATAACACATTCAAATTGAAATCAAAACACCGTATTCCCTAGTACGGTCGCCAGATTTGTTATCGGACAATCTACTCGAGTGGACGCGAGCATGATCTCCCTAGTCCAAGTGGATCCAGAACAAATGGGAACATAACACAACACTACTTTCCTAGATCAATTAGAGATCGGGTCAAATAGATGGCTTACCTTCAGAGCTATAGATCTATCTCCTCGTTATTGCTCCAAGCTCCGTGGTCGTCAGATCCGTAGCTGCAAGACCTGTCAAAGCACATAGAAACAAAACAAGCAGTAATAGTACATCTAAACACTAACTGGTCCAAGTAAACAGTTAAGGAAGTAAACTATAAACATCATCAATACAAGGACATTGATGTAAAGAGATTATATTACTGTAAAAAGAGTGAGAAATACATAGTAGAGTGATGATTACAACCCAAGCCTTAACGCTGCAATATTCCTCCAACAAGCCAAGGCAATGCCTCCAAAGGAAATGTATGCCTCCCAAGAGATGGATAGGGGTTAATTCCACCAGCATGTAAGTTGGCTCAAGGCGCCTTCGACAAGAAGGTTCTTGCTTAACAATACACACCACACACACGTTCACATAGACAATATGCAAACAACATGCCAGAAGCTGGCTTATATTACTTCTCCGAATCGGTTACAATGCAAACTGCAAAGAAATGGAATAACTAACTAACTGTCAGCCTCAGCCATTACAATACAAAAGTAACTGTGTGTTATCTCAGTGCATCAACCTCACCCTCTCTTGGTTCACTACGGAACTGTGAGCTATGGCTTGATCTTCTCGGCTCTGTAGATGTGTGACTTTCCTATCTAATCTACCAGACTTCTCTTGCGCTCTGCTTGCCAAGACTATCCAACTGATCCAATCTTCCTGGACTTCTACTTTTCTCCTACTGCGGTTCCCGAGACACGCATCCTCTGTCTATCGATCTCCCCAGATCCTGCAGACCTGCAACTGTCAGTGCCCCAACCGTGTTGCACAGCCTCTGCCTGTGAGGAAATCTGTCATGTCTTCACCCACCTGCAATAACTGTCATTAACTTCCTTAGCAACCCCGAACTGGTGCCAAGTACTCTCCTTGACTTCTATGCATCTTTCTGACATGATACAGTAATCCGTCACGTCGGCCATACTGTCTGTCAGCTTCTACTTACCCGTAAGCTTCCTTCACACTCTTCAGGATTTTCTAGTCCACCCTTTCCTCTAGGCTTGGCTCATGCCCAAACCTGTCGGAGTCGTGGTTCGACGCATGTCAACCATCGATGCTCCGCCCTTAACCTGTCGTCTGCCGACCCCAACATGTCGACTCTCGACTTCGCTGCATTTGTCGGTCGCATATCGACTGCTCCTGCTTGACTTATTGACTTCGACAAGTCAATCTGCTCTTCCGCACTAGTGGTCATCGGTGCTCCCTCTGGTCGGCCTCCGTCATGTCGATCAACTTCGACAACTCTGCCTAGGCCCCGATGCTCCTGCATCAGACTCCCCGGGTGAAAAAGAACTCGACTGCTCTGTCAGTCTTCTAAACTCTTCTTCGAAAATCCATGCCGCCTCCTACAACTCATCATTCTTCCATCACGCTAAGTATTCCTTCCTTCGCAAGCTGCGCATACGCCCGACTCCGCGTTTCCCCATTACTTCTGGGATTTCTTCTTTCTATCGATCTGAAATCGGCTCTGTCCAATCGATCCTCGACACTTCGATGCTTCCACTTCTTGAACCTTCTTCAAACTTGTATAGATATGAGACATTGAACGTTGGTGAAATGCTCAAGTCATTCAGCAGCGCCAACACATAATCATTGTCTGAAATCTTCTTCAGAATCTTACACGGTCCAATCTTCTTTAGCTTTAGCTTGTTATATGTCCCTGTTGGAAATCTCTCCTTCCGCAAATGTGCATAGACCAAGTCTCCTTCGCTGAATGACTGTAGTCTTTTCTTCCTGTCGGCTCTCAACTTGTATGCCACGTTACTCTTTTCTATGCGCCTTCGCACATCTTCATGCACTTCTTTCATGTGCTCTGCAAATGATTCAGCATATGTGCTTTTTCTAGTTTCCGTCGATAACTCGACCAAATCCACCACTCCATGTGGGCTTCTTCCCTGAACATTCTGGAATGGGCTCAAACCTGTCGACCGATTCACAGAATTGTTATATGTAAACTCTGCTTGCGCCAACACATTCTCCAATTTGCTTGGGTCTGTCGGCCGTCAAACATCTCAGAAGGTTTCCCAAACTTCTGTTCACCACCTCGGTCTGTCTGTCTGTCTGCAGATGATATGCCGAGCTAAATGGCAACCTTGTGTCCAGTTTCTTCCATAGGGTTCTCTAGAAATGTCCCATAAACTTGGTATCTCTGTCCGATGTGATACTCTTCGGCAACCCATGCAATCTGACTACTTCCTTGAAGAATAGTACAGCAATGCCTGTGGCGTCACTTGTCTTTCGACATGGAATAAAGTGTGTCATTTTCGAAAATCTGTTGACTTCAACAAATATTGAGTCGCTCCCTTGCTGCATCTTCGACAATCCTAGCACAAAATCCATGCTCAGGTGCTCCCATGGGGTATTCGGTACACGTAACGGTGTATACAACCCCGTGTTCTGACTTCTTCCTTTTTCCAACTGGAAAACTCTACATTGTCAAACCCACTTTCCGACATTTGTTGTCATTCCTGGCCGGTAATACTTTTCTTCAACCAATGCCCTAGTCTTATCGATGCCAAAATGACATGCTAATCCGCAACTATGCAACTCTCGGATTAGGTTTTCCCTTACAGATCCTCTAGGAATACATAACTGTTGTCCCTTGAACAAGTATCACTCTTGGATAAAATAATCCAAGTATGGAGTTCTGTCGACACTCCATGGTTCACGACAAGCCTCCCATGCTTTCGCAAAATCCTCGTCGGTCTCATACTCTGTCTTTACCGACTCTATTCCTGTTGCCTGAGCTGTCGTCATGTTTAGCAATGCAACTCTTTGACTCAGCGTGTCGGCAACCTTATTCAACTTGCCCAACTTATGTTGCAACATGAATGTATATCCCTGAAGGAATTCAACCCATTTCATGTGCTACTAGTTCAACTTCAACTGAGTATTCAGATACCTTAGTGCTTGGTGATCTGTGTATAACACAAATTCCTTAGGAAACAAATAATGCCTCCACTTCTTCAATTCTTGGAGAATAGCATAAAATTCCTGGTCATAGACCAAATCTTTTCGCTTCGCGTCATCCAATCTCTCTCTGAATAATGTAATTGGTTGGCCCCCCTAGCTCAACATTGCTCCAATTTCCATTCTACTCGCATCGCAATTGACCTGGAAAACTTTGTCGAAATCTAGGAAATCCAACACTGGGCTCTCAGTGACCTTTTCCTTCAACTGGTCGAAAGCTCGTTGGGCAGCTTTCCTCCACTTGAACTCACCCTTTTTCATGCACTCTGTCAAAGGTGCACAAATCCGACTGAATCCTCGAATGAACTTCCTGTAGAAACTGGCAAGTCCATGGAAACTCCTTACTCCAGTCATACTTGTCGATTCCGGCCAATCCAATATTGCCTTCACCTTCTCTGGGTCCATCACCAACCCTTTACCCGAGATTACAAATCCCAAGTATACCAGTTCTTCCTTCATGAAGAAACATTTTTGCAGGTTCACCATCAGCTTTTCTTCCTGCAACTTTTGCAATACCTGTCAAATGTGCTCCAAGTGTTATGTCTTGGTTCGACTGAAAATCAGAATGTCGTCTAGGTAGACTACAACAAACTTTCCCAAGAATGGTCTCAGTACTTCATTCATCAATCGCATGAATGTACTGGGTGCATTAGTCAACCCAAATGGCATGACTAACCACTCATACATCCCTTCCTTTGTCTTGAATGTTGTCTTCCATTCATCTCCTTCTCTAACCCGAATCTGGTGATAACCGCTCTTCAGGTCTATCTTCATGAAGTACTTCGCTCCACTCAAGCAATCCATCAAGTCGTCCATTCTCGGCAATGGAAACTAGTACTTAATCGTGATATTGTTGATGGCTCTGGAGTCTGTACACATTCTCCATTCTCCACCTTTCTTCAGTGCTAATACTGTTGGTACCGCGCATGGACTTAGACTCTCTCTAATCAACCCCCTGTCCAACAACTCCTAGACATGTCGGTTGAGTTCCTGACCTTCTGTCGGACTCATCCTATGCGGTGCTTTGTTTGGCAGACTCGACCCTAGAATCAAGTCGATCTGATGGGATATGCTCCTTATCGGTGGCAATCCCGTCGGTGTCTGATCGACAACTATGCTTCGAAACTCGTCAAGCATCTTTCTGACTTCGACCAGAATCTTCTCCATTGTCGCCTTCTTGACACATGGCCCTTTCAGAATGATAGCATAACACCCCGACTGCTTTTCCTCCTCTGCAAGGAATTCCTTCGTTGTGCACATTGGCACTCGCTTCTCCCAAAAGTTGCTCTCTTCGTGCTTACCGTCGGCTCGCTCCTCCGGCCTCAGCTTAAGAGTCCTTTTCACGCCATTTTTCCACACTGTGACTGTGTTGGATCGACCATCATAGATCATTTTCCGATCATATTTCCATGGTCTTCCTAACAACAGATGGCACGCATCCATTGGGATTACGTCACATAGTACACTGTCTTCAAATCCTTCAACTCCGAAGTTGATCAAGCAATAGTGTCTAGTCACCTTCACATGGTGTCCTTTCTGCAACCATGAGATCTTGTAAGGGTGTGGATGTTCCTGTAATTTCAACTTTGCCTTGTTGATCACCTCCGTCGACACAAGATTCTCAGTGCTTCCACCATCAACTATGGTCTTGCAACGCCATTCGCCGATTCACACCTTGGTTCGAAAGATCGCCTTTCGTTGTCCCAGCTATTGCTCGTCATGTCTGTTGTCCAAAACCAGTGTCTTGCTGGCCGTCATGGCCTGACTTTTCTTCTTACTGTCCTCACTACTGTCGGATGCCAATTCTTCGCTCTCGTTGACTTGCTCATCCCTTCGACGTTTGGGTTTCGACTCCTCTGCAACATGTAGGTTCTCTGGGCACTCATATGCTTTGTGTCCCGCTCCATGACACTTGTAACATATTATGGTTGGTCTGTTAGCTCCTTTTCTATCGGATGGACCACTTCCACCATACGCACCTCGACCACGAGTCTCACGACTATCGTGTCGGTTCTCCTGCGCTTTCTCCCTTGTCGATGTCCCTTTCGTCCTTCGACTTTCTTCGACAGATTCCTTTCTGTAGCTGCTACTTTGACCCTTTGCGGAAACAGTCTTCGCACCTCGACTAGTCATCCTGCCTCTGGTTGCTGCAGATTTCCTCGACAGTTTCTCCTCTGCCTTCAGAGCTAACTGGTAGGCTTCACCCACTACTCTGAATCTTGACATGCTCAATTCATCCTGAATGGCATATTTCAAGCCGTTCACATATCTAGCGATAGCTTCTTCTCCTTTGTCAGTCTGACCCAACCTTATCGACAGTCTATAGAACTCTTCCATGTACTCATTCACGGTCATCTCTTTTTGTCGAAAGTTCTGCAATTTTCGGAACAAGGAAATCACATAGTCACTTGGCAAGAACTTCCCTTTCAACTTGGCGACCATCCTATCCCAAGATTTGATTTTCTCCTTGCCCTTCTTGACTCTGTCATCCTACACATTGTCCCACCACAATGAGGGATGACCATTCAACCTCAGACATGCAGTCTTAACCCGCTTAGGATCCTCGATCTGCTCTATGTCGAAGTATTTATCCATCTCTCTGAACCAGTCGATCAAGTCTTCTGGATCCAGACTTCCTGAGTAGGTACGTACATCTATATTTGTCCGACCTCTCATATCCGTTAAAAGTTTGATCATTTTTTCTTCTGGTTCATCTCCTGCTGCTTCCCGTGGTTCCACTTCTTCGACTTCCTCGTCGTTGTGGTCTAATGCATCAGGAATACAACCACGCCTTTGGATTCCTTTGATCGATGCGACTTCATTTGTCAAAGTTCGCATTGTTCAAACGCATTCGTCGAACATCTCACGATTAGCTGTGATTGCTGCACCAAGTGCTCTTCATCCTCGGACATTAGCGCCTCTATGAGCCATTTTCAACCTCGGCTGAAACTCCCACCCATCCAACCACAATCGAACTTCAACAAGTCGTGTACAACTCTACCCAACCTCAATTGGAGCTGTTCAACGCACTTGACACTTTCCTGCGCACAGGATTCTTCCGCTCTGATACCACTTGACATAAGGCGCCTTTGACAAGAAGGTTCTTGCTTAACAATACACACCACACACACGTTCACATAGACAATATGCAAACAACATGCAAGAAGCTGGCTTATATTACTTCTCTGAATCGGTTACAATGCAAACTGCAAAGAAATGGAATAACTAACTAACTGTCGGCCTCAACCGTTACAATACAGAAGTAACTGTGTGCTATCTCAGTGTGTCGACCTCACCCTCTCCTGGTTCACTGGGGAACTCTAAGCTATGGCTCGATCTTCTCGACTTTGTAGATGTGTGACTTTCCTATCCAATCTACCAGACTTCTCCTGCGCTCTGCCTGCCAAGACTGTCCAACTGATCCAATCTTCCTGGCCTTCTACTCTGCTGCTGTTGGGGTTCCCAGGACATGCTTCCTCTATCTATCGATCTCCCCAAATCCTGCAGACCTGCAACTGTCAGCACCCCAACCATGCTGCACAGCCTTTGCCTGTGACGACATCTGTCATGTCTTCACCCACCTGCAATAACTGTCATTAACTTCCTTAGCAACCCCAAACTGGTGCCAAGTACTCTCCTTGACTTCTACGCATCCTTCTGACAGGCTACAGTAATTCGTCATGTCGGCCATACTGTCTGTCAGCTTCGACTTACCCGTCAGCTTCCTTCACACTCTTCAGGCTTCGCCAGTCCGCCCCTTCCTCCACGCTTGGCTCATGCCCAAACCTATCAGAGTTGTGGTTCGACGCATGTCGACCATCGACGCTCCGCTCTTGACCTGTCATCTGCCAACCCCAACATGTCGACTCTCGACTTCACTACATCTACCGACTGCTCCTGCTCGACTTATTGACTTCGACAAGTAAATCTACTCTTCCGCACCAGTGGTCGTCGGCGCTCCCTCTGGTCGGCCTCCGTCATGTCGATCAACTTTGACAACTCTGCCTAGGCCCCGATGCTCCTGCATCAATATAAGTGCTATAGACTTCCTCTCTTTGGATTGGAGAGGAGCTTTGTATATATAGGACCAAGTGGATAGAGTAAGTTGAGGATCATGGGGAGAGGAATAAGGGATCCTCCCTTGAGGTTAGGGAACCGTAGGACAACTCACCTAGGAGTTAGCGATAGGGATCCACCTCATCCAACTTCTAGAATTCGCTGGAAATCCACCTTTATCCATTTTAACCAACTCCAGCGCAAGTTGCATGAGGGAAACCTGCGCCTAAGAGGGGAAGCGCAGGCTACACAAAGGCAACCTGAGCCACTGGCGCAGTCTGCTAGATGGCAATCTGCGCCTGACCTATTTGGGCGCTTCTTGCTAGAATACAACCTGCGTCGGCCCAACTAGACATTGTGGACAAAGGCCAACAACTTGCTCTAAATGACTTCGTGATCAGGGAGACTTCACGGATCAAGGCATTGAGTTGACATGGGTCTCGTGATGACGAGATTTAGGTGTAACAATAGGGTTGGTTATTGTGGTGGAATGGCTAAGAGAAACAAGGTATCCTTTGATTAACAAAATATAGTTGTTCCATTTGGTCTCCTGATTCCTGATCTTGTATAGATGCTTTGCAGGAAGGAAGTAATGGGCAATTATTCATTCAATGGTTTTCTACGTAGAGCCCACAAAATTTACTATGTGTAATGAGCATTGGTTATTTTCATGCTTCTTCCTGCATTTGGGGAAAAAGAAAACCAAGGATTGTGCAACCTCCTCTTGTTTCCTTTTTAGTTGCATAGAGTCCAATTGCATTGCAAGGGATTGAGCGATGGTTGTCTTCATGTCATCCAACAAATTTCCTAATTCGGGTTTAGTAAGGGTTGGATTTGTTGACTTAGCTGGTTGGAAAGCAACATTCCTACTATTCTTCCCCTTCTTACTAATAGACCTAGAATAGTTCTTGAAATATGCTTAATTTCCTCACAGTCTTGTTGGAATATATCCCCATTGGCTAGAAGATTTAGGATTTCTAGCATTTCCTTCCTTACTACTCGGAGGAGCACCAACTTCAAGGATTCCTCATCTAGGGTGCAATTATGGGCTATTTTGTAGCTTAGTTGAAACCTTTGCTCATAATCTTCTAAAGACTCGTTCTCCCCCTATTGCATCCTAAAAATTTCATCTCTAGTATTCTTAGCTTTATAATAATCCTTGTACTTCTCTATAAAGGTTTATTTCATTTGATCCCATGTGAAAATGTTATTCCCTTCTAGGCTCATAAACCATCTTAATGCTAGATATTTCAAAGTGGAAGGGAATAGTTTAAGTTTATGAGCATCTGAGGCATAGTCATAGGTTCTATAGACTACTTCAAACTCGAATAAAAAAGTTTATGGGTCTTCTGAAGTTAAACCATGCAAATTTGGAAGGACCATAGGGTTGATATTTTTCATCTAAGCCTATTCATTGGTTTCCTTGATGGGAAACTCAAAGATTTATGATTGTTCTTCGTCTGCAATGTTATCTGAATCGCTACTTATACTTGTGAGGGGGTTTTCAAAGTTTGCAAGGGGGTTAAAGAATGGGTCTTCAGTAGTGTCAAAGCCTCCAAATATAGAGTCTTATGGCTCGTTCATACTAGGTTGATTCGGTAGGAAGTGTCCAAACTCATCCCTTCGTCGATGCAAAGGCATGCATATTATAGTAAGTTGGTTTGTTTCTTTTTAATTAATTTTTTTTTGTTTTTAGAAATTTTTTCTCTTATAGTTTTAGCAACTATCTAGCAATGGTGCCAAAGAGTGGTAGGTCACAGATTTAGTAAGGATAAATGCTAGGATCTGGACTTTATACTTTAATTTATCAACCCAAGGAGTGTACAAACTTAAGAGGTGCCACACGCAATATGTGCAACATATAAGGGATTCTAAACTATATGGGGGTGGAAAATACTCGAATTACCTGGTAGTGGGAAAACTTGTTTAAACCAAAATACTATATGTGCAATTAAGCAAAAAATGGATTTAAATGAACTAAGTGTTATAACTGACAGAATATGAAGCAACTACTGAAAATCACACATTGACAAGGAGCTACATGCAAAAATGAATCCTAGTGAAATTATTGAAGATAATGCATTAACAAGGAACTGCGAGAAATGACAAAGCGTAACTGAAATGCTTGAAAATACCGAATTAACATAAAACTGCAAGACATGATAAAATAAATTGCAGGCGTTACCATTAGATTCTATATGAAAACAATGCATTGATAAAATATAAACTAATTGCAAACTGATCTAAATTACCTTAATAAATAGTTGATGAGACTCTCGTATTACCTTGAGGGGGCTCTCCCCAAGGTAGATACATGAATCCAAGTGGAACTCAAGAACTCACAAGATGGAATAAACGTTGGTTCTTCATTAATATATTAGTTGTTCATAATCCACATGAAGTATATAAATTCTAACTCATAAATACGACGTGTCTTCAAAACAAAAATAAGAGTGGAACCCCTATGGTTGTGCCTAGGGGTCTCTATTTATTACAAATTCAAAAAGATAAAAACTAGAGTTCAAAACTTGGCATGATAGATTCTCATCCATATGATTTAAGAAGATGAGCAATGAATAGGATCCAAAAGCCTCAATGGTGGCACTGGTAGCTAACATTGATGCTTTGCTTGGCTGCATATACCATCCTCCTTGAATCATGGTCACTGGAATATTTGACACTTATTCTTTTTACCAACATTATCCGGTTGTCACATTGTTCCTCCGATATTGAGCACATATTTCTTAGTCCACGCATTAGATCACATTTAACCAAATCTAAGGTAAATCAAACAAGAAAGAGGTAAACACTTTAGCCATCAACATTCCTATTGCTAGACATGCATCACAACCTCTCATTGTGTTAATAACTCAATTGATGCTCCTTTGATACCTTATTATGCTTAGGAGTAGGATTATTACCTATCAAAATCGAGACCTATCAACATTCCAATTGATATGGATTGTTATAGAAGGGGATTTTACTAAAAGCGATGAGTCACAAAAGGATATGCATATTTTACAAAATGTGCAGAAGAGTATTTCCATATTGCATGACAACTATGGCATCAAAAATTAAAATTAGCATTCATACATAAAGATCAAGAATTCAAATGTGAGAAAAAGGAAGACTATGTTGTTGAAATGATTTAATCTGCTCCTATCTATGAATA
The DNA here is from genome assembly GCA_027924585.1 of Larix kaempferi. NCBI lineage: Eukaryota > Viridiplantae > Streptophyta > Pinopsida > Pinales > Pinaceae > Larix > Larix kaempferi. Next base: position 105,550 of record BSBM01002130.1, on the reverse strand, counting down.
ATCACCTTGTGAAGAGGGTTTAGAAGAGGTTTAAAGTATCTCTCAACTTCTCTCTCACGAATATCTTCCCCTCTCGGCGAATCTCTTATGTGCATAGTATTGAATCTCTTTATGAAGAAAATGCACATGAGAGTGCAATTAATGAACTTGATGAAGAGAAAATAAGCATTCCCAAAAAAATTCACAAGAGGATCCCCCTCTCATAGATGTTTCCATGAAAAAACTAGCTACAACAAAAAGAAACCACAAATATAAATATAGTGACGATGGCATAAACAAATCTTAGGATCTCATATCAATTGGGTATAGCCCAGGTGGTTGAGAGGAGTGTTATCCTCCCCACCTAAGATCAATTCCCACAAGTGACATGTTGAGAGATTAATGAGTATGTTGTTGTATAGGCCTTAAGCCCTGAAGAATCCAATTGACCCTAGGTACCATCCTCGAAATGAGGGGAAGTGCTCGGTGGGTTTCCTTGGGATATATATTTCATGGAGAACAAAGTCAAAGGATCTCATCAAAAAGTCACCAATTGTAACAAACATTGAAAAGGGAGTGAATGTAATGGTACCAAATAAAATATGTGAAGAATATGACTCTATATTACATGTACATCTACAAAGGTATAATTTCAAATACCAATTGAAATTTTATCTACTTCTTCCCTATGCTTTGAGCTCAAAGAATTTTGGGAAGAAAGTGCAAGTTGTGTACGTAACACAACCAATGAGTCCCTAATACATCCAATGGCAAGAAGAGGTATGAATGTAATGCATTTACTTATGGTATTTTTTAGTCGTTGGGTTACATAGACTCGTAATTATCCAATATGTTAATAAATGTTATTTTTATAGAAGAAAGCTACTTTTATATGTAAAAAATGAATGTGTGATTTGTAATGGGATTGGAGATAGCCTTGGGTCAAATATTTATAAAGGGGTAGGGCATGTCAAGTACATATACATTATATATATATTACATGATTTATTTTGTTTGTAAGCTCATATAACTAATGCTTGAGTTACTAATGACTCATCACTAAGTTAGTTGAGAGTTGCTAGTTATTCATATTCATGACTTATCACCAAGTTAGTTGAAAGCTATTATTTTGATCCATTAATGAGTCATCACTAAGTTAGTCAAGTGTTGTTAGTTGAGATTTATATTCAAAATGTTTTCTCACTCATTGTAATCAATCCAATCTATTATTAATCAACATTGTTACTCATTTGAGTACTTATTTCTTTCAATAGAGAATCACATGGAAATTTCTCCCCATATATTTCATCAATTGCAGGTGTGTTGCAACCCCATATGTGTAGGTGTCCCTAACACTTTTCTATATCTTTTTTTGTTAGTTATTTCATATTACTCAATATAGCGCAATGTCCATTGGTTACAAAGACTTTGCATTGGAGTGAGAACCAAAAGACATAAATAGATAGAGAGTACACACAAAAATCAAGTGGAGTGCAAAATAAGTGAACAAGGGGAAGTCATTTTGGTTAATTATTCACTACTAAAGTTTTTAGCACACAAGAATCACATATACAAAGTGGCTATATAGAAATTTATTTGGCATGACAATATGCAATCAAAGATTGATTATACTAGGGAAAACAAAACCTCAAGTTTGGTTGATTTTCTAGTAGATAAAAAATGTTGAAATTTGTACCTTATAGGAATTGTTCCCCTAGCTATTTTTTGCCTAAGTAATTAAGTGAGGGAAAAGTGACATGACCCTTGTATTAATTGCTTGAGATGAGCAATTAATTCACTTTAATGTTATAAAGTGACTTTTGATTTATTTAAGTGGTAGTTGAATAAAATTAATTATGGAGAGAATTAAAGAGGATTTATTCTCATCCATTGATCTAAGCCAATGTGGGACCTTGGATTAGATGACCATTCAGCTACCCTTGAGAGGAAAACCAAAAGACAAGTGATTTGAATTAAATAGACATTCCCTCTTCCATTTGCATTCATCCAAGAGAGTTGGAGCAAGTTCGATTTGCTTGAGAAAAGCTAGAAGGGTGAGTTTATGAGAGATATACCACCTATAGCACACATTCCCATGAGTTGAGAATTGACACATATGTCAAGGATGTACAACTGATTGATGTGGCATGAGTTTCTAGAGAGAATATGGAACAAGAATCGAGGAGTTACAATAGCACATAAATCTAGGTAATTTCCAGAGTTTGAGGAGGAATCCTGGCATGGAAATCAAGGTAACTTTTTAACAATTATTACCCTGTCCATACAACAAGTTCTATAGCAGAGTGGCACGTTTTCTTGACTAATATAGCATGAAATTTGAGATTATAAATGTTGCACAGAAGCCGAGTTTGAATACTACTTGAAGGGCATGAAAATCAATGAAGTGAGCAGACTGTGTGAGACAGTCCGTACAGTCCTATGAAAGGCACAATTTTCCAAAAGTTTGCATTCACGTGCACAGAATTCAAGACATCCCTGTCACTGTTTAGAGGCAGCTCAATCACTGTTTTGGGGCAGATTCTTGGTCTTCATTGGTGAACATAAGTTGTAATTTAAATTCTAATTTTTGTATTGTTGATTATTATTGAAGAAATAAAAATACTCTCACTCTCTTGAGTCACAAGTTTTCCCTAGTTGGGGTTTTTCCTGGGCCATATTGGCTAAAAATCCTTGTGTCTGAAATGTTATGAGATGAATGTGTTTTTCTGCTCTAAATTTAATGTGGTAGAACTCCTCATTGTGCTTTAAGATCATATGGTTCATGAGTAAGAATTTTATTTGCAGTAGATAGTTGAATAAGATTAAATATTGAACCGATATATGTGCATAGCTTAAAGTCTATTCGGAAGTGAAATTTCTACATGGTATCAGAGCCCTATTGAGGGCAGATTGACAGACAGTGATTTTCATACATCAGGGGCAGATTTATTTTGTTCACTAGAGAGGCAGTTTTTGGACTTACATTTTCAGTGAGATGGCCATTGGATTGAGGTTAGAGGACAGGATGGATGGGGTAGCCAATTTAACTCCTTGGAAGCAAGGATAATGTTAATTTTGCAGGAGAATGAAATATGGGATGAAGTAGTGAACGAAACTCAAGCGAATCTTGTTCAAGTTCCCGCAGCCACTGATGCAGTAACATTAGCAGCCTTCAATAAGAAGGACAACAAGGCAAAGAGGATCATCCTTGACGCTATAAAGGATCATGTGATCCCACACCTAACCTCCAAGACACGATCATATACTATGAGGGATTTCTTGACCAACCTGTACCAAATTTCGAATGAAAATCGAAAGATGGTACTAAGAGAGAAGCCGAATAGCATACGGATGGAAGAATCTGAGAATGTGACTACTTACCTTACTCAGATCACCCAGGTGAGATATGAGCTTGCAGCAGTTAGGGAGGTTGTGTAGAGCAGTGACCTAGTGAGGGTGGAATTGAATGGAGCATCCAAGCAGTGGGAAGTCTTCGTGGAGGCGGTTGTTGCACGAGAGAACATGCTTTCCTAGGATCGTCTCTGGGATGGATTTGTGCAAGAGGAGACCCGGAGAGGATTTGTGCAGGGTATCTCTTAAAACAATAAGAAGGATGAGGAGAATGTTTCCTTATCAGCTAAAGGAAATAAGTCCAAAAAGGGCCCTATGGGAAGGGCTAAGCAGCAGATGGGTGAGCAGAAAAATGACCTAAGCAGAGTCAAGTGCTACGCATGTAATGATTTTGGTCATTATGCTAGCCAATGTCCTAAGAAGAAGAGGGGAAAGCAAGAGAAGGAGGAGCAAGTTGTAGCTACCACATACATTGAGAGGTATGCTACACAGTTTGAGAAAGAGATATCTCTTGCCACTGTTGTTTCAAGTACGGTAGTAGCAGACCAGTAGATGTTGGGAAGTGGATTGTGGATAATTCCTATTGCAGTCACATGACTGGGAGGTAAGATGCCTTCGTCACTAATGAGACTATTCCAAAGAAGCTCGTACAAGACAGAGATGGGACAATACATGTAGTTAGAGGATTGGGACGAGTACGGTTCCAGCTTGAGTTTGGAGAGATTCTGGAGATATCAAGATTACGCTATGTTCCAGGGTTATAGGATGGCAAGCCTGTTGGTAGTACGGCTACCGTTACACCAAAACCTGCAGGTGATTGGTAAACTCATCACTGCCAGATTTCAAGGATCCAGGAGAGGCGATTAGTCCCTTGTCACGATACACCGGGGAGCCCTGACTACTTGCAATTTCGTGCAACAATCTCCCCCTCAGCGCGAGCCGAGTGTGTATCGAACTCGTGACCTCTAGCTCTGATACCAATTGTTGGTAGTACGGCTACCGTTACACCAAAACCCGCAGGTGATTGGTAAACTCATCACCACCAGATTTCAAGGATCCACAAGAGGCGATTAGTCCCTTGTCACGATACACCAGGGAGCCCTGACTACTTGCAATTTCGTGCAACAAATCCTTCAATTCCAGCCTTGGAGGGAGCAAGATATGCAATATTGTTCAAGAGTGAACATATCTACATTTATGTATTGGGAGTGGATCCGGTTGACCATGTGTTTATAGGTCAACGGAGAGATGGAGAGTATGTAGTGCATGGTCAACCTACAACATGAGGATCTAGGTGGATAACAAATCCTAAGTCTGAGACAAATGGTGAGCGATATGCTTTGAGGATTGATGAGGCACCGAGTATTTAGTCTACACTTCATAAGAGAGAGCGAGATGCTCCAGATATTATTGTGATACCGATTAGTTCGTCTTCTATTCAGAGGAGTCAACGAGAGGCTACTTCCTCTAGTGCTAGCTAGAGGGTCAGCTGGTATGACTTGTCACTGATGGATGAGCGAGATAAGATGTCATAACATGAGGCATCAGTGTAGGATGCAGGACAACTTCCAGAGATAGGGGGAGCATCTACTGCCGACAGTGCGAGATTGGAGTGTGGTTCTAGTAGAGGATATGCCAAAACGTCTTCCTGCGCGAAGCGGAAGCATTGAGCTTTGCATATCAGGATGTCCTTCATGTGATGATGTCTAATATGAAGGGACACTTGATTTTATCTTTCCAAAGCAGATTTTAGAAGGGGTGGGCATATCCGATATTGTGCGAGAAGCACATGACCAGACTTTGATATTGTGCGAGAAGCACATGAGCAACTTACTAGCTTTGGTGGGGAAGCAGTTTATCTTCTTCATGGATTAGTTGGTTGTCAGGGAAAACACCTTCCTTGGTAAGGGGGAGTGTTGAAATTTGTACCTAGGAAGTGTTCCCCTAACTATTGTTTTCCTAAGTAATTAAGTGAGGGAAAAGTGACATGACCCTTGTATTAATTGCTTGAGATGATCAATTAATTCACTTTAATGTTATAAAGTGACTTTTGATTTATTTAAGTGGTAGTTGAATAAAATTAATTATGGAGAGAATTAAAGAGAATTTATTCTCATCCATTGATCTAAGCCATTGTGGGCCCTTGGATTAGATGACCATTCAACTACCCTTGAGAGGCAAACCAAAAGACAAGTGATTTGAATTAAATAGACATTCCCTCTTCCATTTGCATTCATCCAAGAGAGTTGGAGCAAGTTCAATTTGCTTGAGAAAAGCTAGAAGGGTGAGTTTATGAGAGAGAGAGCACCTGCAACACACATTCCCATGAGCTAAGAATTGGAACATATGTCAAGGCTGTACAACTGATTGATGTGGCATGAGTTTCTAGAGAGATTCTGGATCAGAAATCAAGGAGTTAAAGTAGCACGGAAGTTGAGGTATTTCCCAGAGTTCGAGGAGGAATTATGGCACATAAAATCAAGGTAACTTTTCAACATTTATTACCCTATCTATACAACAAGTTCTGTAGCATAGTGACATGTTTTTCTTGATTGAGATAGCACGAAATTCGAGATAATAAATGTTGCACAAAAGCTAAGTTTGAAGACTGCTTGAAGGGCATGAAAATCGAGGAAGTGAGCAGACTATGTGAGACAGTCCGTATAGTCCTATGAAAGGCATGATTTTCCATAAGTTTGCATGCACATAATTCAAGACAGCCCTGTCACTGTTTAGAGGAAGCTCAATCACTGTTTCGGAGCAGATTCTTGGTCTTCATTTGTGGAGATAAGTTGTGATTTAAATTCTGATTTTTGTACTGCTGATTATTATTGAAGAGATAAAAATACTCTCACTCTCTCTCTCATAGGTTTTCCCCAGTCAGGGTTTTGCCTGGGCCATATTGGCTAAAAATCCTTGTGTCTGAAATGTTATGAGATGAATGTGTTTTTCTGCTTTGAATTCAATGTAATAGAACTCCTCATTATGCTTTAAGTTCAAATGGTTCATGAGCAAGAGTTTTATTTGCAACAGTTAGTTGAATAAGATTAAATATTGAATTGATATCTGTGCATAGCTTAAATTCTATTGGGAAGTGAAATTTCTACAAAAAAAACAATTGGTTGAGTTTCTAGTGCCAAGGAAGGAGTTGATTATGTAGAAACTTTTTCACCAATGGATAAAATGACAACCATAAGAACTATGCTAGTTGTTTCAACATTTTATAGATGGATTTTTCATCGTGGATCTCAATAATGCTTTAATTTTCTAAATGGGTGGATTGACAAAGTGGTCTTGATAGAGTAGCCACCTAGATTCATGGAACCTTTTATTTAATTTTCGAAATGCCTTGTATTTGTTGAAGCAAACACATAGAGCTTGATATGCATGGATTGATGAGCATTTCAAATATGTGGCATAGATCTAAATTATTTATGTGAAGATCACCACAAGTGGAAGTTTATTACTATTCATTTTATATATTGATGATTTCAGTTGATATGTAAGCTACAATGATGAAGAAGAACCTATTACATTCTTTTGATATGTTCAACCTTGGAATGTTGCAATATTATCTTGGTAAATGTATGGGAGGTGTTAAAAGTAATATTCATGTCTCAACCCAAGTATGCCATGGACCTGACCAAAAAGTTTAGAATGGAATATTGTAAAACTGGTGACACAACTATGGATTCTGAAGCGCTAATGACTAAGGATAATGCAAGGAAAATAGTGTGCACAAACCTATATTGGACTCTTGTATGTATGATAATTTATTTGACCATTACTATGCGTTATTTATGCAATTCAATAGGGTCAATATCCACGTATATGGCAAATTCTAGAGAAAACCACTAAAGAGTGATGAAAATAATTTTGAGATACCTAATGGGAACATTGTGTCGATGACTAGAATTTTCCCAACACAATGATAATCTATACTTGGTTGGATACACGTATTCCAACTAGGCCAAATGTACATATCATAGGAAATTTACTTCTAAGTTTTTGTTTCATGTAGGTTCCACTAGTATGAGTTGGAGTAGAAGGGTCCAATGTAACATTGCTTTATCTTCAACTAAGGTTGAGTATAGAGGTGTGTTCAAGGAAACATGTGAATGGGTTTGGCTTAGGTGATTGTTGATGAAAATTGGCTTAGGAGAACCTTTTGTTTTCTTATATGTTGATTACTAGGGAGTTATTTAACTAGATAAGAATAAAATTCTTCAGACATAGAGAAAGCACATTGAAGTGCATGTGCATTATTTGAGAAAATTGCAAGATGAATGCTAGAGTCAAATGAACATCATAGCACAATCAAACAATTGGTTGATATCTTTACCAATCCAATGCAAAAAGATATCTTTGAAAAGTTTAGGGCAATGCTAGAAATGAAAAAGAATGATTTTTCAATATGGGGGTTATAAATGATAATGAAAAATCCCAACAACATGGATAATGAAAAATCCAAGCCACATTATCATCTTGAGAGTTGAGTATGTGTTATTGACCCTAAATCTTTGGTTGGATTTGTTACACATTGTACACATAAGATTGTTGATCATGTCCAAGATTATATTTGAAGAACTAAGAGTGTGTGACATCATCTTTGATCTTCTAATACTGAAATTAATACTCCATTGAGGTAGTGAGTGTTTAAGGCAATCAAACTTGAACATAGTAAATCCTATATATATACATATATGACGTGTGAGAAAAATAGGCAATGGTGCATGAGAAGGAACATGATCTCTAGTGCTAGTGAGCCAACATTGTAAAAACTATATTGTGAGCCATAGGTTGTACTACTTTTCTATACTAAACTCAACTTATAACAATGTTGTGAGAACTCGAGCATTGTGAAGTTAAGGTACAATTGAAATTGTTGTCCTTTAAGGCATTGATGTATCTATTGTAACTCCATTGTATATGTTGCATTTCTATTAGTTAACAAATCTTTGGCTTTTTTGCACATCTTGTTTAGATTTATTTAATATGATGAAGTGATACATTATGTACTTTTCCATGTTAGCATAAATGAAAAATGTAAACATAGATGCAATGAACTTGTTGACATTTGTGGTTGTTGTTCATCATGAACTAGTGCATGTGCGATGTAATTTGTAATTTATGAAAAACAAATTTGTTATATTGTACTTAGCAAATTATTCACAAGGACATTTGTATTATGTTAAATAAGTTATGTAATCTAAAAATACAATGGTATCATAGATTATATAAATTATTAAGGTTGGGTGTGTTTATCAGAGCATGCATGATAAGGATATCCTCAAAAGAAGTATTGTGCAATAGTCGATCCAACATGCTAAAGTATTCCTCCTTTCAAAAAATATTTACATTTGCCAAATTTAGGGTCCTATGGTTAAGAGCCAACAATTTTGCAAATAGGATAACATAAGTGATTGTGTCGAAATATGAATTTTAAGTAATGTTCTAGTGGAAGGGATTTGTGCATTTGTGCAACTCTAGTTTTCATTAGACCTTCACAAAGTCTCAAAATGTAAGAACAACATTGCACTAGTGATTTATAGTGCTGGTTGTGTTAACCTCTCGCACAACTAATGCTAATTCCTTATCATACCAAACTTTCCATACCCAACCAATGTCAAAACTTCAATGCATTAATGCCAAATCCTTTTAGTGCTAGTTCGGTAGCCAACTCCATCTACGACCTCAATGATAACTCAACTTGCCACATTATGTTAGATCACAAACTAGAGGAGTTACACAGTTCATTGCATGGATGATCAAAGTGACCATAGCAACTTGGGATACATGACATTAATCAAATTTATTTGAGTCAACAAAGACCATAATTAACATGATTTTTAAAAACAAGGCAATGATCATCCTCGTTAAATGTACACAAGGTTGATTATAGGGACTACCTCTACTAATCACAGTAATCATCCATTCTTATCTCAATATGTAAATTACATGTACATGAAAATATCTTAGATGATAGACTTTATATTATGTGATTTCTCTGTATCTTGTAAGATCAACCCTTATAGTGGTTTTCTTACATGACTTGGTGCATACATAATGTTATGATCTCTATTGAGAGTTTGTATTTATTATTGTAGTAACAATAAATGACATAGATCGAGCAAACCTCTTGTGCTATTTTCATTATTAAAGGTTGTTCAATTGGTTTATAGTTAAACTCACATATAACCTCCGTAGAAATGAGTTCTCTATATGTTTTTCGCTTTGTTAACTAATGTATAAGTAAAACTCCATATTTTGTGATTTAGTTGACCTTATTTTATTATTATGCACCTCACTTATTGCCCAAACAATTATATGCTTATATACTTTCATTGGTTGTCGATTCCACATCAATCTCTAACATTATTCCATTATAATTAGTTATCACCTTTCTATGATGTGTCCTAAGTTACTCTTATGAGTTTCCTCTGAGACTTAAAGACTATATACATATATGTGTTTAGGCCCACGTTTCCATTAAAGGACTAAAATAATGCTCATAAATAACAAGACTAACAATGTCAAGAGTAGTTATTAATATGGAATGAAATTTTACAATAAGGATATGTCATCATAGTGATAACTTGTAATACCTTACATAAATAACAACTACACACTAGAAAAGACACAACACTATTACTAAAAGAAAAGATACGACACTATTACTAAAAGAAGTGATGTCAACATTGTGCATAATGTTTTTTTGTTTGTTTGTAAGAAATGTCTGTCACTCGGGGCCAGTGCATTTCCACCACCGCAACCTAGGGGCATCTAAGCCGTCAAAATACCCGGGGATCGCACCCGGCGTAGGCCACACCAACCTTCAACTGCGTTGGATTTTTGGGTGTCACCTCCCAACTAACTCACCCAAAGGGGATTTGAACCTGGGTTTCCCTTGGCGAATACGTGTCCCTTAACCAAGTGAGCTAGCGAGAAGTGACAACATTATGCATAATGTTAAGGAGAAGGATAAATATTGTTTAGTGCAATTTATAGCTTGTTGATCTCTCTTTGGAGGTTAACAACTACACTCGCAAAACAAATTGCAAATTAACCACAATGCCACAATACCACTAGGAATAACACTAACAAAGAAAGAATATGAGGTTTTGCTATCCTAGAGTTATTCCAAGCGACATTATGTGAATAACGCCACTACCATTTTTTATCTTGCCATGATAGGTTAGCCTCCACAAGGCTTCATATTCTATGATGTTACGTGTTCAAAATCCACCATTAGTTTGTTTTTAACCATGGGAATTGGCGCAAGTCAGGTCAGGCAGGACCTTCTTGCTTAACGATACACACGACACACACGATGCTCACACAGACTTGGTGTAAATAGGATGTCAGAAGCTTGCTTCTATTACTACTCCGTCGATCCACCATGATCGAACCGACTTCCTTGTGACTACGCATTGGTCTTTTACCCTGTTGTTTCTCTGCTGCTCATCCCGAGGTCCACTCCGATCCCCGAGACACTCTTCCTCTGTCCCCCGAATCCTCCAGATCATGCAGACCTATAGTTTTTAGTGCCCTTGGCCATGCTGCACAACCTCTGCCTGTGGTGACATCTGTCCTGATCCCAACCACCTTCTTAACTACTCATAACTTCCTTAGCAACCCCGAACGGCTACCAAGTACTTCTCCTTGACTTCTGATCTTCTCTAACTCTGCTACAGTAGTCAGTCCCATCACTGACCTCGACCATACTGCCTTCCGTCATCCTTCGAATTTACCTGTCAGCTTCACTTCGCTTCTACGGCTTGCCAGTCCACCCCTTCCTCCATGCTTGGCTTCCGCCTCAACCTGTCGGTGTCATTGTTCGACAACCTATCGACCCTCGATGCCTTCACTGCAACCCTGTCATCTGTCGACCTTAGACATGTCGACTCTTGACCTTTCTCCTTTTGTCGACGCTCCTCGACATATTCTGCTCGACTACTTGGATTTCAACAACCAGTCTTCCTTTCGCACCAGTGGTCATCGGCAATCCCCCTGGTCGACTTCTCATGTCGATCAACTTCGACTGTTTCGCCTAGGCCCCGATGCTCCTGCATCAGACTCCCCGGGTGAAAAAGAACTCAACTGCTCCGTTAGTCTCCCGAACTCTTCTTTAGAAATCCATGTCGCCTCCTACAACTCATCATCCTTCCATCGCACTAAGCATTCTTTCTTTCGTGAACTGCGCGTACGCTCGACTCCGCGTTCCTCTAGTACTTCGACGATTTCCTCCTTGTCGCGTCGATTTGGAATCTGCATTTTTTAGTTGATGTTCGACACTTTTGCACTACTGCTGGTTGAACCTTCTTCAAACTTGTACAGATCTGAGACATTGAACGTTGGTGAAATGCTCAAGTCCTTCGGTAGCTCCAACACATAAGCGTTGTCCGAAATATTCTTCAAGATCTTACATGGTCCAATCTTCTTCAGCTTCAACTTGTTATAGGTTCCTGTCGGAAATCTCTCCTTCTGCAAGTGTGCATAGACTAAGTCTCCTTCGATGAACGATTGTAGCCTCTTCTTCCTGTCGACTCTTAACTTATATGTCACATTACTCTTCTCAATGCGCTTTTGCACATCTTCATTCACTTCTTTCATATGCTCTGCGAATGATTCTGCATCTGTGCTTTTCCTGATTTTTGTTGGTAACTCAACCAAATCCACCACTCCATGTGAGCTTCGTCCTTTAACAATCTGGAATGGGCTCAAACCTGTCGACTAATTCACATAATTGTTGTACGCAAACTCTTCTTGCGCCAACACGTTCTCTTGTTGCTTGGGTTTGTTGGCTATCAAACATCTCAGAAGGTTTCCCAAACTTCTGTTCACCACCTCGGTCTGTCCGTCTGCCTACGGATGATATGTCGAGCTAAACTGTAACCTCGTGTCCAGTTTCTTCCATAGGGTTCTCCATAAATGCCCCGTAAACTTGGTATCTCTGTTTGACGTTATACTCTTCGGCAACCCATGCAATCTGACTATCTCCTTGAAGAATAGTACAAAAATGCTTGTGGCGTCACTTGTCTTCCGACACAGAATAAAGTGTGCCATCTTCAAAAGTCTGTCGACTACAACAAAGATTGAGTCGTTACCTTGTTGCGTCTTCGACAATCCTAGCACAAAATCCATGCTCAGGTGCTCCCATGGGGTATTTGGAACTGGTAATGGCGTATACAACCCCATATTCTGACTTCTTCATTTTTCCAACTGGAAAACTCTACACTGTCATACCCACTTACCAACATCTGTCGTCATTCTTGGCCAATAATACTTCTCTTCGACCAACACCTTGGTCTTGTTGATGCCAAAATGACCTGCTAATCCACCGCTGTGCAGTTCTCGAAATTAGGTTCTCTCTTACGGATCCTATGGGAATACACAAATGTTGTCCCTTGAATAGGTATCCTTCTTGGATGAAATAAGCCAAGTATGGAGTTATGTCGACACTCCATGGTTCGCTATTCACCTTCCATGCTTTCACAAAATCCTTGTCGGTCACATACTCTGCCTTCATCGACTCTATTGTCGTTGCTTGAATTGTCGCCATGTTCAGCAATGCAACTCTCCGACTCAGCATGTCAGCAACTTTGTTCGACTTGTCCGACTTATGTCGCAACATGAAGGTATATCCTTGTAGGAATTCAACCCACTTCATGTGCCGCTGATTCAACTTCGACTGAGTGTTCAAGTACCTCAGTGCTTGGTGATCTGTGTATAACACAAACTCCTTGGGCAACACATAATGCCTCCACTTCTTCAGTGCTTGGACAATAGCATAAAACTCCTGGACATAGACTGAATATTTCCACTTCACATCATCCAACTTTTCACTGAAGAATGCAATTGGTCGGCCCTCCTGGCTCAACATTACTTCAATGGCCATTCCACTCGCATCGAAATCAACTTGGAAAACTTTGTCGAAATCTGGGAGCACTAACACCGGGCTCTCAGTGACCTTTCCCTTCAACTTGTCGAAAGATTTATGGGTAGCTTCCGTCCACTTAAACTCCCCTTTTCTCATGCACTCCATCAAAGGTGCACACATCTGACTGAATCCCCTGATGAAATTCCTATAGAAACTGGCAAGTCCATGGAAACTTCGCACTCCAGTCGTGCTTGTCGGTTCTGGCCACTCCAATATTGCCTTCACCTTCTCTAGGTCCATCACTAACCCTTTACCCGAGATTACAAATCCCAAGTATACCAGTTCTTCCTTTAGGAAGAAACACTTTTGCAGGTTCACCATCAGCTTCTCTTCCTGCAACTTCTGCAATACTTGTCGAATGTGCTCCTAGTGTTCTGCCTTGGTTCGACGGATGTCGTCTAGGTACACTATGACGAACTTTCCCAAGAATGGCTTCAATACCTCATTTATCAACCACATGAACGTACTGGGTGCATTAGTCAATCCAAATGGCATGAATAACCACTCATACAACCCTTCCTTCGTCTTGAATGTTGTCTTCCATTCATCTCCTTCTCTAATCCGAATATGGTGATAACCGCTCTTCAGGTCGATCTTCATGAAGTATCTCGCTCCACTCAAGCAATCCATCAAGTCGTCCATTCTGGGCAATGGAAATCGATACTTGATCGTGATCTTGTTGATAGCTCTGGAGTCTGTACACATCCTCGATTATCCATCCTTCTTTAGCGCTAATACTGTTGGTACCGCGCACGGGCTCAAAATTTCTCTGATCAATCCTCTATCCAACAACTCCTAGACTTGTCGATTGAGTTCCTGACCCTCTGTCGGAGTCATCCTATGTGGTTCCTTGTTTGGTAAAATCGATCCCGGAATCAATTCGATCTGATGGGATATGCTTCTCGTCGATTGCAATCCCATCGGCGCTTCATCGACTACTATGCTCCTGAACTCGTCAAGAATCTTTTCGACTTCGACTGGATCCTCTCCATTGTTGACTTCTTGACACATGGTCCTTTCAGAATGATGGCGAAACATCCCAACTACTTTTCCTCCTCTGCGAGGAATTCCTTGGTTGAACACATCAGCACTCGCTTCTCCCAATAGTTTCTCTCACCCTGCTTGCAGTCGACTTGGTCCTCCTGCTTCGGCTTCAAAGTCTTCCACGTGCCATTTTTCCACACTATGACTGTGTTGGATCGACCATCATAGATCATCTTCCGATCATATTGCCATGGTCTCCCTAACAACAGATGACATGCGTCCATTGGGATTACGTCGCACAATACACTATCTTCAAGCTTCCCCACCTTGAAGTTAATCAGGAACTGTCTGGTTGCCTTGACATGATGTCCTTTCCACAACCAAGATATCTTGTATGGGTGTGGGTGTTCTCGACATCTCAAACCCAACTTGTTGATGACCTCTGTCGACACAAGATTCTTTGTACTGCCACCATCAACTATGGTCTTGCAATACCACTCACCAATCAACACTATGGTTAGAAAGATAGCCTTTCGTTGTGCCGACTCTTTCTCATCGCATCGATCATCTTGAACCAACATCCTCCTGTTCGTCATGGTTCGACCTTTTATTTTCCCATCCTCATTGCTGTCTGATGTCGACTCCGCCCTCTCGTCGACTTGCTCATTCCTTCGACATCTGGGTTTCGACTCCTCTACAACATGTAGGTTCTTTAGGCATTCATATGCCTTGTGTCCGACTCCTCGACACTTATAACAAACCACAACTAGTCTATCATCTCCTTTTTTGTCAGGTGGACCACTTAGACCATACGCGCCTCGACCGCGAGTCTCTCGATCATCGCGTTGATTTTCCTGTGTTTTCTCCTTAGTCGATGTCCCTTCCACACGTCGATTTTCTTCGACGCCTTCTCTCTTGGTTTCGCTACTTTGGCCTTTCGCGGGAATAGTCTTCGCACCTCGACCAGTCATCCTGCCTCTGGTCGATGCAACTTTCCTCGACAGTTTCTCTTCTTCCTTCAGAGCTAACTGGTAGGCTTCACCGACCACTTTGAACCTTGACAGGCTCAACTCGTCTTGTATGGCATACTTCAATCCATTTACGTATCTCGCAACAGCTTCTTCTCCTTCGTCAGTCTGTCCCGACCTTATCAACAATCTGTAGAACTCTTCTGTGTACTCTTTCACGGTCATCTCTTTTTGTCGAAAGTTCTACAACTTCCTGAACAAGGAAATCACATAGTCGTTCGACAAGAACTTCCCTTTCATCTTGGCGACCATCCTGTCCCAAGACATGATCTTCTCCTTTCCTTTCTTGAACCTGTTAGCTTGTACATTGTCCCACCACAATGAGGCATGACCCTTCAACCTCAGACATGCAGTATTAACCCTTTTAGGATCCTGGATCTGCTCTATGTCGAAGTATTTCTCCATTTCTCTGAACTAGTCTATCAAGTCTTCTCGATCCAGACTTCCTGAGTAGGTACGTACGTCTATCTTTATCCGACCTCTCATCTCTGTCAGAAGCTTGATGAGTTTATCTTTTGGTTCTTCTCTTGCTGCTTCCCGTGCTTCCACCTCTTCGACTTCCTCATCGTTGTGGTCTAACGCATCAGGAACGCAACCATGCCTTTGACTCTCTTTGATCGCTGCGACTTCATTAGTCAAACTTCGCATTGTTTGCATGCACTCGTCGAACATTTCACGATCAACTGTAACTGCAGCGCCATGCGTTCTTCGTCCAACTCCTCGATCATTTACACCTCCGTGAGCCATTTTCAACCGCAATTGAAACTCTCACTCGTCCAATCGCAACCGGACTTTCACAAGTCGTGCACAACTCTACCCAATCGTAGCTGGAGCTGTTCTATGCACTCAACACTGGGTTCTCTTCCAGCTCTGATACCAATTGGCGCAGGTCAGGTTAGGCAGGACCTTATTGCTTAACGATACACACGACACGCACGATGCTCACACAGACTTGGTGTAAACAGGATGCCAGAAGCTTGCTTCTATTACTTCAATCAATTAACAATTACAATGCGGAATGCAAAGAAATGTAAACAACTAAACTAGTCAGCCTTAGCCTGATACAATATACAGAAGTAAATGTGTGTTCTCTCTGTGTGCGACCCTCTCCTCCTCTTAGTCTTCTGCTGAATGCTAGAACGAATGAGCCATGACCGACGAGCAATCTCTACTCCGTCGATCCGCCATGATTGAACCGACTTCCTTGTGACTGCGCACTGGTCTTCTACCCTACTGCTGCTCAGCCCAAGGTCCACTCCGATCCCCGAGACACTCTTCCTCTGTCCGTCGAATCCTCCAGATCTTGCAAACTTGCAGTTGTCAGCGCCCATGGCCGTGCTGCACAACCTTTGCTTGTGGTGACATCTGTCATGATCCCAACCACCTTCTTAACTACTCATAACTTCCTTAGCAACCCCGAACGACTACCAAGTACTTTTCCTTGACTTATGAGCTTCTCTGACTCTGCTACAGTAGTCGGTCCCATCACTGACCTCGACCATATTGCCTTCCATCATCCTTTGACTTTACCTGTCGGCTTCACTTCGCTTCTATGACTTGCCAGTCCACCCCTTCCTCCACACTTGGTTTCCGTCTCAACCTGTTGGTGTCGTTGTTTGACAACCTGTCGACCCTCGACGCCTTTGCTGCAACCCTGTCGTCTGTCGACCTTAGACATGTCGACTCTCGACCTTTCTCCTTCTGTCGACGCACCTCGACAGCTTCTGCTTGACTACTTGGCTTTCGACAGCCAGTCTTCCTTTCGCACCAGTGGTCGTCGACAATGGTCAACTTCTCATGTCGATCAACTTCGACTGTTTCACCTAGGCCCTGATGCTCCTGCATTAGGAATTAGTAACTCGCCGGGATTACCTACGTTAGGACCAGGTTCAAAGCCGATGACTGCCACTATAACCCAAGAGTATATCCAACAACTTTCAAGTCATATATACCAATAATTCATGACTT
This sequence comes from Larix kaempferi, assembly GCA_027924585.1. Classification (NCBI taxonomy): domain Eukaryota; kingdom Viridiplantae; phylum Streptophyta; class Pinopsida; order Pinales; family Pinaceae; genus Larix; species Larix kaempferi. The sequence continues at coordinate 88,300 of BSBM01002130.1, read as the reverse complement.
AACAAGGGTTGAGACATCTAGAGACACACCCGCATATGGAGTCCCATCTAGGGGGATGCCTACCCTTCTAGCCTTATCACAACAAGCCAATGTCTCATTGGGGTTTTGAACCATGGCGACGATAGTGAAATTCACAACTCTCCACCATTAAGCCACTAATTCATTAACAACCCATCATTAATTAGTGCAAGGACCTCAAGTGCCACTAAGGAAAATATGGTCTACATTTAAGGGAGTTGCGATAGGCTCAAATTTGGGTGAAGGGTACAAAGATAATGAACCCCAAATGCTAATAAGTAAATTAATTATTAGTTAGTGCAAAGACCTTCCCCAAATGCTAATAAGTAAGTTAATTATGAGTTAGTGCAAAGACCTTAAGTACCACTGAAGAATATCTAATTTGCATTTAGATAAGTTGCGATGGACTCAAGCAAGTTATTTATCATTTAGTGCAAAGACCTTGAGTGTCACTAGAAATTGTATGGTCTACATTTAGGCATGTTGCGACGTACTCAAGTTTAATGAAAGATGCAAAGATAATGAACACACTATACTCGACATCCTCTCGCTGGTAATTGGGGTCATTTTTTGGCGGCTGGGGTATTTTTTTGGCGGCTGTAATACTATTTAGTTGCATCATCTTTCTTTTTTCTTTTAGTTTCAACACACTATACTTTTTTTGGGTTCCTTTTCCTTATGGCTGGAGAGCTGCGTCTCTTGTGTTGCCACTCTTTGGTTTCCTTTTGGCCTTTCTGGATGTTGTTGTGGATATTGGGTGATCTGCTTCTCGATTTATTTGGTTTATGACAGTCAGATTTTGGTTATCTCCTTTATGGAGGATTGTATAGACACATTTACATATATTTTTATAATTGAAATATTGCTATTTTCCTGGATGAAAAAAATGAACACGAAAGTACTACAAAGTAAGTTATTTATTAAAATCCAAAAATCTAAACCCGACCGATTGTGAGAGAAAGATGATACTAAACATGCACCCAAATTTTATTAAATTGACAAGCATACTCAAATATGTTTAATTTTTTATTTTTTTTCTAACCAGGAAATTCCCATACCAAGAATTTTCGCTTTCGCCCGGGCAAACCCCACACAAACCAACTGATCGGTTAGATCAGGTCACTTCGACATCATACATTTCGACCCCTTTAATTGACCTCTACCGAGACATCATCCCTCTTCATTTTTGTTAATGCAAAACATGGAGGAATTGGGCGCAGCATACGCTTGGATCATTTGCATGCCGACATTTTCTATCAATTGAAGGGTATCACACAGATGAAATACAGTTTACAGTAAACAAATCCAAATTCAGCCCCCTGCGGATGTTTCAACAAGTGGGGTAATCCAGAGCTTCGAGTCGAATATTTAAAGCATCTTTTTGCTCAAAGTTCTACCCTTTCCAGGTTTGTTTTACGTTTTACTCGCGTTCAATTTCCGATAATAGGGTTTCTATTGTTTCGTTTTCCGTCAAATCTGCGTAGTATGAATTAAATGCTCTAGGCTATGAACAGGTGTTTTTCCTCTGCTGCCAGAAATTGGCCCTCTGGTCCTGAAAATAAACCCTAGATGGCACCATCACGACTTCGTAGTATAAAACCCTAAAATAGACAATGGAACCCTAAAATATCTTGAAACTGCCCAGAAATTCTAGTTTTAAAGGTACCCTTCGTGTTAAATTTGTAAGATGTTACCCTTACTGTTGGATTCACTAAACAATAAACGCTTTTTTGGATTGCAGCAGAGACTGAAAAATTTATGATTAAATTTACAGAACATGATGCCAGCCGGTGTTAAGTGTAGTGAAACCAACCTTGGAGAATTAATACTTGAAAGCTGTTGAAGGAAGAGTGACTAGGAGTATATTAACAGCGTTTCCTTTAGCCATTGGGTTTACTTCTCTTAATATGGTGGTTTTTAACAATATTCTTATAGAACGTATAATATTTTATATTTCATCTCAGTCTCTAGTGTTGAAATTGTCTTCCAAACACTTTCCTCCCTTATTCTGCCAAAATCACCCAGCAGTTGCACCCAGGCTCCACCATTCCATTCACTAGGGACAGACCATAGTAAGAATGGAACTGTGGTTGACGGTTTAATACTCCATTGTCCTCATTAGCAAACTAAGGCCTCGTTGGCAGGGTGAAGTCAGTGAAACGTAATGCTCTGTAGAATGCTTGTTCCACTCCATAGTTTTATTTGTACGTTATAGGGAAAAATAGTACATTGTCATTTGAAGTCCAAATTTCCAGACTGCATTACACAGTCCCTCCATTATGCTTTTACTGGAACTTGAATTGGAATATTTTTGTATTCTTTTCATTAATATTTGTTGTTTTCTAAGACCATCCTTTAGTTGGATGACTGATATTTTGCTCAGCAAATTTTACCTTACTTTTTTTGGTTGTATTTTTGTTTAATTTTCATTTTCTTTTTATATTTGTTTTTTAACATTAGCAGTGACAAGGTTTTGTAGAAACCTTGACCATTATATTCATCTTTTCACAATGGCTCGTTCAACATATCTGATTCTGTTTCTGGCTTAGACCAAAACAATTATTCTGTGAGGAACAGTTATTAATGTCTTGCATTTGTATCTTTTACCATAATACTAATCTTCCGCTACATGTGATAAAAAAGGGCAGTAAATAACTCGAAATCTCTCTTTTGCCTGGCAGATTAAGAAATTGAGGCAAGTGAAATTATTTTCCTTTTAGTTGAGAGGTGCCTTGATTCAAGGAACAGAATGCTGTCTTTAAAAAGAGGATTTGAAGAATCCTTGGTGCCAGTCAAAAGACAGAAAACAGAGTTGTCCACTGTCTCATATGGTGATGGGCCTCGACGGACATCCAGCTTGGAATCCCCAATCATGCTGCTGACTGGGCACCATGCAGCTATATATACAATGAAATTCAATCCAACAGGAACAGTGATTGCATCTGGATCACATGAGAGGGAGATCTTTTTGTGGAATGTTCATGGCGATTGCAAGAATTTTATGGTTTTGAAAGGTCACAAGAATGCAATTTTGGATCTGCATTGGACAACCGATGGCTGCCAAATCATATCAGCAAGCCCTGATAAGACTCTTCGTGCTTGGGATGTTGAGACAGGCAAGCAAATAAAGAAAATGGCAGAGCACTCATCCTTTGTTAATTCCTGTTGTCCTTCACGGCGTGGCCCCCCTCTTGTAGTTAGTGGATCTGATGATGGGACTGCAAAGCTCTGGGATTTACGTCACAGAGGAGCTATTCAGACCTTTCCAGACAAATACCAAATCACAGCTGTTGGATTCTCTGACGCTGCAGACAAGATCTACTCCGGTGGAATAGATAATGAAATTAAGGTGTGGGATCTTAGAAGAGGTGAGGTGACAATGCGACTCCAAGGCCATACCGACACAATTACAGGCATGCAGTTAAGTTCAGATGGCTCTTATCTCCTGACTAATTCTATGGATTGTTCTCTTCGTATTTGGGATATGCGTCCATATGCCCCACAGAATAGATGTGTGAAAATCTTAACAGGACATCAACACAACTTTGAAAAGAACCTATTGAAATGTAGTTGGTCTTCTGATGGAAGTAAAGTCACCTCTGGTAGTGCAGATCGTATGGTTTATATATGGGACACAACCACTCGACGTATCTTGTACAAGCTCCCAGGCCACACCGGTTCTGTAAATGAGTCTGGTTTCCATCCTACAGAGCCAATTATTGGATCATGTAGTAGTGACAAGCAGATATATTTAGGGGAGATTGAAGCCAATGTTGGGTATCAAGTTGTAATTTAGACTTGATTCAAAGTCTAAACATTATTGTTTTGAAACTCTTTTTTTAAATTTGTGTACTGAATCATTTTCATTCAAGCTATTGCAGGAGCAGAGTTGATAGGTCTTGACTCTTGAGATGTGCCTGCCATAGGGAGTTTACTGTTTTTTAGAAGTGAAAATTAATTACTGTTACAAAAAAGGTTCCATAGCTGAACTTTTCTAGAAATCTTTTTGAAACGTTATCTTTAGTCTGACTTTGTCTTCAAATTTCTATAAAATAAGGATTTAGTGATTTTTCATAAAATAGTTCTGCTATTTGTAGTATAGGCTTGCCTATAATTTTTGTTAGGTAGTAAGTTTAATTTACACTTTTGTTCTTAAAATCGTGTATATTGACTATTTTTTTAACCATTTTTAGTTTCAGACTGGAATAAATATTGAATATCTGCAACTAAATATTAGCCGGGATTGTTGCTATTGATGACGATTATGATAATGATGATGTCGATGTTCATGATGATGATGATGATGGCCCCTCCGACTAGTGCCTTGGCTAATGATAAATATTACTATTTTTTATCTCTTGGGTGGTCATTGATGATATCATGATTTACGGACTTACTGGATAGTTAATTTTGTAGCTCGGTGTATATCTACATTGTTTCTTTTAATGTATATATTTTGTGGTGATATATAACATCAAGTTATTTTGATATTAGTTGATCCAAGAACAAATATGATTGGGCATTTGCAAGATAGTATATGTTCAAGTTTGTGCAAGGTTCAAATAGACTAATAGGGATTGTAATGAAGGATAGTGCAATGTATTATGCGGAAAAAGCAATTAACAGATATAAATTATATCACTGTAAGTGCAGACTTGCTATTGTCTGAGCTATGATAGTATATGTTCAAGTTTGTACAAGGTTCAAGCAGACTAGTAGGAATGGCAATGAAGGATAGTGCAGTGTATTATGTGGGAAAAGCAATTAACAGATATAAGTCATAACACTGTAAGTGCAGACTTGCTATTGTCTGAGCTATGTTGTGAGGGAGATATGCTTTGTAGGTCAAATTATCAAAACACTAACCAAATATTGCGTAATTAGTTAGCATGAGAATTTTTATGAAACTGATTTGTATTATGTACAAAAAGGCACCCTTGCCTGCAAGGCAACTACAGAGATTGATCTTTTGTGACCATTTCCACTCATTTGACATTTTCGTCACAATTGCCAAAATTATGGCTGAGCTGAGCTTAGTCCAATCTACATACACCGAGATAACACTGTTAGCTTTTTGTAGCTTGGAGGCACTCCTGCATCAGGTGCCTAGGTGCAGGGGTTCAAGAACTATGAAGTCTCATTAAATATTCATAAAATGACTTTATGAGCTTTTATTAAAGTTATTTTATGATGTGACTTTATATTTTATGATGTGACTTTTAATTTAAAAGTGAGATGTACTTTTTAAGTTATAAAGTGACTTTTATATTATTTAGGGAAAAGTGACTTTTCAAATAGAAAAGATTTAGAGTATAGTTCCCTTAGGAAACTTAAGTGAACTTGAGATTAGATTCCGGCTATGGATCTTGAGATCAAGATTTGATCTCAGCCATAGAATTCAAAAAGTCATGGGAATTACCCTAATGAGGTAAATAAAAGGTGACGAGAATTCATTTGGCACACATCTCAAGAAGAGGAGCTGCACGCATCCCAAGATAAGTTTGGTGGTGGGTCGAATTCCAAGAAGGGGAGTTCTCTTGTGTGGCTCAAAATCCAAGAGGCAGCTTGGTGAGATGAGTTTGATTATCTGAGATGAAGAGATTTTTTTTTGTGTGAGAACATCAGACGAGGGTTGGCACACAGTTCGAGAAAGAAGAATTTTTTTTCCTGCACAGTCCATATAGTCGTACGGTGGCACAGATTTCGAGGATTTGTCTTGGCACAAATTTCAAGAGAAGATTTCTGTAACAGATATATGCTGTTTGGACAGCCTGTAGGGTGTGATTTTCCAGACAGTGGATGAACAGATTTATAGGTGATTCTTGTACTCAGATTTTCCTCTAAATTTTCCAGTTTGTACTGTGATAATGACTGTGTAGTTCTGCTGTCCTGTACTGAGAATTTCTGCTGTTCCTAAATAAAATTTCTATTCACTGGTTTTCCCCAGGGGTTGGGGTTTTTCCAGGGTCTAAGTTTGACCAAATATGTTGAGTCAAATGCATTTTTCCAGACTGCTGTTTTGAATTTCCTGTGTATTAATTTCACTTATAGCCTGCTGATATTTGTTATTTTCCGCTGCAATATGTGTTCATGAACAGTATATCAGTCCTATAATGTGTGTATTTGTTACTTGAGTAAAGTATAAGTGGATGGCTCATTATTATTAGCTGTTATCAGAGGTTCATGAACTGTTTGACAAAATGTATCTATGACTGTGTGAACAGTGGGTAGTATTTTGCCAATTATTAAGATGGTATCAGAGTTGGGCTCTGAGATGAAAGTGGTCTGTTGCTGAGCAGGGAGTGCAAGAGATTTGCATGTGAAGTGCTGATTGTGACAGCTGAGTGTAATTTCTTTACATAGTGAGCAGAGAAGTGTTGGTTCAGTACAACTGATAGAGTATTTTTGGTCAAAGAAGGCAGAGTGTGCCTTGTTGGAAAAAGAGTAGAAGTAAAAGATGGCTTGCATCCAGTATGAAGATCGGTTGGAAGGGATTTCCAACTATTTACAGTGGAAAGCCCGGATGACAGCTGTTCTCAAGGAAAACAAGTTATGGACTTTCGTCAGTATCACAGTGGTTCCTCCCATAGCTGATCCTGTAGCCCTTGACATACATGAGGTGAAGGAGGCCAGAATGCAGAGACTGCTTCTGGATGGTGTTCGAGATCACCTCATCCCACATTTGGCAGAGAAACAAATTGCTAAGGGGATGTGGGATACTTTGAAAAGTTTGTAAGAGAACAGGAATGAAAATCGTAAAATAGCTTTAAACTTTAAAGGATAAGCTTCATGGCACAAAGATGGCGAGAGCTGAGAATGTAGCCTCTTACCTCACTAGACTCAGACAAATAAAAGATGAATTGAGTGCAGTTGGTGAGGTGATTCTTGATCCCGAGCTAGTGCGGATAGCCCTGAAGGGCTTCACTAAGGAGTGGGATGTGTTCGTGAAGTGTGTAGTTGGCAGGGAGAACTTTCCCTCTTGGGAAAGACTGTGGGATGATTTTACTCAAGAGGAGATCCGAGAAGGATCGCAAGGGAAGACTAAGCAGGATACTGATGATCAGAATGTGGCCCTTTCAGCTAAGGGTAGAAAGAAAAAGGGTGGCTCGAGCAGTGGAGCCAAAGACCTGAGCAAAGAAAATGCTTTGCTTGCTAAAGTTATGGTCACTATGCTAGGCAGCGTCCCAACAAGAAGAATAAGAAGAAAGAAGAGCCTGAGGCGGCCTCTCCAGCTGAAGAGGAAGATTTTGCGAGGAAATTCGAGAAGGAATTTTCGCTCGTCTCAATTCTTTCAGACAACAGTGTAGCAGAGAGTTTGGGTACTGGAGCATGGTACATAGATAGCAGAGCAGCACGCCATATGACGGGGACACGAGCGGTGTTCCGAGATTTGACAGATATTGATAGAGTTATACTGATTGAGGATGGGTATGCCGACACCCATGCAGTAGAAGGAGTTGGAAGAGTCCTATTCCAACTCGAGTCTAGTGGTTATCTGGAGGTTGGCGATGTGTTGTTTGTTCCAGAGCTGAAGAGGAACTTGCTCTCAGTTTCAGCTCTGGAGGATTACGGATATGCGATCCTTCATGTGGAAGGGCGTGTTTATATATATCCGGTGAGTGGGGGCTTGGGTGCAACGAGTCTGCTTGGCATCTGTGATGGCAGGGTATACCGAGTATTGGGGCATCCTGTGGATGGTGAGCATGGTGAGAGATCAGACTCAGTGGCAGCAGTGGTGGCTGTCAGTGTGGAGGATTCATCCAGCTCTGTGAGGAAACCGAGTTGGTATGATATGGTTATTCAGGATGAGCAGGAGAGTAAGCAGTGCTCTCAGTTCAGAGTGGTCAGGCGCAGGCCTTTAGCAGTTGATCCAGTGCAAGTATCTGAGGGCCTTTCAGATTCAGAGGGAGCTTCAGCTATTGGAGGGAGAGGACTAGAGAGAGTTCCAGGCGGAGTTGAAGCCAGTAGTACCTCCCACGCTAAGAGGGAGTGTTAACATTTTGTAGCTTGGAGGCACTCCTGCATCATGTTCCTAGGTGCAGGGGTCCAAGAACTATGAAGTCTCATTAAATATTCATAAAATGACTTTATGAGCTTTTATTAAATTTATTTTATGATGTGACTTTATACTTTATGATGTGACTTTTAATTTAAAAGTGAGATGTACTTTTTAATTATAAAGTGACTTTTATATTATTTAGGGAAAAATGACTTTTCGAATAGAAAAGATTTAGAGTATAGTTCACTTAGGAAACTTAAGTGAACTTGAGATTAGATCCCAGCCATGGATCTTGAGATCAAGATTTGATCTCAGCCATAGAATTCGAAAAGTCATGGGAGTTACCCTAATGAGGTAAATAAAAGGTGATGAGAATTCATTTGGCACACATCTCAAGAAGAGGAGCTGCACACATCCCAAGAGAAGTTTGGTGGTGGGTCGAATTCCAAGAAGGGGAGTTCTCTTGTGTGGCTCAAATTCCAAGAGAAAGCTTGGTGAGATGAGTTCGATTATCTGAGAAGAGATTTTTTTTGTGTGAGAACATCAAACGAGGGTTGGCACAGTTCGAGAAAGAAGAATTTTTTTTTTTCTGCACAGTCCGTACAGTCGTATGGTGGCACAGATTTCGAGGTGCTGCGTGAGATGGATTTCGAGGTGCTGTGTGGGACGGATTTCGAGGATTTGTCCGGGCACAAATTTCAAGAGAAGATTTCTGTAGCAGAGATATGCTGTTTGGACAGCCTGTAGGGTGTGATTTTCCAGACAGTTGATGAACAGATTTCTAGGTGATTCTTGTACTCAGATTTTTCTCTAAATTTTCCAGTTTGTACTGTGATGTAATGACTGTGTAGTTCTGCTGTCCTGTACTGAGAATTTCTGCTGTTCCTAAATAAAATTTCTCTTCACTGGTTTTCCCCAGGGGTTTAAGTTTGATCAAATATGCTGAGTCAAATGCATTTTTCCAGACTGCTGTTTTGAATTTCCTGTGTATTAATTTCACTTACAACCTGCTGATATTTGTTATTTTCCGCTGCAATATGTGTTCATGAATTATATATTAGTCCTATAATGTGTGTATTTGTTACTTGAGTAAAGTATAAGTGGATGGCTCATTATTATTGGCTGTTATCAGAGGTTCATGAACTGTTTGACAAAATGTATCTATGACTGTGTGAACAGTGGGTAGTATTTTGCCAATTATTAACAAACACAACATTTATAAGGTTTTCCATTTAACTGTAAAACTCAATATGAAATAGAACTTGTATAATTTTGTAGTGTATATATATATATATATATATCTATCCTTGCATTATCTCTGGAAAGAGTTGAGGAATCAGAGTTGCTGTTTTCAGCACTGGCAATCTAGGGTTCCCCCAGCAAAGTTGCAGATGAATCTGTGAAATTAAGCACTCTACTAATTCAAAATGCTGCTCCACTAAGTCCAACCGTCTTGGTGCAATTATGTTGCGGCTGGTGTGCATGTGTTTTTCTCTCTGGCCTCCATTTCCTGGTTCCTTGCTGCTCTTCTCCAACCTTATTTTTCTTGTTCATAGTGACTATTCATTCCCCATCTATTCTCTTACATCCCAGACATCTTCTTCGGGCTCCTCAAATTCATCCATGTGGACGTGGCGGTATGGTCGGGGCAGGTTTACCAACAACTCACTTTTCTTACTAGTTACCTTGGTTACACTGCTAAAAAACTGCATGAAGAAGGCCCAAGGAGAAATCGAACCTTCATCTTCCTTTTTGGTATAATGAAGGATGGCCAAGGAGTGAGGCGGGGGAAATAGACAAGAAGGGGGAGGGAATGGAAAGGGAAGTGTCCAAACAGGGCAATCAATCTAAGTACATGTTGCCATTGTAAGATAAGAAAGGGGGGAAATAGACAAGAATGGGGAGGGCTCAGGGCAATCAATCTAAGTACATCTTGCAATTGCAACATAAGCACAGGGGAGGGGAGGGGAGGGGAGGGGAGGGGAGGCTCAACTGCAAATGACGTCCAGCAAGGGGGTGGAGAAGCGTGCCAGGTCTAGGTGGGAATAAATAAGAAAAGGTGGAGATGGTGCAGGCTTGAGGAGAATCAATGGTAATCCTTCAAAGAATCACCAGTTAACCTTATTTCAATAAAAATCCTCTGCAAGCAGCCTTGGAAATTACACCAAACCAATTTCTTTAACCTCCAGTTCGCTACAGGAATACAGCGCTCCAGTAGGTTAAGCACTGTAATCGTTCTGTCTGAGTTTCTTTGGCTAGGGACTAATAAACGGTTTCGATCTCTCTTTTGGATTACTTGAAAGCACTTTATAGTCAGCAAATATTATATGACGCGGTGAAAATTCTTTTTGGCATGAGTGCAATCACTCAACAATAACCACGGTTACTACCATGTTTGTATAGATTTTAACTTGAAAAGAAAATACAGCAAGAGCATTGCTGGCTCACTGTTCACTACTCAAATGAAATTCCCTTGACTTCAAAAGACCAGTTATACTAATCCAGCACGCTGTGATTTAACTTCAAAACTACACTACAAATAACAGACTTACAAATTGCATGCAGTTAAACCAAACAGACTTCAAGTAGTTTGCTATTTGCTTGTCCAAATCGAATTCCCAAATTGCTCAGAAAGCCCTCTTTCACACAGAACGTATCTCATTCACACAGATTTGAGAATAATAGAGGAAATTCTGAACACACAAAAATGGAATTACTTCTTTTATCTCTTCACGTCTAGTCTAACCTTTAGAATGAAATGTTTCTGAAATATATAGAAACTGAGCACCGCCCTCTTCATCCTCGAAAGAGGGAAAACATAATTCTATTTTTAGTCTAATTCCTAAATTAACTCCAACAGCAAAACACCTGTCAATTATTTCAAACGAATTACATTCAGATAAAACTATCTACCCTATCATTCAGGATCCTACTCCTGTAGTAAATATCTGCTCCGTGAATTTAGAAACAACATTGTTGAGTCGTTATTTCCAACTGTCTTGATGCCTCTGTATCATGAGAGAAGGGGTCGAGAGGGGTACACGAGTGATAGCGAGGGGGTGGTGAAGAGTGCCAGGGATAGGTGGAGAATAAACGGGAAAGGTGGGGATAGGGGATGCAGAGTCACCATGCTAAACAAAGATATGCTCTTTACCCCATTTGCAATTTGATTACGAGGGGTGCTTTTGCCATTTACTCTTCCCTTATAAATGTCTTTAAGGCGTGTGAGTGTGGTCTAAGGGCATTGGGGTCCACAGGTGCCAGGATCCATTCTGAGGATGTTTATGGGTGATTGTATAAAATAAAATAAAAATAAAAAAGATATGTCGTCTCTACCCATGTGCAATCTGATTGTGAGTGATGCTTTCGCCATTTGTGCTTACTAATAGCTTTCCTTAATCTAGTTTAGCTCCTTCATTGAGAGATTGGATAATGCACGATACTTGGAATTTTAATGCCACCTTGGCGGTGTTATTGGTCTCATAACAAGATCTTAGGTGAAATCCTTAGGTAAGCTTCTTCAGGTCTAAGTATCAATGCTCTGGCTTCTGATATGCCCAAGTTTCTCGAGATTCTTCGTTAGATTTGGTAGTTCTAATCACTTATATAGTATTGGGTGCATTGTTTGCCCCCTTTTTCCGTGATCTTCCAATTTCAGATCCTTTTATTTTCTCATTCCATATAATTGCTTGTATTTTCAACTAGTTTACAATTTGATATGCTGCATTTTTGAAGTACACTTCTGACCTGGTAGTGTTGAAGGAGGTATTCTTTCCGCCCTTAAAAATGGCTTCATTTTGGGGCCATACAAGGCTTCCTTCCCACATAACAATTCTTACTAGTAGATTCCATGTTTTTATTTTTAGAGGTTTCCCTTGTACTAACCGTGGGTCAAATAGAGGAGATTTCTTAAAGCATTGTGCGCCCTAGAAGTTGGGTAGGTTACCCTCCACACAATTTTTTAACCACAATCAAGGAACGAGTGGGAATTGATTTTGCATCATTGATACAGTTCACACCATGAGGACCTTGCAATCCCCATTTTGACTAGGTTTATTTTTGCTAGGTTTTATTCTTGTTAGTGATTTTCCTGTAAAGATTACTCAGTAAAAGTAGACCTTTTGGAATACACTCCATCCACAGTTTCATCTATAGGAGGGCTCATACAAGGTTTCCCCCCTTACACGGAGTAATATCCTCTTCAATGTGTAACTTCTTTTCTCATCTTGTACCCCATTGGAGTTTGTCTTGTTTTTTTCTCACTTGGGGGTGTTGCTCTAGTTTTTCTTTAAGAACTTAGGCTTTTGTACTTTGCTTGGAACTCGAGAAATACTCCGTTTTCATCCTTTCCATGAGATGCTTTCACATAATAAAATCTCTGCAAGAGACTTGAGGTGCTTCATTGTCATCCATATTTTTGTAAGGGGCTAAATTCTAGATTAACACTAAAATAGTATTGATTTAAGAAGGATTAGTGTTGTTTGCATGCTTAACCATTTTGCTCCTCAACATTGTGAAAATAAGAATGAACTTTTATGAGTTTCATAATGAAATAGTGCGATAATGTGGGATGAAATAATGTCATTTTTGTGATTTTAAGGTTAATGCCACACCTATCACTTTTAATTGAACTGGTATCAATTATCCCCAATCTTGGGAAATGAAATAATCTGAGTTAAGGAACAGAGAAAGAGTTGCTGCTTCTTTCACCCATCAAACTCTTGTTTTTGATGAAGCTTCGAGTTCCTTCCGCGTACCCCAAGATCTGCCCACACAGAGATTCAATCTTCCATTGATAAAATTTGCTTCTATCTCCTCCTATAATAACGCCAGATTACAAGCCTTATCCAACCAAACTAGTAAAGCTTCTGCATGTGAATTTTCTACTCCTGTAAATGAGTCTTCTTCTGTACAATCTTCTTTTTCTAGTTTATCCGATTATGAACATAGAGGCCAACATGCTGCCTATCAAGCATGTCAGGAAATAAAACAAAAATTGATTCACCAACAGAAACAGAAACACAATGACCTACCTTCCTTAGGCATGTTCTCGGTCTTACCTTCCTTACAAATGATGTCACTCCCAAGAGAAGGAAGTAGTTTAGAAGTCATAAACTCTAGCCAAAGATCCTTTGTTCCTGGTAGAAATCTGCCTGAATTAGGATTCAGACAATATACAACCGATGGTCAGACAAAGAGAGAATTTCTTCCTTGTAAATCTTTTGCCCAAGACCAAACTGTTTCTGATGAAGTTAAGCTTGCAAATTGGGGAAATTTGCAACAAGTTCACACTGCCAGAAACATAGATGACATGGCACATGATCTTATTCTTTTGAAAAGACAATGTGCAGATCAACAAGAGCATCTAGTGAAAATTGAAACAAAGCTAGAACTGCTAGATCACTTACTTCATGATTCAACAGAAATCCGAATGGCCATAGAACAAGCCTCTCAAAAGCTTGAACGAAGATTAGCTGTCCTAGAAGATCTCTGGAGCAAAACAGAGAATCTTAAGAAAAAACAGTATGTGGTCCCAGACCATGTATTAAAAGCAGCAGCAAAAGGGCATGCTAAGAGTCATTGTTTAGGTCAGTTCAGTGTTCTGCTTGAAGATGAAAGGCGAGAATGGGATTTTGGTGAAAGCGATGCAGTCAGGGAGAATGTGGAAGAATGGATCAAAGAGTTTAAAGGTTTCAAACCTGCTTTAGATCCTAAATATTTGGTTAGTCTAAATGCATTAAATGATGAAGGATCTTCTAACCAAAGAAGACAGTTACCTCCTCTCCGCTTTGATACACATATGCCAGATGCTACCTCAGCTTCAGCCGCTCCTGCCAAAGTGTTCCACTTTGGTATCAATTCAATGAATGATATAATCTCCCAAATGCCTGAGCAACCTGTATTGAATATACAATGTCAATCCAGGGAAGACATTAGAAATGCAATCCAAATGCTTGCTCAGTGGACGTTGTATAAGAAACAACAAGACCCAAATCTCATAGGGCAAATGCTAGGAACCCAACTCATAGCAGGTTTATCTGGTCTAGCATATGAATGGTGGCGATAGTTGCCATAGGAAACAAGAAATGAAATGCTTGCTGCTGATGATGCAGATGAGCAAATTCTGAGTGTCCTAGGAAGAGAGTTTTATGGCCCTGAGGAGGGAGAAGATTATGATCACCTTGCTTCATTATTCATGTTTGCTCATCTTTGTGACTTAAGCAAGAGTGAAGAGTACTTTTGTTATATGCAAAAATTGTTAATTTCATCAGGAAAATCAGGTAACCCTGCATATTTACAACATTATCTCAGAAGCTATCCAGGACATGTCCCAGATGCTGTAGAGTAGGCTTTAAAGGATAAAAAGCTAGAACTGAGAAGCCTATCGCTTGCTCAACTTTATGCTCACATCATGGAAACATGGCAAGAACATTGCCTAGAGAAAAGGGTGAGCAAAGACTTTAAACGTCATCAGAAGATGTATTATGCTTCATTCTGCAAAGATGTTGCAGGAATGCTCGATTGGGGGTGTGGAGCACACAACCGAGGACATCTTGATCATCCTTCTTGCAAGTGTAAGAAGAAGAAAAATGGCTTTTACACCTCAGAACCAAGGTATCACCTAGATAAGCCCTATCACCACAAATCTAAGCACATGTATAAGAAGCACAGATATGATAAACCCTATTACAAGTCCAAATATAAAGCCAAACGCTATGTGAAGCGTCGGACTGAAAAAGGGAAGAAAAATGTCTGTTTTATTTGTGGGAAATCAGATCATTGGGTTGCTAAATGCCCAAAAAGAAAATCTCGGCCTCGGCTTGCTGCTTTATGTACTGATTTGGATCCCGCTTGGTGGGATTTATTTGAAGTTACTGTCAATTCGCCCAAGCCCTCGGGTGAAGTTGTATATCTACCTGATGATGATACTGATTCTTCTGATTCCTGTACAGATTTTGATTTTGAACCTCCTGTCTTAGCTAAATGTGATTCTCCTTCGTCCAGCTCATCCTCTGAGTCTGATTCCAGTTCAGATGCACATTTAGGGGGGTGTAGTAGCCTACCTGAGTTTGACTTTTCTCTGTATATGTTTTCTAGATTCCCTTCTAGATCTTCTTCTTTCCATATAGAGAAACAGATTGCTGACATTGATCTCCGACTTTCAATGATTCCTGTATACAGACACCTCGAAAGAACTGAATTAAGAGAAGAAAAGACCAGACTGCAAAAACAGCTTGAAACATTGAAATCTGACAAAGGTAAAAAGCCAATCTCTTCCCATCCTGAGTCTACCCATTATAACCCTGCTGAAATCTACCAAGATTATCCAGGTAACCATGAGGATAGACAAGCCCATAGAAGAGACAAAGAAAAGTTGTTGAGACTCCAGCTCAAAGAGAAACAAACTAAGCTCAAATCACTGATCAAAGAAATAGATGAATTGAAAAACATGCTATCTGCTTTTGTCCTTGAGAAAGATCAGTCTTCATATGAGGAACTGTCTAACCAAATAGAGAGAGCTTGTTTCAACCCTGAATGCAAGGAAGAGTCACCTTCGTCAACTCCTCAATCTCCGCAATCTCAAAGTACTAATCTGTTAGGTGCTCTATCTGGTCCCAAATTGTTCATATCTTTGCAGTTCTGACCTCCAGAGTTTAAAGCTTATTCTGTACAATGTTTAATTGATTCGGGGTGTCAGTTCAACCTTGCAAGAGGAAATGCCATTCCGCATTTTTATTGGGAAAAGAGTCGAGAGTTTGGCTCTACCATTGAAGGTTCCCCTATGTCATTGTCTGGTAAGGTCAAGCATTTCCTTGTACAGTTTTTCGGTGTAAAAAGTGATTTGTCTTTATTTAGATTAGATGTCTTAAAGGAAGATTGTGTATTAGGTTCAAAGTTTCTGCAAAAGGTCAGCCCATTTTCCATTGATACAAATAAAATGGTTTTCACTTGTACAGTCTTTGGAAAGTCAGTCCAGTTACCTTTAAGTTTCAGTCTTGTAAATAAATGCAAACCCATTCCAGTTGAGTCAGTCAGTACTGTCAAGTCAGTAAATTTAAATAAGATGGAATGCTGCATAGCATATGCAGAAGTTCATGGAGAGAAAGCCTTGGCAGAAATAAAAGAAAAAATTAAAAAAGATTGTTGCTCAGAGAGTCCCAATGCATTTTGGACTCGAGAGAAATATTTTGTTTCTCTACCTTTGGACCCACTTCAGAAAATAAAGCCCATGAAAGCTTCAGCTCGATTGATGAGTCCCTCTGAAAGGGAGTTCTGTTCAAAAGAAATTCAAGAGCTATTGCAAAAAGGCTTGATCGAGCCATCCAAGAGTTTGTGGGCATGCAGAGTGTTTGTCGTAAACAAACACTCGGAGCAGAAGAGAGGAAAGCCTCGCCTGGTAGTCAACTTCAAACCTCTCAATGCTGTTTTACAAAAGGTTAGATACCCACTGCCTGATAAATCTAGCTTGCTGCAGAAGATTGTAGGCTGCACTGTGTTCAGCAAGTTCGATCTTAAATCTGGGTTCTACCAAATTGGGATAGAAGCGAAGGATCGCTTCAAAACAGCCTTTGTTGTCCCTCATGGACAATATCAGTGGAAGGTTTTGCCTTTCGGAATTAATAATGCTCCATCAGAGTTCCAAAAAAGGATGGAGGATATCTTCAGAGACATCCCATGGCTTGTTGTCTTTATTGATGATATTTTAATCTGCTCAAAGAGTCTTCAAGATCATCTTAAGCATCTTCAGTTTTTCTATGATCTTGTTTTTAAACATGGTTTGGTCCTATCTGAATCAAAGATGGAAATAGGAAAAACAGAAATGAATTTCCTAGGTTTTCATATAAAAAAAGGACAAGTGATTCTGCAGCAACATGTGTTGCAGTATTTTGAGCATTTTCCAGATAAAATTTTAGATAAGACACAACTTCAGAGATTTCTGGGAAGTATGAATTACATAAGGCCCTTCTACAGAGGACAAGCAACAGACATCCACTGTCTGCAACAACGTCTGAAAAAGAATCATGTTGCTTGGTTGAATGAGATGACTTTGGCGGTTCAATCAATAAAGGCCAAAGTTAAAGAGTTACCAGCCCTTCATCTGCCACAGGGTATTGGTCAATTAATAATTGACACTGATGCTTCAAACACTACCTGGGGTGGTGTTCTGTTAGAAAAGATTGATGGTAGAGAGAATATATGTGGCTACGGATCAGGTTCCTTCAAAGCTGCTGAGCTTAATTATCCAAGTAGTCATAAAGAGATTCTTGCGGTGAAGAAAACTGTTCAGCATTTCATTTTGTTTTTAAAGCCTGTTAAGTTTATCATTAGAACAGATTTAAAGATAATGCCAGGGATATTTAAGAACGAAAACTTAATGGCAGAGAACAGTAGCAGAATCCTCAAATGGTTTATCTAGCTTTCAAATTTTGATTATGAAATTATTTATAAGCCAGGTTATCTTAATTCTCTTGCTGACATGCTTACTCGTGAGACTGTGCAGCCAAAAGAAGCAATCAGTTTGAAAATGTTTTCTGTTGGTTCAAGTTCCTCAGGTCAGAAAGAAGATAAGGGCAAAAGCCCAGCACCAGCAGAATATTCAGAACCCGACTATGTTAGGTTCGAGCCTCGAAACGCATTATTCATGAAGCCCTGTGATGAAAGTTTGTCCCCCAGTGACAGAAGAGAGCTTCTGGACTATGCAGATCGCCATGCCGCTGAGAAGTATCTCAGTCTGACCTTGATAAAACAGATCCAAATGAATCCTTGCAAACTGCACATCATGGAGCGGTGGGAGCGTTCGGCCTTCAGAGGATTTACTCAGGCCCGAGAAAAATTAAGAAGGTGCAGAGAGTTGTGGGTTGACTGCAATGATGAGAAAGAAGGTCCAATGTGGTATGTGGACATAGGTGAGGGAAACCTAACCTGGACCTCCTACAATTTGATTCTGCAGTTCTGCAGAGAACAAACAGCCATTGTAATCTGTGCTGACCCTGGTAATCTCAGAAATAAGAAGTGGTCTGGTTGGACCGAAATCCTTTTGGATAAATTCTGCCCCAGACTTGATTGGACCAATCGTCGTGCAAATTTTTTATTGCACATGGAAGCTGATATGCAGGTAGCGGATCAAAATAATTTATGGTTTAAATTTTTGCTACGACATCATGGAGGCCGTTACAGTCCGCTAGAACACATGGTTCATGTCACGCAGAAATATATCAAACGTGACCACAAAGGGAACCATCTTGGTACTAAAATACATCGGCGAACTTTACCTTTAGACCTTCGGGTTGAGTCTATGTTTGCCAATGAATTTATTGGTGAAAAGAATGAGGTCCTGCATGGATCGGATATTGAACAGTGCTTCAGCACTTGGTTATATCCTCCTCCTGAGTACAAAGAAGATGCTGCAGTGCCTGATGATTCCCGAGATGTTGACTTTCTACTTGAACAACGAGAGTTAGAAGAATGCCTCTATGCAGAGGATGGTTTTGATTGTGCTTGTGGCGGTCAGCCAGTGGGTCCTTCGGGTAATCCGGAGCTGTTTTGTGTTTGCCGTTCTGGCGAAGATTAAATGTAAATATTTATTTTCCTGTATTCAATAATTGAAGCCGTGGTGGGTCGGTAACAGTAGCTCCACAGTTGTTTTTGTCGGGATTAATTCCCTTGCTTTTGGGCCCTATATGTTGGCCATGATGTTTTGACAGATTCCTTTGTAGGCCATAGTTGTCGGCCACTTGTCTTGTCTGTCGGTTCGAGTCCCCACATGGCGCTGCCTTTAAGGGACGAGATAATAGTGGTGAGTCCCACCACTACCCCGGATTCCCTCCTTTTGACCGAATGGTACCTGTTTTCTGTAACCGGTATACCAAGTTTAAATCTCAATTTCAAAATATTTGTAATACCACTGACCTTCGTCACTTATTAATTCATCAAAACTATGAAGATGAAAATTTCTCTCCAATCTTTCCAAGCATAGAAATAAAATGACAAAGGAAATCAATTAATTCATTTTCATCTTTCTTAAAGTCATAAAAATAAAAGTTAGTTTCATTGGATGGTAAAATTGATTTTAAGTATTTGTAACTTTATTACTTAGATTTCATAATAACTTTAAAATTTTATGTTTGTGTTTTATCAATATGATTTACATGTAATTATCATAATGTAAGTTTTATCTATATTGATAAATCATTAATTTAAAAATAATTAAAATCCTAGTAATACATGTGGATAATGTTACCCATCACTTAGCTAATTGGATTACATGAATAATTACATCTTAATACTGAGCAATAAATGTGGCATGATTCTCCTCTTTCATGATCAACATGTTAACACTTTTATTGGGTTTTAGAATTTCTATATATATATATTTTGTATTTTAAATTTGTATGTGTATTTTTAAAATTCTTGTTTTTTTTTAATTCAAAATAAATTCAAAATTATTCTTTTAATGATTAAAATAAATATTTTGAAAAAAAAATTATTGATATTGATGATACGACTATATTAAGATAAATTCATTTTAAAATACTGTAAATTTTAGAGTTGATTTTAGGATTTTCTTTGTAACAATCCTAGTTTTTAAGTTTATGGTTTCAAATTATGGACCTCTGGTAGGTTTTTTTAGCAAAATTATGGGTTTTTAGAGTCATGATTGCAAAAGGTTGTAAATTAAATCTTGAAAAAAAGTTGCTACTAGTTTATTTAGACAATTCTGATTCTCATAATTTTGCTTAAACCCAGTCTCTCAATTTCACTAAACATGTTTTCCTTCAAATGCTTTAAGTTTATGTCAAAATGTTAAGTATTTAATCCACTAGTTCTTCGAATGCTCCATGATGGATATAGTTTGTAATCATTCCTTTGGTTGTATTGGAGGACTATGTTCAATCTACATTGGTTCGGATGTTCACTCTACATTGGTTTCAATCAATCATAAGATCTATAAGCAATAAACTATCAATTATAGGTCAATACAAATTTAACAAATTTTTAGTTTGTTGTCATTTTTATTTTGTAGAGATTATATCAATGGAGGTGTCATATATGTAGTGGCTCTCCTACCAACATAATGGTTGTATTGGAGGGCTATGTATATGTAGTGGCTCTCCTACTAATATAATAGTTGTATTGGAGGGCTATGTAATGTAAATGAAAATATATATTTGGATGTTCAGTCTACATTGGTTCCAATCGAGCATAATATCTATAGGCAATAAACTATCGGTTATAGGTCAATACAAGTTTAACAAATTTTTAGTTTGTTCTCCTTTTTATTTTGTAGAGATTATGTCAATGGGGGTGTCATATATGTAGTGGCTCTCCTACTAACATAAAGGTTGTTTGGTTGCAAAATGAATATGTATGCTTGCTCAATGTCCCCCTCTTCCTTTGTGCAACATATTGTGCGCATATGCATGTGATAATAAATAGTCCAAAGATGTTGTGTTTTTCGTCTTGGAATAGTTTCCAAGCCTAAAATATCATCTCTTGTGTTTTATCCCAAACTAATTGTGAGGTTAAGTCCGTAGCAATGTATAAGTCCCAACATAACCTTTATCTTAACGTGAAAGGGATGTCCAAATAGTGGCCCTCCTACTAACATAATGGTTGATTGATCACATGATGAGTATGCATGCTTGCTCGGCACCCCCCTCTAGATACATCATTTTTTGGCATCTTTGAATAGCTTGTACAACTTTAAAATCTCCTCTCATCTTGTGTGAAATCCCACATGGTTGTAGGTATAGTTTGCAACATCATATAAATGCCAACATGCCATGCTCTTAATATAGTAGTGGTCCTCGTACTAACATAAAGCAATTTAAAGCAATGAATTTGTGCAAAGAAGAAAACATGGAGGAGAGTCATTATGATATATATTCACCATAACTAGACATCAATTCAATTCTCATTTGCACATTACAATATCATTTTTTTCAACACATTTTGATTCTTAATATAATTTTTAAATGACAAGAGTACCAAATCAATTATGCATCAACTAGAGTTGAATTGTATTTAATTTTTGAAATTTTTTTTATCATAATTTTGAATTATAAAATTGACCGTGATTAATAAATTTCATATACAACATTATCGGTATTTGAATAAAAACAAAAATTATAGAAATAAGGGTGCCAAGGCAAGGGGAATGTGCCAAGTAGCGAATAACCAAGCAGAAATATATGCATTATTAGCAGGCTTAGAGCTTAGCATCTCTCATAGGATCTCCAAAGTCTTAATCTTAAGAGACTCCCTCCTAGTAATAACTTAGGCAAGGAATTAAGCTCGAAAAGACAAAGCTAACTTGGGACGACTTCAACGTTGAATTCAATACTTGCTTCAGCAGATCAATGGAGTGAATGTCATGCAAGTTCGTAGGTAGAACAATATGGAAGTAGACCATTTTGCAAATCAAGCGGTGGCACTTGAGAGAGTCCTAGTTATTAATGGGGGCCACCCCCAAAGAAAATGGCTCCCCTAATCTCCTTCATATCCCCTCTCTTTGCATTAATGGCACACTTGGTGGTTGGCATAGGCATGCATACCTATCGGACGAGCATTAATCCATAAGGCACGCAGACTGTTATGCTATTAATCTCCCACACGGGAAAGGTATCCAATATTTTCTTGGCGGTGGGTTATCAAGCGTTGGGTCGGGTTATCAAGCGTTGGGCCTCAACTATATGACTTTGATGATCGACAAGGTTACCACTAGTGGGAATTCTTTGCACAGGGATTCCTGTGTAGTAGTCGAAGGTGTTGGTGTAATAACAGTTGGTTTAGAAGGGAATGATTGGGCCAAGAGATATTAGGGACGTTGGCGTGGAACCTCAGGTACATCCTTAAGCTCCAATCTGTTGTTTTCACTTGTTTGTTGTGATGTTGATAAAATAGGCACTCTTGGAAATTGGGGTCTGGGTATTGAAATTTTGGAGAGAAATCCAGGTTCTCTGTGCATTATGGCCAACTCAAGGTGCTATCAGGGATCTTTATGTCCCACTGAACTGACTTAACTGTCAACTTGAGGGGGTAATAGTCGCTATGGAACAACTCTCATCCCACATTATGTAGGCAGATAATATATTTGATGACTTGGAGAATAAGGTAAGGGAGAAGACGAGTCAGCTAGAGAGGCTAACCATAGCCTCTAAAGCGCACCAAGAAATTATCATGGGGGGGAATCGTAGAATACTCCACTGAAAGGTTCCAAGGTGATGAACCTACTATGGTTTATATTGACATTTCAAGCTCTCATGAGCAAGAGGAGGGAAATCAAAACTTGGAAGAAGTCTATAGCGAGCAGGGCCCTACTTAACTTTCTTGGTTTATGTGTTTTTTTGTTAGTTTTTGCTTGAAAGTATTTAGTTTCTAGTACTATGCTAAACATGTTATAGGTAACTTAGTATATCACTTTGAAGAAGATTTTTTTGTTATTGTTGTACATGGACAAGAGCCATTATGTAGGCAAAACTAGATGTAATTTCGACTGTATTAATCAGCTTTCCGATACAAAATCATACCCCCCTGTCTCTTTATATATATATATATATTTTTTCCCAAGGAAAAAAACTTTTTATATTATCATCAAAGAGTGTCATGATTACATATGTATGCAAGCATACAGCTTTCGTAACAGTGCTGTGAGAGCATACTGTTCGAATGTAAAAATCTTCACTATAATAGTAAAGTGAGCATAAGAGTTCTGATTCATAGCAGAATCGGGTGTCTAGCAAGAGCAGTTTAGTTACAAAATTATCGGAGAGGATATGTCAATAAGTGCCCAAAAATGATCTTTTTGGAAAAAGAGAAATCATGCTGAAATGTGAGTAGATGCCTTTATTGAGTTTCAGTAAAGGGTCTATGAAAAAACTCATAGACTTCAGCCTCCCTGGATTCCACAATCTTCCATGTCCCGAACTCCATAGTCAGTCCTTGTTTGGATAATCGATCAACAGCAGTGTTTCTTTCCCTATACACATGCCGACATGTGATAGAGTCAAAGTGTGCCATGAGTCTGCAAACTTCTTCAAACAAAGTAACAAGGGAGACCATTCTGCATCTATGGATCTTGTTCACCCAGTTTATGACTATGAGAGAGTTACCAAAAATTTGAAGCTTTCTGCAATTTTTCTCCAGATCAAAGCACAACAAAAGTTTCAAGGCAAGGAGTTATGCAAAGTTGCTTGTGCCAGACCCTAGGCCCATTTGGATCTGGAAGTGATGATTTTGTGAGAGAAAAGAGTGTGGTTCCCCCACCATAGAGGTGATCTTGTGATGCACCATCAAAGTATGCCCAAGGGAGCGATGGATCAATCTGTTCTTCAGTGATGACGTGGATAGCAGGGGTATTTTTTTGCTGAGGGAAAAAGGAAAGAATGTCTAGGCCATGTTTTGCAATAATTTCTGAAAAAGAGGCTTTTTCCAGAAAGATGGCAGCGTTTCGGGCGAGCCAGATGCCCTAGATATGAATGAGAGGGAGGGCTTTGAGGTGAGTGTTTTGAATCGAGGAGGACCATGATTTCCAAGAATTCTCAATGGACTGACCTGTCTAGATAAAACTGTGACTTAATAAGGATCGTGTGTGGGACCAGACTTGTAAGGAGAAGGGGCAGAAAAGGAAGAGATGATTGGGGTTTTCCTCATTGTTTTTGCATAAAGGACACCATCCAGGACCTGCCAGCGGACGGTTCTTCATTCTATCCCATGTAGGGATTCTGTTTTCCAATCCACACCACATGAAAATTTTAGCCTTCATAGGGCATTTTAGTTTCCAGAGTCCGATTTGCCACCACTTAGGGATTAGTGGGAAAACTGTAGAACAGAGGCTTTGATAACCAGTTTTGGGAGTGTAACAACCATGCACATTTAGTTCCCAGATGAGCTCATCCGGAGAGTCTGAGAGTCGGATATGAGAGGCACGAAGGGCATTTGTGGATCTGTTCCATTCTGCCGTCCATTCGATTGGAAGATCTAGGTCTCTGAGACCTTTCCATCCCTGATTCCAGAAGTTTGTGGAGGCTGGATCAACAATTTGATTTAAGTGGAAGAGTCCAAAATTGTTTAGGAGCTGAATTAGTTGGGGCGGGAGAATGTGTTGGAGCTGGCTGCCTGGCCATGGATCTGGTCCAATTCGGACTTTTGTTCCATTCCCTACTTTCCATGAGAGGCCGCTGAGGATAAGTGGGAAAGCATTGCAGATTGCTTTCCAGATGATAGACCCCGATGGGGGTGCATTGTGTGCTGAGTTTCTAATCCAGTCCCAAATGGATAGTGGGGCAATGTATTTGTGGGATACAACCGTCACCCAAAGACATTTTGTTGAGATGAGTCTCCAACCAACTTTTGCTGCAAGTGCTTTTGCAAAGAGTGTTATGTTTTTGAGCCCCCAGCCTCCTAGAGATTTTGGGCGAGCGATTTGATCCCATTTTACCCAGGGGGTGACTTTTTGTTCCTTTTTCCCAGTCCAAAGGAAGCGAGAGCAGATTTTTCTTGTTCTTTCCAGAATGGATTTTGGGATCCATGCCAGGGCCATCCAATAGATAGGGATCGCTTCTAGGACAGATTTTACTAGTATTAAGCGCCCTGCTCTTGAAAGGCATCTGTTGCTCCAGACATTTATCCTACTTTCCAATTTCGCAATTAGCCAGAACCAGTCTTCCTTTTTGTAATTGTTTGGCTTCAGATTAAAGCCCAAATATTTGAGACCACCATCCAGGGGAGAGACAACAAAAGGGAAATAAACCTGGAGTCTGTTGATGGCTTCTTCTTCCAGATTGAAGGTGGTGATGGTGGACTTTTGTTCATTGAGCTTCATACCCGTGGCTTTGCAGAAGAGTTTCAGAATTTCTGAGAACGTCTCAGCTTCCCTGTGAGAGTCATTACAGAAAATAAGGATTTCATCTACAAAGAGCAGATGAGTGATTTTAAGGTTCTCAACAATTTTGATTCCTGTGAAGGCACCTCTGCTTTTGGCATCTAGAATGGCTCTACTCAGACCTTCAGCCACCAAGAGGAAAATGAGAGGTGAGAGCGGGCACCCTTGGAGAAGGCCTCTTTCAGAGTGGAAGAATGGAGTGGGGGACCCATTAATTAGGACCGAAAAGGAGGCAGTGGAGATGCAGACAAAAATCCATTTGATAAAGGGATAGTTGAAACCTAAGTGAGTGAGCAAGAGCCTAAGGTAGAGCCAGCTTACCCTGTCGAAAGCTTTTGAAAGATCAATTTTGAGAATGGCCCCTTTAGATTTCTTGACTTTGAGGCTGTGCATTCCTTCCTGGGCAACTCCGATTGCTTCGTGAATTTGTCTATTCTCTAGAAATCCAAACTGCTCGGGTGAGATGATTTTTGAGAGAACCTTCTTGAATCTTTGAGCAATCACCTTTGCAACCACTTTGTAGGTAATAGTGAAATGGGTTTGTAGTCCTCTAGACTAAGAGAATTTTATTTTTTAGGGATGAGTGCTATGAAAGTCGAATTTAGTGGAGGGTGTATATGGCCATTTACCCGAGATTCTTCCACCAGATGAAGTAGGTCAGGCCCAATGATGTCATAAGCTGCCAGAAAGAATTCAATGGTCCATCCATCCAACCTCGGGCTTTTGTCCTTTTGAAAGCTGTGAAGAGTTGTTTTGAGTTCCACTTCGGTAACCTCTTCAAAAAGCTCTGAGTTGTCTTCAGTAGTGATTTTTGAGGGAAAGAGGTGGGAGATCTGAACAACTTCTGCGATGGAGGCCTGTTGTTCAGCTTTGAAGAGTCCTGCAAAGAAAGCGGTGCTAGTCTCGGCCAGGTCTTCGAAATTGGAGACCCTTTCATTTCTGTTATTCTACAGTTCCCAAATTGTATTGTGTTGTTTCCTCCCCTTAGCATAGGCTTGGAAGAATTTGGTGTTGTCGTCCCCACTAGTCATCCAAGTTGCTCTGCTCTTGAGCCTCCATAATTCCTCTCGTTCTTTTAGAATTTCGGTTCTGTTGGATTCTAGGGAGAGCAGTTTTTCCTTATATGCCTGGTTGAGGAAGCCTCCCCCCTCGCTGCTTTGAAGCTCAACCAGCTCAGCTTCAATCTGGAGGATGGCCCGATCATCCACAAGCTTTTTCTCTTTTGCCCAAGCCTTCAAAAGTCCCTTTATTCTAGAGAGATTCTGAGCAAAATGTGTGCCGACGTGATTGCCAAGTTCTGCTCCAAAAGGGATCCAATTGTTGTGGATGAGTTCAAGGACTTCTGCTTCTTTAAGCCATGCTTCACAAAATTTAAAAGGACTTGGTGGCTTGTTAGGGTTTTTGAGGATTTCCAGGCAGAGAGGGAGATGGTCAGAATCTCCACCAGTGTCCACCCATTGTTTGAATAGAAAGTCTCGATCCAGAAGGCCTTCAGCCAGAAGGAATCTGTTGAGTCTCTTAGCAATTCTTTCTTCCCCTAGTCTTCGATTCGTCCATGTAGGCAAATATTTTATGGGTCGAGATCCACCATCTGAATGTTCTGGAGGAGGTTGATGAAATAGTTTGCCATAGAATCTAATCTTGCTCTCGCACCCCAAACTTCATGAGTACCCAAAGTGAAATTGAGGTCTCCACCAATTACTGTATCTTCTAACCTTACCAGGGGGGAGGTTTGGATGGTCTCCCAGAAATCAAATCTATCTGTGTAAGGGCCATAGATATTGATGATATTTAGAGAAAGAGCAGCCTCCGCCCAAAAAACCTGTATACCCATGCCAAAATGGGCACCCCAAGAGTTTGTGAGCTTAATAGTGGAGTGGTTCCACCCAATTTCCAAACCGCCAGAATGACCTCTGACACTTTGAGCGAGGAAGGAGAAAGATGATGAGATAGAGGATAGAATAGAAGAAACTTCAAGTTCAGAGCCGAAAGTTTCTTGAAGGAGGATAACATCTGGTTTGAGGACTAGGAGCATCCTCTTGAGGGCAAGTTTTTTCTGGGTACTTGCCAGACCCCTGCAGTTGTAGGAGAGGAGTTTCATTGGGAAACCCCTGCGGGGGCTTTTGTTGCTCTAAGTGCCCCAATGATTGTTTTCTGTTTTCCATTTTCCTGGTCTCAAAGAGCCTTTTGCTGAGCAAAAGAGAGGTGAGAGGGTCGTCCTTTTCCTTTTTTTTCGAAGTAAGTGTTGGGTTTTGTCCTAATCCAGGGATGATGGGGGGAGGGTCAGGCAAGGATGGAATGTCTCTTGTCCTGAGATGAAAACAAATTGTGGAGGATGTGGCTGAGGTGTCCGGGGAGGAGGAGAGTGTTGGGGGAGAGAAAATAGGGAGGGAAGGTTGCTTTGAGGCTTTGGGGGAGGGGGGGAAAGATCCTTTATTGTTGAGTGTGGAGGGGAGGGTGGGGGATCAGAGACGGGGGGGAGAAGAATCTATAATATGCATAGAAAGCAATTGAGTGTTTAGAAGAGAGACTGGAGCAGTACCTGGGGAGGTCGGGGCTTGAAGAAGAGTGTGGTCCTGATCTGATGCTGTAGGAGTGAGCTGGGGAGAATTAGCAGACGACAGCTGAATCGGTTCATCTGGAGCAGTAGTGTGGTTGAGTCCCGAGGGTACTGTAGATGCCCTTTTGTTTTCTTGAACCGGTTTATCCTGTGCCATCCATCGTTTGCGTGTGTGTTCCTACAAAAGCCCTAGTTTATAGTTGCAAGCAATATGTCCCGTTTCGTGGCAACGGTGGCACCATAAGGGTATTCCTTCATAGGCTAGAATCTGTCTTCTGATAGTGGAGCCCCGAAGTAGATTTATATGAGCCCGGAGTTCTGTCCTTATGTTTAGGGAGACCAAAATTCATGCAACCTTTCGGATCCGGGTCTGCTGGTAGGAGAGATCAACCTCCAGAAAAACCCCCAAGACATTTCCAAGGTCGCGCAAGGAAGTTGGATTCCAAAACTACCAGGGTAGGCCAGGAAGTCGTACCCAAACCGGAAGGGTA
This sequence comes from Larix kaempferi, assembly GCA_027924585.1. Taxonomy (NCBI): domain Eukaryota; kingdom Viridiplantae; phylum Streptophyta; class Pinopsida; order Pinales; family Pinaceae; genus Larix; species Larix kaempferi. The sequence goes on along the minus strand of BSBM01002130.1, from coordinate 60,347 downwards.
TCAAGTTTTTCACAGTCAACGTCAAAAAGCGGCGTCCAATATTTGAGCATGATGGGAATTGACCCATAGCTCCAATGTTGTATCAGTATCGAGTCCACATCTTCAACACTGTTGAAAAAGAAGCCAAACCAGGCTTTGGATAGAGTGTTGATTTCAGGTTCAGACTGGATATGGCCCATCCAGTTTCTCCAAACCCAGGTGTCCATTTCATTGGGAGTGGGATTACGGCCACGAATTTTTCCGACCAAAGTTCGCTCTGCCATGGGACCAACTTCCTCGAGTGAAATATTGACTCCGCAGACTAGATTCAATGGGCTTCCCGTCGGAGTAAGACATTTGTTTTTCCGTTTTCTGAGAGGAAAATTTATTTCGTTGCTATTGCCCGCCAAAATGTCCGCTCGATCATCTCCACTGTTGTTGTCCGAACCAGTCGTAGGAGGGGAGCCGTGGAAATCCTCCAAGTGTAGGAGGGATGCTATGAAACCCTCGAAACTGTGTAATTCCGCGCAATCCGGAGACGACTTAGAATGCTGGAGTGTTTGGTCGGGTCGGGTTCCAAGCCAACCTGCTTCCTGCATTTCCAGATCGGCGAGCCATGTTTGTTCAAGCGGCGGAAGGGATGTCTATAGGTGGGCAGAGCTGGTGTCTGGGAGAAGAAAGTTGGGGTCTGAGGTTGCGATGAAAGGTTCTAAAACAAAAAGTGAAAGGGGGGGAGAAAGGGAGGTGGTGCCAGGATCCTGGATCAAGGGAGGAACTGCTAGCGGTGACCATGGCATGTGCGTTTTGGGGGTTGGGAAAGCGGGAGTGGGATCTTCCAAAACCCTAGCTTCCATTCTTCTAGGGGAGGGTTGACAGGTTCCAGCCGTCAGCGAGGAAAGATCAGCGTCGGGATCTATGAGGGAGGTAGTTAACAGGGAGGTGAAAACAGTGACGTGCTGCCATGGATCGTCCGAAAAATCCAAGAGCTCCTCCTCAAAATCCATGTGACCAGGGCTGGAGAGCGGGTGTGAAAGGGGAAGGAGTCATTCGGGTTGATGGGAAAGATCGGGGACTACAGGTTTGACCCCCTAGGCTAGTGGAGCTGCAGAAAGTGTCCATCCCGAAGACTTCGCTCCTTTGCTCCATCACGACCCAGCTCAATAAAAGGTTATTATCATAATCATCAAACAAACTCTCTAATTACATATTCTAACTACATATAACACACCATGAAAACTAAGCTATTTATTGAAAAAAAAATAAAAAGACAACTATTTTGTAAGGACATATATGAAATGTATACACATATACAATGTTAACAATATTTTTTTATTAACTTAAAATATAACTTTACTATGTCTTTAAAATGTATGGAAACATATATAAAATATATATACCCCATGTATGAATAATTAGTAACATAAATTAGCATTATGTATATAAAGTTGGTAATTTTTTATAAAGAAAATAGAGATATTTTTTTAATGAATTTTTTTTTTTTTTTTTTGTAACTAGGGGATTCGAAAACTGGAGTTGGGCTGGTACTCGCGTGACACGGGGTCCAGGGATCCAATCTCGCTACCACTATACCCCTAGGTGCAATCACAATGCCTGAACCATGCGCACGTGTAAGATTGGGGGGATTTGGACACATGACCTTCCATTTACAACTTCACATCTTAACCAACTGCCCCCCATGGACGATGAAATTAAATATATTTATATTTTAATATTATATTTCAATTAAATTATTAAAAATTATATTATTACATAAAAAAATATTAATTTTAATATAAATTATCTTAAAAATAACTTCAAAGTAATATTCACATTAAAGTTTTATTAATATAAAAATTATCTTGATATATAAGATCACTTTAGAAGTTGATGTATGAACATTTTGTCACACTCACCCAAATATGAATATCATCAACAATTTTTCTATGCTTTCTATAGCATATTTTATAAACCTCTTTACTTTTCTCATATTTATAATAATTAAAAAAAATCTTTACTATAACATATCTCTATATAACATTAAAAATTTATTCGACAACGCCAAAAGAAAATTAACTATGATGTGGGACCAAATATGAAAACAAAATGTCATCTCACTAAACAATGTCCATCACTGCCAAATACTGTCTCTGTTTCATCTGGTTGGCATTGAATTATAACATTTTAACTGCTGATAATTATATTAGCCGACGTGGTATGAGTCTGAATGTTTGTTCACTCTGTTTGCGTGATGCCGAGTCAGTGGATCATCTTTTTGTTAATGGTTAGATCACCTTACAGATTTGGTGTGCTATCTCGGATCGGTGGGTATCGACTTCTGCTGGAATCAGAGCACTCTGGAAACGGTTATTTCCAGGTGGTATCACTGACGCGGGGACTTCATTTCTTTCCCTATTTTATTTATCTGAGGATTGTGGAAACTAGGGAATCGGATCCTGTTTGATGGTTTCGTTTACAACTTTGCTAGTTCTGTAACTTTTATTAAGCAGATCCTTTCAGGTGCAATTGTCATAAAGCCACTATATAAAGTTAAGACTTATCATTCTCCCCATATTGTGGGTTCGGATCCTTTAAAATTCCTTGATGGTGCAGAACAGAACGGTATTTGCAAGGCAGGATGTCCTTTTATCATTTCAAGTGATTGCTATTATGAGCTCTCTTTGGGATGTGGTATGGGTAGTAACTATTATGAGCTCTCTTTGGGATGTGGTATGGGTAGTAACTTTAGAGCAAAACTTTTGGCACTTTGGGGACTTTTATCATTCTTCATTTCAAAGAACATCTCCAAAATGCAGATCCTTGGGACTTAACTGCGATTATGACTGAATCCTAGACAAGAGACTACTTAGTGGCCTCTTTTGAGCATTGGAAAAAGAGAATTTCCTCTCTACTTCACCAGTTTGACAACTACCATATTCAACATATCTCTCGGAATTATAACCAAAGGGCAGATAACCTCTCCAAGAAAGGATTAAGACTGGAAGATGGCTTTCTCCAGGTTACCTACTTTGTTGATCAGCGGCCAAGGGAGGAAGGCCACTACATGATATATTAACTCTGTTTTTGCACATATTTTTGCTGTCGTATCTTGGGTTTTAAAAGATTTGATACACAATTACATATTTTTGCTGTCCTATCTTGGGTTTTAAAAGATTTGATACACAATGATAATTGTAGACAATTGTAGAATTTTGAAAATTATATGTAAAAATTATGTAAACGGCAGAGTCTACAGAATTATATAGATGTAAACGGCAGAGTCTACAGAATTATATAGACAATTGTAATGTTGTTCAGACCATAATAGATTATAGCTGTCATGAATGAAAGCACAGATACTCCAAGGAATATATTGTAAATTTTTTTGATTTACTTCATAAATAACAAGAAAGGTATTTTTAGGTTGAAAAAAAAATGCCCATCAGATATTAAGGAATATATCTTTATAGAGCACAATAAAAAGATGAAAAACAAGACATTTTTTCTGTATCTAAAAAATATTGTCTTTGATATCATCACATATATCATCACTAATAAGGAAATTTTTGATAAAGGTGTTAAATAAGTATCTCCTAGCAGTGTATTTAATGCTGTTGCGAGATTATAAAAAATTAAAAAAAAACAAGTTTCCAAAAAACTAACATGGACTACAATCTGATGTGAGTAGAAAACTTCAGTAAAGAGAAATCTCTTTAGGAAAATGCAGGAAATGGGAATGCCAAATGCATTTAAGCTCTTTGGGAAAATGCAGGAAATGGGGAATGCCAAGAACGGGTTGGAAATAAGAAGAAACTTTCAATGTAAATATTATTATCTTTTTCGCTATTGGTTTCTCTTTGATGATTATGCTTTTCCATTTGCCTTAGGGTTTCGTGGGTTGGAAGGGTTAGAAAAAATGGTAATCAAAATGCCGGAAACCACTGGGAAAGAACCTTGATAGTTTCCTGAAATGGCCAAAAACCATTGAGGCTTTCCGGGCACTTAGGAAACATCCCAGAAATGGATTCTGACATGCGGAGGCCTTTGAGAAGCCGAAAATCATAAATGCCTTCCAGACTGACTAGAAATGATTTCCACAAAAAATAGCTCAGAGATGTGCTCTGAAAGTATGATAGATTTCATCGGCACAATGCAGCAAGAATCAAAAGTCAATTTCCTTAAAAAAAGTTTAATCCAGTATAAGACCCGCGTGATCAGGTTTTTTCGACCAAAGACAACCTAAACAACTAGACAGATTCGTGGTAACATACGGCAAATGTCCTCCAAATTGGAATGACTTAGTCGATTATGCTATGTTTTAGGAATAAATTAGTGGAAGTTCACCACGGCTAGCCCAGGTTTGATATCCAGTGCACCCCAGTACCCATTCTATCTTGGAATCCACGAAGCAATGCGCTCCAGGAGTCTCGATCCCACTCCAGATAAAAAATGAGGGTTTCAGTTATAAAAAAGACTGGAAATAACTTAGAAAATGTTCCTGTGAGGTTTTCATTTAGTTGTCCATGGAACTGTCAGTGGGCATCTCTTGCTGCATAGATCCTGAGCAGGACACCATATACGGAACATTCTTCTCACAAATCAGTCACACAGAGTAGAATAATGAAGCCTATGACAGCCACTCTGTAAGACTCCACCTTCCTATCTTAATAAGTTGTAGACAGTTCCTTTCCCCACCTTTCATACAAACGAATATTCCCACATCACATGATTAAAAAAATATTCCAAATGGAACCTAAACTTTGGATTTAGATTCTCTTGAGTTCAGGCTAGCTCTTCTCACGTATGTTGGATTTAGATTCTCTTGATGTGCTGTTTATTATTAGTAATCAAATATAAAAAGTAATCTTTTGAAGAAAATAAATATCCAAACGAGACAGCAGTTAGCAACAGTTTTTAATGAACCTATACCTACAACTATATTCTCAGTCTTGTTTCAGAGTCATCCCTTCAATCCCGAAAATGGCATTTATCTTTCGGTGTACTGTAATTATTTCTTGACTGACAATTTATTAAATAGACAAGCCATGACACTACTTCACTGTATTGGTGAAAACAATTAGTCTTTTGAGTCCAATGACGTAAGATATACCATGTTGCAGAATGCATGTTATGTGAAACCACCCTGTGTTGTTGGAAAAGGAAATGCTAGTATAACATTGTGCCTGAAACTTGATTGAATCATAGAAAAAACCAGAAATCAAAGGAATGGCATAATTGAGACTAGTGTGCAAAGCTCCCATATTTTCTAAGAGTCTCTAGTCAACATTGACTCTTCTGCATTCTTACTAGAATTTTACTGTAGTCAATTGGCCTGTCTTACTTATGCTATCAAATTGACGCAAAATACAAATCAATTGTCCCTGAAATATTTTACCAGAAGATAACCTTAAGCAAATTGATAAAATGAAATTTGTTTACCTTCTTACAAATTAGCCATATACGTCCTATGAACCTCAATGCTGAATACATTAGTTGATCACAAAGCAGAATGTATAACACCTTTAACAACTAGGTAGATGGATCAACAATTAGAAATGTAGGCATTAAACTGACTAGGATCCTGCTGCTACCGGCAACTTCTGACAGAAAAAGTTATGAACAACATGATCCTCCTCTGAGCCAACACTCTTCCTAAGTTTATCAAGTGTTGCCGCTACATCTTTTGCCTCCTCTCTCAAGTGCTCCAAAGTCTTTAACAATTCCTCTGACTTCTTCACATTCTCCCCAGAAACAATGTTACCTACACCCCTGCATGTTTTGATACAAACTTCAGCAAAGGAATGAGAGTCTTTTCCTGGTTGGTTGAACTTAGACTCTTGTTGCAGTTTCGTCCTTTGCATATTGCTGATCCGATCCTCTGCAGTGTGACGTAGACAACTGTTCTGATCCTTACAATCAAAAGACTCATCCCTTTCATCGTCTGTATCTGAAGTCTCTGAACCTCTTTTGTAATACCAGTTCTTCACATTTATAGAATTCTTACTTTCTTCCATTTTGTTTCTTCTCCTAATGCCAGAGTCACGAAAAACTCCATATTGTGTATCATGCTTACTCTCTGCTTTCAGTTTCTGCAGTAGCCCATCCAAGTTTCTTGGTACTTTGGACGGTTCCCTGCAGAATGCTAGACGTTCCCTGAGGATTTCCTTCAGGTCTTTACTAAAGATATTTCTCTTGATTTCAGCTAAAGGAACCTTATTTCCCAATGGTTCTTCATAGATTGGGGTTTCACGCTTCTCTCCTCTGAAACGGCTTCTTGCTTCAGATGTGGAAGCATTTCTGGATTGGTTATACCAGAGGAACCCGTCTTCTGAATCCTCGAAAATGGGAATATCTGAGCTTCCTTTCCTCTCCACAGGTACTCTCAGATGTGGGTAGCTGGGAAACTGGCATTCACTTGCCTGAAATGTTGGTAACTCTTTTCTGTCAACTCTACTCGACTGGAAAGTATTATTCATAACCTGGAGTTCCTCCTTGAATCTTGCTCGTCTGTCTTGCCAGGCTTGAGCTGTGGAATCAACTCTTGCTCTAGCTCTCTCACGGAACATTTGAAGTTTTTCCTCATCAGACATTATTTTAGAATTATTACCATCTTTCTTCACAAAAAGTCTGGATGTTTTTGAATGACTCTGTCCAAGCTGAACTTCACCAGAAGCAGATGATGTCCTCTGTACCATATGTTGGCATTTCTTACACAAAACTTTTGATCTTTCAACATTGTATACTGCTCGTTTTCTCTTGTCTGAAAGACATGCATAAGCCTGCAAGAGCTCAAGACAGTTGAGGTTATTGTTAGGAATATCTACTCCTCAAGTTCTATCCTTTCTCAATATGCTCCATTCATCATAGTTTCAGACATTATACGATGAATTTCGATCAACAATTTGAATACAAGTAGTATCTGCATTGATGCCAAGAATACTTATAAACTGAACAGAGAACCGATAAGCATTACAGATACTGGTTTCAAAACCAAGGCTAAACATAAGGTCATGAAAATTAGTGCTACTAAATGAAGACACTTCCTTTGGTTGGAAAGGTTATAAATATAGAACTTTTTTCGGCCAATCATGGTCATCTATGGATATGATGTTATGCAGAATTGTTTGCTAGATACTCGTGAAAACAAAGAAAAAATTGGAAAAAAAAATGCATATATGTTACTAAAGGACAAAACAAGCACAATTAAACTATTATAAATAAAAAGGATATTTTAAACACAATTGGCTGCATCAAGTTAGAGGATACCTCCTGGGCATGAGGTAAAACTGCAACTGGGTATAGTATCTTGGCTTCATGTATGGAGTTGAATCCTGGTGGATACTTGATACACATGAGTCCATGACCTCTACCTAGCCTCAACAATGAGGGAGAACAGGGGACACTGAGTATGTTGGATTTTGTGCAACTTCGGAAGACATTATTATTGTACTTTCAAAGTACTTGATTGTAACTCCTAAGGGAGATAAACTTAATGTAATTATTTATGTAAACACATGAAATAATCAATGTAAACCTTGGGGTGAAAAGAAGCAAAAGAAAATATTAAAAATTAAATTATTAATTGCCCCCAAGTGAAGTCGGCTCAGTTAGGGATTTTTCATGTTTGCACTTGTATAAATAGAGGTAAAGTGCACCTCATTATTCACTCACTCATTCAAGTGAAGTTCGCATCACCCAGAGAGAGAGAAGTTCACACTTGCTGGAGAAGGAAGTTGTTTTGGGGTTTCTACTTGCGGAAAGCATTTCCACCTTTTCTGTTTTATCTTTGTACTTTGATCTCGGGATTATCATCTCTATACGAAGGTTGCTGGGTTTTCTCTCGTTTGGGAAACCCTAGGATAAACTCTGTTGTTATGTTTTGTGCTTTGTCTTTCTTCTAGTGATCTTGTTTATGCATTTGAATTATTATGCTATGAATGTATGAAATTTAACATGGTATCAGAGCAGTTCTAGAAGTAACCATTGCCAGAGCAGTTCTTCTGAAGTCTTCACCCAACATTTTGGAGAAAAAGAGCCTTAGGAATTTCGTTTTTGGGAAAGCGCATCTTTTGGTGAAGACAGAAGTCAATTCCAAGAATTTTCAATTTTTGACCTATCTTTGCAGCTTGAGCAGAAATTAGGGTTTCAGTTTTGACCTACTTCTCTCCACAAATTTGGACTAGCCCTACCTCAATTCAACTCGCGCATCTACCTGTGGTTTCAGTTTTTCAAATTATCAACTTTCATTTTTGACCTAGCTCCTGCTAGGGTTTCTGAACTAGATCTACAGTCAAGATGATTGGTATGAAGGTTGAAGATCGTTTGGAAGGATCTTCCAACTTTATCTCTTAGAAGTCTAGGGCCCTTCTACTCTTAGAAGAAAATGATCTCTTACAATATGTAAATGAGGTCCCTGAACCAGAAGCTGAAGAGGACAAAGAGGATAAATCCCGATGGAGGAAGAATGATGCTAAAGCAAGAAGGATTCTTGTCGATTCAGTAAGAGACCACTTGGTTCCACAAATCTCAGGAAAGAAGAATGCTAGGAAAATGTTCAAGACCATTATGAAGATGCTTGAACACACTAGCATCAATGTCTCCATCACATTGAGGAACCAACTTTCAAATATGAAGATATCCAAGTTAGAATCCATTGCCTCATACTTCATGAGGATCACAAAACTAAGAGACAAGCTTAGCACCAGTGGAGATTCCATTGATGATAAGGAGCTTGTCATCACCACTCTGAATGGTCTTCCACCATCATGGGAGTCCTTTATCCAAAGCATAAGTGGTAGATCCAAACTACCAAAGTTTGATAAGCTTTGGGCAGATTGCACTAAGGAGGAGACAACGATTGCAGCACATCAAAGACTCCATGGCACTCAACCTGAGGAGAACCAAGCTTTTGTTTCCCATGCCAAGAAGGGTAAAGGAAAAGGTAAGAAGTTCCATAAACACAAGCACCAAGAAAGGAGATTAAGTGCCTGCCAAGACCAAAAGAAGAAGAGGGATATGTCTCAAGTTCAATGCTATAGGTGCATAAAGTATGGACAGTACGCCCTAGGCTGCGGGGAATCGCTCTACCCCCCTCCGCTTCACTCCCAATTCGCGATCCCAGAGGAATCGATCCCGGAATCGCGATTCCTCATCGATTCCTCCTGGGATCGATTTCGAAATTCGCGATTCCGAGGGTGAAAAAAAGATCCCTGGAATTTCAGGAATCGCCGGAATCGACGCTTCCAGACTGATTCCGCATTAATTCCTGAGCGATCTTGGGCAAAAAAAATTGCTCCCGAAATCGCTCCCTGACTGATTCCGCGGGCTTGCTGGACTTGATGAGGATTTTTCTCATTTTTGCATTTTTTTTGTCGTTTAGGGATTGGCTAGGGTTAATTTGGGCAAATAAAGTCTATTGGACTCCATTTGGACTCATTCTATTCCTCATTTCATTGATTTCACTTCTCTTGCTAGGGCTTTGAGTGCGTTTGCTAGTTGTTTGAGAGCAAATTTGTGGGAGCTTGGAGGGGAGATTGAAGGATTCTATTTGTGAGAGCTTGGAAGGGAGATTGAAGGCTTCCATAGAGACATTCAACCACCATTGAAGAGCTAAAAGGTAGGCTCTAAAAACCCAATCTTTGTTTGTTTTTGAAAAAATATTTCACTATGTTAAAAAATTTAAACCTTGCAATGTTCTCTTCTCCTACTCTTTCCAATTTCTTCTTCTCCATCATTCTATTGCAAGCAACAAGTGACTCTCATCTTGAATCAAGAAACATGATGGGTATGTGGTTTTGGCTTTTCGTTCCACCTCTTCTCATTATGATGGTGTTGGGAAGTAGATATGGCGGTGGTAGTGATGAGGGGGAAGAGGTAGAGAGTGACACATACCATGGAGAAGAGGAGGAAGGGGAAGAGAGTGATGATGATGAGAATGAAAGTGATTAGGGGCAAAAACAAAAAGACACAACACCTTTGTGGAAGTATGTGACAAGGCTTGGGGGAGGGAGAGGGGGTGGAACCACAAAGTTTATATGCCCCCATTGTAATAAAACTTACACAAGTTCATATACCTGGGTGAGAAAGCATTTGTGTGGGATTATGCCATGCGATCAAGGTAAGGCTACTGGAGTCAAAACTTGTGACAAAGTGCCACCTAAAGAGAGAAACAAATACAAGATGGAAGAAGAGGCCGTTCAACACCATTCCAAGAGATCAAGGGTTGAATCCGAATCCTCACAGAGAATGTTTGGTAGTGGAACTGGATCATCATCGACTCGATCTAGACCCTCATCTCCCCATGGTAGTGGAATCTTGCCTATGCGAAGAACATTATCGGATTTCCTTCACCAAGTTTGTAGAGATGATGTGGATTCAAAAGTTTATAGGTTTCTTTATGCATGTGGTGTGCCATTCAATGTTCTTCACTCACCATATTGGCATGAAATGGTACAAGCCATCAATGGTGCCCCTAAAGGATACAGAAGCCCTAGGTATGACAAAGCTAGAACTGTGGGACTGGACAGGGAAAGAGCCAAAATCAATGGTGCTCTTGGAAAGTTTACAAATGATTGGTCCAACTATGGCGTATCCATTGTATCTGATGGGTGGACAAATGTTAAAGGCAAGTCATTGATAAATATTCTTGGCGTTTCTACTAGCGGTGCGATCTTCCTTTCAGTCCATGACTACTTAGCTCGCTACAAGACCGGTATTAATATTGCACAACCTTTACTTAAAACCATTCAGGAGATTGGGCCATACAATGTCATTCAAGTCATCACTGATAATGCTGCTAATTGTAAGGCAGCAGGAGTAATCATTGAGGATAAGTATCCCAACATACTTTGGTCAGGGTGTTTGGTTCACATATTGAACCTTTTGATGCATGATGTTATTAAGATGAAGGACCCTAATTCCCGATGGATTGGTGCCTTGTACAAGAGAGGTGAGAAAATGATCAAATTTATTACCAATCATAGCATGGCCTGTTGATTTTTCTGAGCAACATCGAGTGCCATTCTCTGGGAGAATGGAGGCACCTGGTCAGTTACCAGGATATTGACCCAGTCTGGGACTGGAAGCTCAGCTTGGGGCTGAGAGCCATTCTATGGGAGAATGGAGGCACCTGGTCAGTTACCAGGATATTGATCTAGTCTGGGACTAGAAGCTCAGCTTGAGGCTGAGAGCCATTCTCTGGGAGAATGGAGGCACCTGGTCAGTTACCAGGATTTCACTGTAAGCCCTAGACCGGGTCTAGGCAAGTGATGTACTCCTCCCCTTGATCTATGGGCTATGGGACCTTCTCAAGGAACTGATCAACCCTTGTTGAAATACCTAGCACTTGATCTTGGTGGCAATAGGAGGGTGAAGTAAAGCAATTAATAATTTCTCCTTATGATGATGCACTTGGAGTGGACATGAATGGATTGTTGAAGACCTTGAAGAACACCTGGATGACTTATTGTGAAACACTTGAAGAACCATGAAACCCAATCATAACTTGGCTTGGTCCCCACCAATTGAAGGAAATAAAAATAAAATATATAAAGTTGGAGGTCGGCCTCAAATGAAAGAAAATAAAAATAAAATATATAAATTGCAGGTCGGCCTGAAATAAAAGAAAATAAAAAATACATAAAGTCTCAGGTCGGCCCCATTATGTGGAATTATTTTGACACTCGTTTCACTATAAATAAGGAAGAAAATTTCTTATTTTTATCCCATCGATTTAGCATACATCTGCTCTGCTCTTTTAGATCAACTCGTGGGTAATTGTTTGTCTGCTGGTTCTTACTCCTTGAAGAAGTTACAGCTCCACTCTTTTTGTGATTACTCTCTTTACTGCTGATTTAAAGTACCCTATCTCAGCTAGGGTTTGCTGCTGCCACCCGAATTCTATTTTGAAGTTTTCTACAGTGTATATCAGCCCTGCTAGGGCCCTCATCTAAGCACCCAAGCCCAGCTAGGGCAATTATCTGTGCACCTGAGTTTTGTCAGGGTCTGTCCCTGAGTTCGGCAGCCCTATTAGGGCATTCACAACCTACAGCAGGTCACGGCAGCCCTGGAAAAGGTGTGGACAAGTCACTACATCCCAGCAGAAGATCTCGGTCCCCTCAGTAAAGTATACACCAGAAACTTTTGGCAGTTACAGGCTTGTACATGTTGACTGTGTCAAATTAAAGCTGCTCCAGGAAACACCTTCAGTTATCCAGTGACAGTTTAGGGGCAGCAGTCATTGTACAGAGTTCTTCTTGATCAGTATTCTAATTTGTTGAAGAGGCTTGTTCTTAGCCTGCTATTGTACAAACTCAGTCATCTCATTTAGGAGATAAATTATTATTAATTGCTTTGGGGTTTTTGTCCTTAAAAGGTTTCCCCGTGAAAAATATTGTGTTCAAATTTTGTGGATGTTTGATTACTGCTAGTTATCTCTGCACCATTTTTATTTACAGCCTGTTACTGCTATCAAATTTTTAAATTTTAACATGGTATCAGAGCTCTGCTTGTGAAGTATACAGCATTTGAGCAGGTGACTGTACCTTCCATAGACCTTGGGACAGTACAGACTGAGATAGCAGACCCTTAGTGGATCAGAAATGGCTTCTTCTGCCACTTTCAGGCCAGAGGACAGGCTTGAGGATTCAACAAATTTCAATTCATGGAAAGCAAGGCTTATGGCCACCTTGGAAGAGAATGACCTTGATGACTTGGTCATCAATGTTGTAGAAGAGCCCACATCAAATGCAGGAAGGGCAGCGTTCAAGAAGAAGCAAGCCAAGGCAAGAAGGATTATTTATGACTCAGTTAAGGAGACTATAATGCCTGCCATAACACCACTGAAGACAGCCAAGGAGTGTTTTGACACCTTGACAAATCTGTACGAAAAGAAAGCACCCAGTCAAAAGAGAATCTTGAAAAACAGACTTCGAACATTGAAGATGGAGAAAGATGAAGGAGTGGCCTCCTTTTTCACAAAAATTGCTTAGGTAAGAGATCAACTTTCTACTATTGGAATTACAGTGGACGATGATGACCTTGTACAAACTATCTTTGATGGCCTTCCAAATTCTTGGGAAACTTTCTTGGCTTCTGTAAGTGGACGTGAGACTCAGACAGATTTTGAGAGACTTTGGAATGACTGTTTGGAAGAAGAAGGCAGAGTTCAAAGCAGAACTAGGGGTCCTAAGGAAGGGAATCTTGCACTAACAACCAAGACTAAGAAGAAGTTCAAGAAACCCTTCCCTTCCAAGAAGAAAGAAAAGATGCCACAAGGTAAGCAAATTGATATGTCACAAATTGAATGTTTTAACTGTCACAAAAAGGGACATTATGCTAGAGACTGCAGGCAGCCACAGAGAAGGTTCAAAAAAAGTTTCCAAGCATCTACAGCTGAAGAAGAACAACCAAAGAAGAAGAAGAATGCCAAGTCTTCCAAGGAGGAAGAGTCAAGAAGAGAATACTACTTGATTTTTGCCCTAGCTGGATCCATCACCAACAACACAAATTCTTGGTTGGTGGACAGTGGAGCCTCAAATCATATGACAGGTTCCCGTGAAGCCCTTACAAGCTACAGAAAGAAGAAGTTTGCCACTCAAGTAGAACTTGGAGATGACTCCACCTACAAAATTGAAGGGGTTGGCTTAGTTTCGTTTCAACTTGATTCAGGGACCATGTTGCACATTGAAGACATACTGTATGTTCCGGGCTTGAAGAAAAATCTCCTTTCAGTTGCTGGCTTAGAAGATAAAGGCTACAGAGTTATATTCATGGACAAAAAGGTTTTGCTGTGGTTAAAGAATGAAAGGTTGAGTGCAGCTGAATTAATTGGGGTTCAAGAGGGAGGCCTTTACAAGGCATCTAGGCATTCTACTCAAGCATTGGTTCATAGTACAATCAACCCTTGTGAGTTATGGCATCGAAGGTTTGGGCACCTTCATTATACAGCTCTCCCTGGTCTTCAAAAGATGGTTACAGGTATGCCTGAATTTTCTAATGAACATAGTGGTATTTGCAAAGGTTGTGCCCTTGGTAAAAATACCAAGAAGTCCTTTTCCAAGAGTAACAACAGATCAAAAGGAATTTTGGACTTGATTCATTCTGACATTTGTCGACCCATGTCTTCACCTTCTTTAAGTGGCTGTTTATACTATGTACTGTTCATTGATGATTACTCTCGTAAATCTTGGATTTACTTTCTAAAGGCTAAAAATGAAACTTTTGATAAGTTCAAGGAGTTCAAGGCGCTGATTGAAAATCAGACAGGAAGACATATTCGTATCTTGAGATCAAACAATGGAGGTGAGTTTGAATCTAATGATTTTGATGACTTTTGCCAAGAAGTAGGAATCAGGGAGTGGACTGTGCCTTACAACCCCCAACAAAATGGGGTTGCAGAAAGGAAGAACAGAACAGTCTGTGAGGCTGCTAAAGCCATGTTGTGTGATCTAGATCTTCCTTTGTCTCTGTGGGCTGAGGCTGCTGGTACTGCTGTCTACATTCAAAACAGAAGTCCTCATGCCATTTTGGGGGAAAAGACTCCAGAAGAAGTCTTTACAGGTAAGAAACCTGCAGTTGACCACATGAGGATCTTTGGCACTCCAGTCTACATCCATGTGCCAAAAGAAAAGAGATTAAAGTTAGAGCCTTCCAGAAAGAAAGGCACATTTGTTGGGTACAGTGAAAATTCAAAATCCTACCGCATCTATGTTCCTGGTCAAAGATACATTGAAATCAGCAGAGATGTGATATTCCATGAGGAAGCTGTTTTCCGCCACTCTCAAGAGCTTCCAAAAGATACAGAAGAATCTCTTTCCGACATTCCAGACTCTCCTCATTTAGAAAATCAAAGGGAGAAAGAAGATGAGCCTCAAATTTCAAATGCTTCCTCAGAACCAGAAAGACCAGCTGAAGAACTACTTGAAGTTCCTCCTTCCAAGAGAAGACCTGCTTGGTTTCGAGAGACATTGCAAGAAGCAGAGAAGCATAAAGCTCCTTCTGGGACATTCAGAGAAAGCAAGAAGCCCCAGAAGTACTCAGGTCTTATGAGTAAGCTCATTGATGCAGAACCTTCTACATTCAAAGAAGCAGAACCTCATCAGGTATGGATTGATGCCATGACAGAAGAATATAATTCCATTATGAAAAATGATGTGTGGGAAATTGTTCCTAGACCAAAAGGGAAGTCTGTGGTGACTTCCAGATGGCTCTACAAAATCAAGCATGCTGCTGATGGCAGCATTGAGAAATATAAGGCAAGATTTGTGGCACGTGGTTTCTCACAAAAGGAAGGCATAGACTATGATGAAACTTTTGCTCCTGTTGCCAGGTATACCACCATCAGGACCATTATCTCCCTTGATGCTGTCTTTGGATGAAAGCTCCATCAAATGGATATAAAGACAACTTTTCTTAATGGAGAAGTTGAAGAAGAGGTCTACATTGAGCAACCTGAAGGTTTTGTGACTCATGAAATGCAGTCTCATGTGTGCAAGCTAAAGAAAGCTTTGTATGGACTCAAACAAGCCCCAAGGGACTGGTATGCTAGGATTGATGGTTACCTTCACAGTTTGGGATTCTCCAAGAGTACTGTTGATTCCAACCTTTACTTTAAGGTTGTTCAGAACCATGTCTTGATCCTAGTTCTGTATGTGGATGACTTGTTCCTTACTGGAGAAGAGCAACTGATAGCTCAGTGCAAGAGGGAGCTTACTTCAGAGTTTGAGATGAAGGATCTGGGACTCATGCACTATTTTCTTGGTTTAGAGGTCTGGCAAAAGCCAGATGAGATCTTCCTGTCACAAGGGAAGTATACAGTTGATATCTTGCAGAGGTTTGGGATGCATGACTACAAACCCATGAGTGTACCCGTGACATCAAACCTAAAGAAGTTACGTGACTCAGCTACTTCTTCAAAGGTAATGGATCCTACTCAGTATCGTCAACTTATTGGATCGTTGATGTATCTAGTGCATACAAGACCAGATATCTGTTATGCAGTAAATGCATTGAGTCAGTTCATGTCCGAGCCGAAGCACATACACTGGATAGCTGCCAAACATGTGCTCAGATATTTGTGAGGTACTATTACTTATGGGCTCAGATATACTTCCAACAGTGGAGTAATGCTACTTGGATATGTTGACTCCGATTGGGCTGGCAGTGCAGTGGACCGGAAAAGCACATCAAGGTATTGTTTCAGTTTGGGATCAGCCATGATCTCTTGGTCTAGCAGAAAACAGGGTTCCATAGCTCAGAGCACAACTGAAGTTGAGTATATTGCTGCCAGTGATGCCTGCAAAGAAGCAGTTTGGCTTAGAAAGCTTCTCTCTGACCTGTTTGGTGGAAAGCTTGAGCCAACTATTATTCATTGCGATAATCAGAGTTGCATTAAGCTTTCAGAGAACCTTGTATTTCATGACAGGTCAAAGCACATTGAGATGAAGTATCACTTCATCAGAGATATGGTATAGCGAGGTGCCATGAAGCTCCAGTACATCCGTATAGATGAGCAGGTTGCAGACATATTGACCAAGCCTCTGTCATTGACAAAGCTTGTGCACTTTCGAGACAAGCTTGGTATTGTAGAGAATGACCCTCTCGCTGAGAGGGAGTGTTGATTTTTCTGAGCAGCATCGAGTGACATTCTCTGGGAGAATGGAGGCACCTGGTCAGTTACCAGGATATTGACCCAGTTTGGGACTGGAAGCTCAACCTGGGGCTGAGAGCCATTCTTTGGGAGAATGGAGGCACCTGGTCAGTTACCAGGATATTGATCTAGTTTGGGACTGGAAGCTCAGCTTGGGGCTGAGAGACATTCTCTGGGAAAATGGAGGCACCTGGTCAGTTACCAGGATTTCACTGTAACGTACCCACCTGTGAACCCAATTCGTGAGGGGAACACGGTGCCAATCTCATGGGGCTTTCACATAATCTCAGCCCACTATTTAGAATCATATGAATAAATCATTGTGTGCAGATGTAAAACAAATCAATTATGCACAGCGGAATTAGACTATCCACACACATTACTCATGCATACAGCATATCAACAGTCATCAAATTAATACAGTGTAGAAGTAAATACATAAGCATAAAAACACTTATCTTCATTGTGCAATTGTCCCATACAACTAGTTATGTCGCTGCAACGTTCCACCCAACCATAGGCCAGTTGTGTTCATCAATTTCTCAACACAACTGCCACCCCCGAACTGGGCATGATTCTTACAAGGAAAATGGGACATTCAGCTCATACACAGCCAATTACTCATTTCATCTTAGCCAAGCCAGTCCACAGCTGGGTTTATCAGGCTACATTTGAACCCTGGAGTCCTTACACTCAAGATCAAGCCAAAACAATGGAAACCCATAACCCATACCCCAACATACTCTTTTCTCACACAGCAAGCACGGTCATTGGGTAGGGATACACATTTAACAATGGGATTTACAACAGGATGGTCATGGGTTTTTCCCCAATTCGTTTCCAGCCAAAAACGGATTATGGAAAGGGGAAAAACACTCACATGGAGGAAAACGATTTCTTCCCCAACTAACTGAGCATTCAGCAGCCAAACGATCTCTATGGAACCCCTAGTTCGATTCCCCTTCTTCCCCACTGGTATACAACACAAAAACGCTCTTCTCCTAGCTGAGAATGAAGGAAAACACATAAGTTCGATGGGGAAAAATGCCCAGCAAGCTCCTAACTCGTGAGGGAGCCCAACTGGTTGATGGATAATGGCTTGGGGAGCAATTCATGGTTCTTTTCTTGCCCAAGAAGCAAAACGTGATTTCCCATGCAGGGTGGCTTGCCCATACCCGAATTTTGGACAACCATACCTCTCATTCCCCAAGGCATTAACTACCTCAACCAACTCTTGGGAGAAATCAATGATTGGGTACTGTTATCACCTAAACTGTAGTTACCTCTATGGATATATCCAATCATGGATGGCAATAGGGAAGGGCAACTCAAAAGGTGCAACCACGATCACCTCGACCTCCAATATATGGTTGTCACGCCAGTCGAGGCAACCTTCACTTTATGTTATCTAGCCCAGACAACAAAGGGGGAGACCCGATCTACTCTCGACAGGAGAGATCAAAACCAAGACACCAACCAAGTCAGGGTATTTCTAAGTGAAGTTAGGTGTATGGTTTATCCTAGACCTTAGGATGAAGTCACAAGCCAAGTGAGGGGTTCAATGAGTATAGCTTTGGTCCATAGTTGATGTGAGAGTGACTTATAATGTTTGAAATGAGATCTAGGATTAGCGTACTAGTTCAATGTTGGAAAATCCACTGCCTTGGGAACTGTGTCCAATGTAGGGTAGTTAGGGGTTGTATTGGGGCTAACTAGTACAAGTGACAAGCTTGATCATGATACATGATGGCTTCAAGGGTTTAGTTCACCATGCTACGGTTAAACCACAAGTTAATCCAACAATCTAAGAAAGTCAAATTGACTTGGAGAACAACCAGTGCCTTGGGAATTGGGATAATGGAGTCAAAGTGGGGTTGACTTGTGGTTAAGGACTCCTATAGCATGAGACAAGTGGGCAATTAAGGTCTTGATGGATGAATAGGTCTAGATCTAAGTTTGACCAAAGTGGACCACAATCCCTTAAAATAAGGAGTGCTGTCCCCAAGGCAAGATTTGACAAGATGACACACTAGACCTAGGTTTTGAATTATTCCGGTTCCAAATCTCCAAAAATCTCAAGTACCCATGTCCTAGAAGTGAGTCAACTCACTTCTCCAAGGTGGTGCGACTTTACCCAAGGAGGCTAAAAATGTGGGTTAGGTGGGTCAAGACAAGTCCGATGGCACCCAAACTTTAGATCCGGGTAGGTTAGTCAAGTAGGAGTGTGGATCTATAATTTTACGGCAATCCGACGGTTAGATCTTACTAGATCTGAGTTTGAATGTACCAAGTGGTCCAAAAATGGGGATTAAATCCCTTAAAATGTGGAATAGGGCCCACAAGGTGAAAATCAGAAAAGTGACAATCTAGGGGTAGGTTATTTGATGTGTAGATTATGAATCAAGCGAGATCTAAACTACCCAACACCTAGGTCTAGGTCAACTCACTACCACCAAGAAGTGCGCCCTTGCGTGGGAGAGCTAAGTTGGCTTGGGAAGGGGTTTAAACGGAAGCCAATCCTCACCAAACTATAGATCCGGGATGCCGTGGATGCTATAGAGGTGGGTTTTCAATATTATGCCCAACAACCCACTAGATCTAAGTAGATCTGAGATAATGTAAAATGGGGTTTTTGAAATAATTAGGGTTTTATCAATTTAAGAGCTATGTCAATGGATTGGATCAAGATAAGAGAAACAAACCTGTGGATCTTACCTGGGTAACCTTGTAGATGCCTTGATGATGATGATCTATGCAAACCCGATCAATTTGAGAAGCTTTGTGGTAGTTTTCTATGCAATCGATTTAGTCCAAGAAGCCAATGCGCCCTCTCTCCTGCACAACAAACGTCAACAATATCAGATTTGATGCAATCAAGAGATAAGACTAATGCCACAAGAGAAGTAACAGAAAGAAAGCATAGATCACAATGTGCTAATGATAACCCCCTGATACAAGCGAATGCCAATGAAGTCGATTTGAAGAAGCCTTGCAAAATCGCCCTTGTTGAAGTCGCCCTCCTGTAGACAAACAATGATTTCCAAAAAAGATAGATCTTACCACAAATTCCAAATGCTAGGTTGCAATAGACTTTCCAATCACCATCTAAGAACACTAGATGCAAAGGAGACCACAAGAATTTCCACAAGAAAGTTTTTCTATACCAATCATCCAAGAGCCAAAGACCCCTTACAATGAGAAGCTCTCTCCTTTAAATAGGAAGGAGAGGCACCAAAACCCCAACCACTTTTTGAATGAGTGGCTAAGATTAAAACATACAAATGTCTAATCAATGGTTGAGATGAGCTCAAAAATAAAATACATGGATCACTAATAAAATATTATATGAGTGGACAAAATCGCCCTAGAAGAGGGGAATCCCACCAAATCATGATGACAAAATATAATAAGGGGCTTATGGTGGGTCCAAGGGGTAATTTTATCCCTCCTTGGTCAATCCCCATAGCACAATAATCATAAAATAATCCTCAATGTACCAAATCGTGCCTCCATGGTCAAATCGTAGGCCTCAAAAAGACCTCAGAAATCCTCAGAAAGTGCCATAAGTGATGGATGCGGGCCCCGATGAAGCTGAAACTGCTGGAGGAGGTGTGAAGGACCCCGATCTATCATCGCTGATCATCCCATGCCATAACATTGCCTCAGTAGCCCAAATCGATTTCCTCAATAGCCATTTCTACCAATCCTGAAATGCCTCGGGAAGCGTGAAATTGCCCCAAAATGCCTCCTGGAGTGCCCGCGCTGTCAAGGTGAGGGCACCAGTGTGTCCGGGAGGGGGGTAATATGGTAAAAACAAGTGGCTGGACCACCCCCTCCAAGCACAACGCCCTAGGTCAACCGGATAAAAATCACATCTGCTCTGACAGGGCCTCCGACAGACCAAAACTGCACTGGGATAGCCTACTGAGGCTCAATCATCACTGTAAATGCCCAGAACTGAAAACAAACTGTCTCATTGGACTCAGAAGGTCCAAATCCATCCAAGATGTGTACTCATACACCATATGAGTCTCTCCATGATCAAAATATATATCCAATATACTGGAACAAGGCGGAACAGGGCCAATAATAATAACCTGTAAATGATCAAATACTGCTGTAAACCAAGAATCATCATCATAACGCTGTAGCTGCTGCATAAAATCATCATGTATGTGTACATGGACCATATATCATCTATCCATATCATCATAAGGTTCAACCATCTCATGTCCTATGGTTGACCTTGGTCTAACCAAGTCAACATGACCAAATATAACTCAGACCATCATCAGACGCTGCTGCAAAGTGTCCAAGGTTAATGCATGCTCTACAACTTATTCAAATAACAATTATAACACAAAGTAATCATTACTGGCGATCTACATCCAAATATATAATGTCATTAATTATTATTATTACTCAGGTTAGACTTTCAGGATCATACTCACTTCATAGCTGTGATCAATTTGCTAGTGAAGGGTGAAGGCTAAAATAACTGGCTAGGCTAAGGGATGACTTGACTGACTTAACTTTGTGACACTTTGGCAAAGGGAAAGGGAATACACACCATAGTATATACTGAATGAGCAACAACACAGGGAATGGCGGTGTCTCACAAATGGATGAGTTGTTCAAAGAGGGTTTATTCACCTTTAACAGATGCGCACAATCCATAATACAAATAAGGCCAGCAATTGTTTTGATATAGCATTTAAGTTCCATTGCTTTTTGGGCCTGAAGTTTCCATAGCCTTGGTCTATGTGTGTTTACAAACACATTGCATAGATTTACATTTATTTTAGGCTTTCTGCTGCAGGTGTGTTTTTAAGGCACTTGTTTACCTGAACACTTCTAGGTGTGTCATGGATAGCTTGTTTACCTAGGTATTTATATTTCCAAAAGATATAACATTTTATTTTCATGGCCATTTTCATTTGGCATGCCTTTCATTCATGTGTGTTTAGAAACACATTGCATGAATGGGCTTTTCATACAAGATATAGCATTTCACTTTTCCAGATTTTGTATTCATGGCAGCACTAAAAGTTTCATGTTTAGCCAACACAACTTTAGTGACTAGGGGGAATTCACAAGGAACTCCAACTCACCATAGGCAAGTTTTGTCACCAACTCAGAGCCGAGACACAAATAAACAGGGAAGCTCACTCAATACAGAGGCTACAGCGGGGAAAAGATCCTCCATGTCACTAGTCAAGCAGTAAATCAGGGTGATAAATTAAAAGGTAGGCAGTGGATGGATGAAGACAATGAATAATGGTGCCAACACTAGCAAGCCAAGGTATGGTGGAATGATCACCTCTATTCTCCCTAAGGAGGGTAAGACCAATGAGTATGAATAGTGAACTTCTAAGTCTGAGTAGGGACAATATAATATATATAATAAGATCAACCAGGTCCACATATCTATATGATCGCCAGATCATGACACTAAGTGCTAAGACATGCTATAAGAAGAAGTATAAAAGCAATATAACCATAACACAATGATATACCTGCCGAGTCATATACCTGACTGCTCATCAACCTGTACCATAATCTGTCCTCTGAAACTGCATGCTGTAACTCTGGGCACTACTGACTGCTCTGTACCAATGGTATAATGGCTACATCGGTCATCTCTCTGAGTGTCCTGAGACTCAGTCATGGCATGGGGAATACAACTGCTGTCCACAATCTGATAGTGATCCAATATAGATGCTCATCTCAGCATCTCAAATGTAAGGGAACTGGCTGAATAGTGTACTGGAATCAAAAAAATAATGTATGGTAGCCCGGCTACTATATATGTGATAACATGTACAAAAGTCAACATGGGTAGTTGAGGGTTTGATGGGTTCTCTCATTGACACTTGGCTTGACTTGATTGGCTCGAGGGTTTGAATGTTTTCCCTCCCAATTCCTTGTAAAATCATGCCCTCATCTCTTGTTGCATTGCATAGCTAGTTGTGGATATTTTATTAAAATGCATATTTACATGATATTCACAATTCCACTATGCCTGGCTGGCACGTAATCCATATGCATCAATAAATCGATGGCGGGGCCTTGGCCTTGAGCTCCTCACCATGATTTCATAACAATATTACATCATTTACAATTTTAATTCCATGGGGTTAAGATGGGGACGTTACATTCACTGTAAGCCCTAGACCGGGTCTAGGCAAGTGATGTACTCCTCCCCTTGATCTATGGGCTATGGGACCTTCTCAAGGAACTGATCAACCCTTGTTGAAATACCTAGCACTTGATCTTAGTGGCAATAGGAGGGTGAAGTAAAGCAATTAATAATTTCTCCTTATGATGATGCACTTGGAGTGGACATGAATGGATCGTTGAAGACCTTGAAGAACACCTGGATGACTTATTGTGAAACACATGAAGAACCATGAAACCCAAGCATAACTTGCTTTGGTCCATGTGCCCACCAATTGAAGGAAATAAAAATAAAATATATAAAGTTGCAGGTCGGCCTCAAATGAAAGAAAATAAAAATAAAATATATAAATTGCAGGTCGGCCTCAAATAAAAGAAAATAAAAAATACATAAAGTCTCAGGTTGGCCCCAGAATTGTTTTGCAACTCGTTTCACTATAAATAAGGAAGAAAATTTCTTATTTTTATCCCATTGATTTAGCATACATCTGCTCTGCTCTTTTAGATCAGCTCGTGGGTAATTGTTTGTCTGCTGGTTCTTACTCCTTGAAAAAGTTACAGCTCCACTCCTTTTGTGATTACTCTCTTTACTGCTGATTTAAAGTACCCTATCTCAGCTAGGGTTTGCTGCTACCACCCAAATTCTATTTTGAAGTTTTCTGCAGTGTATATCAGCCCTGCTAGGGCCCTCATCTAAGCACCCAAGCCCAGCTAGGGCAATTATCTGTGCACCCGAGTTTTGTCAGGGTCTGTCCCTAAGTTCGACAGCCCTATTAGGGCATTCACAACCTACAGCAGGTCACGGCAACCCTGGAAAAGGTGTAGACAAGTCACTACAACCCAACAGAAGATCTCGGTCCTCTCAGTAAAGTATACACCAACAACTTTTGGCAGTTACAGGCTTGTACAGGTTGACTGTGTCAAATTAAAGTTGCTCCAGGCAACACCTTCAGTCATCTAGTGACAGTTTAGGGGCAGCAGTCATTGTACAGGGTTCTTCTTGATCAGTATTCTAATTTGTTGAAGAGGCTTGTTCTTAGCCTACTATTGTACAAACTCAGTCATCTCATTTAGGAGATAAATTATTATTAATTGCTTTGGGGTTTTTGTCCTTAAAAGGTTTCCCTGTGAAAAATATTGTGTTCAAATTTTGTGGATGTTTGATTACTGCTAGCTATCTATGCACCATTTTTATTTACAGTCTGTTACTGCTATCAAATTTTTAAATTTTAACATGGCCCACCACATTTTTCGCAATCACTCTAGGTTGGAGCTATTGAAGATTGCAAAGGCTAGATTTGCTAGCTATTACCTCACCTTCAGGAGGCTTTTGAAGGTAAGAGAGGCATTGGCTAGTATGGTCTCAAGTGATCCATGGCAAGAATGAAAAGATAAACCTGCAAGCACAACTGATAGACATGACTTTCAGGAGGTGGAGGACACTGTTCTTGATGGTCATTTTTGGTCACAGGTTAGGTATGTTCTGCAGTTCACCAAGCCAGTTTATAACATGATTCTTTTTGCAGATACAGATCAGCCGGTGATTGGGGAGGTATATGAGCAGATGGATAGCATGCTTGGTCAAATCAAAGACATTGTTGAGCAAAGAGATGCAATCTTGTATGACCATATTCATAAACATGTGGTCAAAAGGTGGGATAATTTAAATGTTCCACTCCATGCCCTTGCATATGTCCTTACCCCAAAATACTATTCTCCAATTTGGTTGGCCCAACTTGCACCTGGGGGTGGAGTTATGAAAAAACCCCACACAAATCCAGAGGTGCAAAATGGGTATATGCTTGCATTAGACAAGTTGGTCCCTGATGAGGATGAGTGTGCTCAAGATGGAGTGAATTGAGCGAATACATCAATGAGCATGGAGTCTTTGGTACCCTGCATGCAACCAAAGATCGAGATAGATTGAATCCTATCTGTTGGTGGAACATGTATGGCTCTGGAGCCTCATATTTGCATAAATTAGCGGTGAGGGTGCTTTCACAGGTTGTTTAATAGCTCTTCTGCAGAGAGGTGTTGGAGCACCTACAGCTTCATCCACAGTGTAAAGAGAAACAGTCTGAATGTAGAATGCACAGAAAGCTTGGTTTATGTGCACTACAACTTGAGGTGGTTGTCCCATTATTGTGAGGCGGCCAAGAGTGATAGAACATTTTTGACTTGGGACAACAATCCAGAGGAGGCTAATGTGGAGCATGGAGCTATAGCATTAGAGTGCTTGGAGGTTGAACTATTGGGTGATCATGATGATCCAATTCATACTACAGGTACCCGTACAGAGATGCCACCCCCAAGCAGCAACTTTCCAGATGCAGGAGTTTTGCCTTTAGCTTCACAATGTCTAACAATCCGTGGGGGCCATTCATCTTCTTCTCATGTTCCACGATCACTTCCAGCAGCTCCTATTCCACCTAGACCACGAGAAAAGAAATTGGAAGTTTCTCGTGGAAAGCGGAAAGCTTAGTAGATAGTATCATAGATTCATAGTACTTTGTATTTCATTTTCATGTTTATTTTGGCCTATTTTGTAAACATTATGGCCTAGTTTGATGGCAAATATTATATGTTGAAATTTGAAGGTGGTTGTTGTTGATGATTGATGATTGATGATTTGATCATTTAATAACAATGTTATAAGTTATAGCTCCTAGATGATTGATGTTATATGAATATCAATGTGTACTAAATGGTTATATGAATATCTATGTTTTCATGTTTTCTATAGCTAATTTGGCATAATACATATTTTTTTTAATATATATGCATCAAAATATATTAAAATATATATTATATAAAAAACACTCCCGAAACGCTCTTGAAACGGAAGCTTTTGAAAATTTCGCTTTTAGCTCCCGCTCCTGCTCCGTGCTCCCAACAACCTTGATTACGCCAGTAGCTGTCGAAGCCGAATCAAAAGGAAGAAAGCAAAGAGGAAGCAAAGGGGGTGGACACACCAAATTTGGTTGCCCCCATTGTAAAAGGATTTACACGGGTTCATATAGCCGTGTGAGAAGACATCTACATGCCATGTGATGAAAACAAAACTATAGGAGTTTGTGTTTGCCCAAATGTGCCATCAACACAAAGAGCCATGTATAAGAAGGAAGAATTTGAAGCACAAACCAAATCAAAAGGATCAAGGGTTGACAAGGACCCCTCAAACTCACCGAGAACTGGAGGCCCATCCACCCAAGGTAGTGGATTCTCACCCATGGGGTCACGCAAAACAATATCATATTTCCTTGACCAAGGTGGTAGGGATGACGTGGATGCAAAAGTGTTCCAGTTTCTCTATGCATGTGGCATACCATTCAAAGTCCTTCGCTCACCCTATTGGCGTGAAATGGTAGAGGCCATCCGCACTGCTCCAACAGGATACAAGAGCTCGGGTATGACAAAGCTAGAATTGTGGGGCTTGACAAGGAAAAGCCAAGATCCAAAATGCTTTGGGGCAATTCACAAATGCTTGGAATGATTATGGGGTATCAATTGTGTCAGATGGTTGGACAAATGTAAAAGGAAAGCCATTGTTAAATGTTTTTGGTGTGTCTACTACTGGTGTAGTCTTCCTTTCAACCCATGACTACTCAGATAAATTCAAGACTGGCATGAACATTGCAAAAGTCCTACTCAAAACCATTGAAGCTATTGGTCCATACGATGTCATCCAAGTCATAACCGATAATGCTGCTAATTGTAAGGCAGCGGGAGCAATCATTGAAGATAAATATCCCAACATATTTTGGTCCGGGTGTTTGGTTCACAAATTGAACCTTTGATGCACGACATCATTAAGTTGAAGGAGAATGATTACAAATGGATTGGTGAATTGTACAAAAAGGGCAAGTACATGATAAGATTTATTACCAACCATAGCAATGCTCACGGCATTTTCCACAGTCACTCAAAGTTGGAGCTATTGAAGATAGCAAAGACTAGATTTGCTAGCGACTACCTCACTTTTAGGTGCCTTTTGAAGGTAAGAGAGGCATTGGCTAGCATGGTATCAAGTGAATCATGGCAGGTCTTGAAAGATAGGGCTACATCCACATCTGACAGGCTTGATTTTTAGGAGGTGGAGGACACCGTTCTTGATGGTTAATTTTGGGTAAGTGTCAAGAATGTTTTGCAGTTCACAAAGCCCATTTATTACATGATTCGGTTTGCAGATACAGATAAGCTGATGATTGGGGAGGTGTATGAGCAGATGGATAGCATGCTGGGCCAAATTAAAGATATTGTTGGACAGAAAGATCCCATCTTGTATGACCATATTCACAGACATGTGGTCAAAAAGTCGAAGCATCTCAACGTTCCACTGCATGCCTTAGCGTATTTGTTAACACCAAAATATTATTCTCCATCTTGGTTGGCCAAACCAACACCTGGGGGTGGGGTTAGGTACATGTTGGATACATGGCTGCTATAGACAAGTTGGTCCCTGCTGAAGAGGAATGTGACTTATTGTACAGTGAATTAAGCAAATACCTCAGTGGAGTTGGTCCGTTTGGTACTTTGCATGCAATCAGAGATCGAGATAGGGTACCTCCTATCAAATGGTGGAACATGTATGGCTCAACATGCCCACGCTTGAATAAATTGGCAGTCATAGTGCTTTTACAGGTGGTTAACAGTTCCTTTGCAGAAAGGTGTTGGAGCACCTATAGCTTCATCCACTCAGTGAAAAGAAACCGATTAAATGAAAACCGAGTAGAAAGCTTGGTTTATATACATTACAACTTGAGGTTGTTGACTCATTATTGTGAGCGTGCCAAAAATGATAGATCATATGTCACTTGGGACAAGAATCCAGAGGAGCATAACTTGGAGGATGGAGCCTTAGTTTTATAGCGCTTGGAGGAAGAGCTTTTGGGCAATGAGGATGACCATGCAGCAACAATGCCACTGCCATCTTCTACCTTGTTTCCAGATGCACCATCTTTGCCTAGAGGTTCAACTTCACGACCTCCATCTGCATCAATGAGGGGGGTTGTGCAGGACCAAGTCTAGGACGTGGCTCAACATTGGTGGCTACTGGGAATGATAATCCCACTCCCATTGTTCATAGAGCACGGGAAAAGAAAATGGAAATTTCCTGTGGCAAGAGGAAACATCCATAAAATCTACTTTTCTTGTTTATAGTACTTTCAAATTTCTGCACTATTGACTCTTTTATATTTATTATGGTATATTTTGTAAACATTACATGGCAATTCAAGTTTGAAGTTGAACCCTAAGCTGCGGGGAATCGCTCTACCCCCCTTCGCTTCGCTCCCAATTCGCGATCCCGGAATCACGATTCCTAATCGATTCCTCCTGGGATCGATTTCGAAATTCGCGATTCCGGGGGTGAAAAAAACGATCCCTGGAATTTCAAGAATCGATCTGGAATTGACGCTTCCAGACCGATTCCTCATCGATTCCGGAGCGATCCCGGGTGTTACCTCCCATTTTTGCATGGGTGTTCACACAGCAGCAATAAAACCTGTTTAGTCAACGCAGCTAGTGAAAAGGATTTACAGCAAGTAACAGGTCTTCTGATGATGAGTACCAGCGGCAGAACCTGCTCTTGTTAGCAACATTGAATGAGCAAGTTAATGATCTTGCAAAAATAAGCTTGAACAATCCTGTCACCATTGGGATGAAAGAGAGAATTTCTTCTCAATTAGGTAAGACCAAATTATCTTCTGGTATTTCCACAGATGCAGTGACAAATGAAAGAGTTCTGCCTGGAACTTGTAGTTCAACATCAGAGTACAGATTTCCAGCTAAGTTAGTCCAGAGTTACATCAAGGTGCCATATCTTTTAAAGGCTTGTAGTGTTGTTGGCTCTTTTGCGATCACAATTTGAGGCAGAACCTTCTCGCAAGGTTGTGGTTTTCTTCTCAACATCTGATGCAGTGGATTTCCACTATGCACTCATAAGTAAGTTTCACTGGGTTGCAATTTTTTAAGAGGTGGATGAAAGGGAAGTTTCTTAAAATGCAAAACGTTTCGTCTACATGGAAATATAGCCCAAGCAGAAAGGAAGCAAACTTTTCATGGATATAATGAAGAAAAATGTGCTCTTCTCTTCTGCACTGATGTGGCGACACGAGGCTTGGACTTTCTGAAAGTTGGATGCATATTTCAGTATGACTCTCTAGGAGATGCAAATGAATATGTGCACAGGGTTGGTAGAACAGCTCGTCTAGACCAGAAAGGGGAAGCTGTGTTATTTCTACAGCCTATTGAGTTGGATTATTTAAAAGAATTGCAGAGAGTAAAGCCGGATTTGTATTCACAGGCCCGTTCACGCTCGACTTAGGAATGCAGCAAACTCACATCGCCTCAAATAGGATTGGGTGATCTTTGTGTTTTTCTCTGTTGGAGATAATTTTGAAGCATATGTTCGTCGCAGGAGTTTTCACGATGTGCACCTTGGAGGTCATCCCCAATTGGCTCGTGAAGTTAAAATGATCGAAGATCATCCGCTAGCTACCAGCTCGAGTTTTTATGGGTTTTATTGCAATCGGTTTCCACTTTCCAGCATATCTCTTATTTTGATGGCCGCCGGGCACGTCTAGACACCAAATCTGTGATCCATAGACCCGTGATTTTGCTGGTGACTATTGGCATCGAGGTCAATTCTGGATTAATCAAATATTTGATAGAATTGTGTTGGAAACATGATTTGTTCTAGCCGTAAAAATTGCCACCATTTATGTGTCATGTGGAACTCAAAGCCGTGGTCACCGTGCGCGAGAGTCGTTCTCTGGGTCAGTTGAAGTTAGCAGCCATTTCGTGGCGTGGAGTTTTCCCGTGGCAGCCAGCGTGAGCTTCGTTTCCTGGATCAGCTATTGGAATGAGTAGTTGTTGGTCATAACATTGAGTTAATAGATGGCGGAGTCGCTGTTTTCAAAAGATAACTTCGTATAAAATGCCAAGTAATCGGTGTTCAGCAATTCAATCACGCCAGCACAGGATTTGGTGAGAGTCTTTGTGAAAGACAGCGTGAGGATCACTTTTTCAGTTGACCGCCGATTGTAGTGTATTTCACTGTCACTTGAACTGTTGGAGAAGCTGTCGGGCCACTGCTAATTTGGAAATCAGGTTCATATATAAAGACACAGTTTTGAATCCACGCGTCAGCCGACTACAGCGTTTTATTTGGCAGTCGATTAAGGAGTTAGTTTCAACACAGAGCCCAGGGTTCATCATGATCAAAAGCTCGGAGGTTTTTCGGTGGAGAGAAAAGTGGATCTTCATCCACTTTTTCCTTCAGTTTTTATTATTATTTTATCTTTGCTTCTAAAAAAGCCTTTTTCTGGGCCTATAAAGGAGCTGGCTTCCTTCGTTGTAACGATGGAAAATTTTGGGGGTTTCTCTCCCTTTCGAGCTTAATGAAAATATCAGCTGGGTTTGTGGACAGATGGAGCATCTTTCATGTGGTTGTGTGATGTATTTCAAGTTGTAGAACAAATCTAGCTTGTGAGGGCTTTTTTAAGCACAATAGATTAGCCATTTAGGATTAAGTTGGTTAATTATGCTTAAACAATTAGCATTTCGATGGACATCAGTATTCGGTTGTACGAAATGTTGATTAAGATCTGATTGTTTGTGCATTCTAGATTCGTCTCACTTTTATGAAGCACAAGGCCTCCATGAGTCCTCTTTTGACTCCATTTCCCCTTCTGGTACTGGCACTGGTCTTTCCCTGAGGATTGATCTTCCCTTCTTTTTCATCACCCATTTAAAAACTATCTTTTGTTACTTCCGTTTCTCTAAGGCAGCCTCTTCCATTCACCTTGCCCGTTACTGTACTTGCCTTAGCGATCCTATTTTAGGGATACCCACCTAGTGTCGGAGAAGAGCCAACCTGAAGCGAAGAGGAGAGGAGTGTGGTGACATTGGCCTCTCTCCTAAGAGAGTTGTCATTTCAGCTGGTGTGTTGCATTTTGGGCTTTTAAAACGATACGCATGCCATTTCGGAGGACAACATTTTTGGCGCCGTTGCCGGGGACAAAGTCCAGTTCCCGAAATTTGAAGACTATGCTTCATTAACGACATTTGTGGGAGATTTTATTGCAGATTCTTTTTCTCACATGGCGACTCCACAAAGGGACAGAGCCCTTGTCCTTTTACAAATTTGAAGATCCTATTGGGTGTAGAGGTGAGCACACTCATTGGAAGGCTTTCAAGCTCACCTTGGCGACTCCACAGTTTGGTATGAGGTATGGTTATATACATTTTTCAGTTTTAGTACCTTACTGTTTGACTTATGGACGATAAAAAAGAGCAATATCTTGCTCTTTTGCACGAAGCTTATGCCCCATTGGATTTCTCAAGAATCCATGGATTTCCTAATGAACGTTACGACTGTAGGATGCATGACATTCTTCCTAAATTCCGTGGAAATAATGGGTTTTCAGCCACCCATCATGTTGCCTCTCTCTGCAAATTAATGTCTGATTTTAATGTTCATCATGAGGATGATATTATGATTGTTTTTGCTATAACCTTGGAAGGAGATGCAGTATCTTGGTTCTATAATCTTCCGGATGAATCCATACATTCAGTGACAAAGTTTTTTGAGAGTTTTCTCCTCCGTTGGCATGATGGAAATGTTGATGAGATTGAACAACTTGCTAGAGAGTATGATACCCTCATCCCTAGGGTCCATCTACGTCTTGAAGAGAACATTGACGATGCAACTGGGCAACCTCCTGAGACTGCTGAAATGGAAAATATTGAAAGTATGGAGCTGCCTCAAATCGGTGCCATTAAAAATGATCATGAACAGTTTCATAATAATGATCCAGAGCTGCCTCAGATCCACTTTATTGAAGATAACAGTTTTTTTCTTACAGATCAGCTTGAGCAGCTTCATGATGAAGGTTTGGGCCTTCCTAAAATTCATTTTTTCAGAGATAATAATTCCTACTTTGCAGCCCTGTTTCATGAGAAGTCCGTGGATGACAGAATTCAGGAGTAGCCTGTTTCCTATTTTAGCCCTCTCCAGCGTTATGTTGATGTAGCATGTGGGCTAACTTGCTGTCTTATTATAGTTTTGAGGGACTGTGTGTATCTGCAGCATCAATTTTCTCATGACAGCCATACTTCGAAGGCATTTCCAGGTCACATTCACGACATGTCTGATGAGACCTTGTTTTGGTTGATCACTAAACACAAGAGAAGAAGTTTCATCATTGATAAAGTGCTAAAATGGCTCCATTGGTTGTATGCATTTACTTAACAAATTATGGCCTCATGTTAGGTTAATGTAGGTAGGAAGAATAAAGCTCTTGAATGAGCATTTGCTGCAGTAGTTTATTTTGTCATTTCTCAAATTTTTATGTAATAAAATGTGGTCATGGGATGTGAATCAAGCCATCCCTACCACACTGTGCTTTTCATTTTGTTTTCTGGTCTGCGATAACCATGAGAGTCTGTGGTTCTCGTGCACTCACGAGGTGAGCACACGTCCCACAGTTGGAGCCAGATGTTACCTCCCATTTTTGCATGGGTGTTCACACAGCAGCAATAAAACCTGTTTAGTCAACGCAGCTAGTGAAAAGGATTTACAACAAGTAACAGGTCTTCTGATGATGAGTACCAGTGGCAGAACCTGCTCTTGTCAGCAACATTGAATGAGCAAGTTAATGATCTTGCAAAAATAAGCTTGAACAATCCTGTCACCATTGGGATGAAAGAGAGAATTTCTTCTCAATTAGGTAAGACCAAATTATCTTCTGGTATTTCCACAGATGCAATGACAAATGAAAGAGTTCTGCCTAGAACTTGTAGTTCAACATCAGAGTACAGATTTCCAGCTAAGTTAGTCCAGAGTTACATCAAGGTGCCATTTCTTTTAAAGGCTTGTAGTGTTGTTGGCTCTTTTGCGATCACAATTTGAGGCAGAACCTTCTTGCAAGGTTGTGGTTTTCTTCTCAACATCTGATGCAGTGGATTTCCACTATGCACTCATAAGTGAGTTTCACTGGGTTGCAATTTTTTAAGAGGTGGATGAAAGGGAAGTTTCTTAAAATGTAAATCGTTTCGTCTACATGGAAATATAGCATAAGCAGAAAGGAAGCAAACTTTTCATGGATATAATGAAGAAAAATGTGCTCTTCTCTTCTGCACTGATGTGGCGACACGAGGCTTGGACTTTCTGAAAGTTGGATGCATATTTCAATATGACTCTCCAGGAGACGCAAATGAATATGTGCACAGGGTTGGTAGAACAGCTCGTCTAGACCAGAAAGGGGAAGTTGTGTTATTTCTACAGCCTATTGAGTTGGATTATTTAAAAGAATTGCAGAGAGTAAAGCCGGATTTGTATTCACAGGCCCGTTCACGCTCGACTTAGGAATGCAGCAAACTCACATCGCCTCAGATAGGACTGGGTGATCTTTGTGTTTTTCTCTGTTGGAGATAATTTTGAAGCATATGTTCGTCGCAGGAGTTTTCACGATGTGCACCTTGGAGGTCATCCCCAGTTGGCTCGTGAAGTTAAAATGATCGAAGATCATCCGCTAGCTACCAGCTCGGGTTTTTATGGGTTTTATTGCAATCGGTTTCCACTTTCCAGCATATCTCTTATTTTGATGGCCACCGGGCACGTCTAGACACCAAATCTGTGATCCATAGACCCGTGATTTTGCTGGCGACTATTGGCATCGAGGTCAATTCCGGATTAATCAAATATTTGATAGAATTGTGTTGGAAACACGATTTGTTCTAGCCATAAAAATTGCCACCATTTATGTGTCATGTGGAACTCAAAGCCGTGGTCACCGTGCGTGAGCGTCGTTCTCTGGGTCAGTTGAAGTTAGCAGCCGTTTCGTGGTGTGGAGTTTTCCCGTGGCAGCCAGCGTGAGCTTTGTTTCCTGGATCAGCTGTTGGAATGAGCAGTTGTTGGTCATAACATTGAGTTAATAGACGGCGGGGGTCGCTGTTTTCAAAAGATAACTTCGTATAAAACGCCAAGTAATCGGTGTTCAGCAATTCAATCACGCCAGCACAGGATTTGGTGAGAGTCTTTGTGAAGGACAGCGTGAGGATCACTTTTTTAGTTGACCGCCGATTGTAGTGTATTTCACTGTCACTTGAACTGTTGGAGAAGCTGTCGGGCCACTGCTAATTTGGAAATCAGGTTCATATATAAAGACACAGTTTTGAATCCACGCGTCAGCCGACTACAGCGTTTTATTTGGCAGTCGATTAAGGAGTTAGTTTCAACACAGAGCCCAGGGTTCATCATGATCAAAAGCTCGGAGGTTTTTCGGTGGAGAGAAAAGTGGATCTTCATCCACTTTTTCCTTCAGTTTTTATTATTATTTTATCTTTGCTTCTAAAAAAGCCTTTTTCTGGGCCTATAAAGGAGCTGGCTTCCTTCATTGTAATGATGGAAAATTTTTGGGGTTTCTCTCCCTTTCGAGTTTAATGAAAATATCAGCTGGGTTTGTGGACAGATGGAGCATCTTTCACGTGGTTGTGTGATGTATTTCAAGTTGTAGAACAAATCTAGCTTGTGAGGGCTTTTTGAAGCACAATAGATTAGCCATTTAGGATTAAGTTGGTTAATTATGCTTAAACAATTAGCATTTCGATGGACATCAGTATTCGATTGTACGAAATGTTGATTAAGATCTGATTGTTTGTGCATTCTAGATTCGTCTCACTTTTATGAAGCACAAGGCCTCCATGAGTCCTCTTTTGACTCCATTTCCCCTTCTGGTACTGGCACTGGTCTTTCCCTTAGGATTGATCTTCCCTTCTTTTCCATCACCCATTTAAAAACTATCTTTTGTTACTTCCGTTTCTCTAAGGCAGCCTCTTCCATTCACCTTGCCCGTTACTGTACCTGCCTTAGTGATCCTATTTTAGGGATACCCCCCTAGTGTTGGAGAAGAGCCAACCTGAAGCGAAGAGGAGAGGAGTGTGGTGACATTGGCCTCTCTCCTAAGAGAGTTGTCATTTTAGTTGGTGTGTTTCATTTTGGGCTTTTAAAACGACACGCATGCCATTTCGGAGGACAACACCGGGCAAAAAAAATCGCTCCCTGACCGATTCCGCGGGCTTGGCGGACTTGATGAGGATTTTTCTCATTTTTGCATTTTTTTTGTTTTTTAGGGATTGGCTAGGGTTAATTTGGGCAAATAAAGTCTATTGGACTCCATTTGAACTCATTCTATTCCTCATTTCATTGATTTCACTTCTCTTGCCAGGGCTTTGAGTGGGTTTGCTAGTTGTTTGAAAGCAAATTTGTGGGAGCTTGGAGGGGAGATTGAAGGGGAGATTGAAGGCTTCTATTTGTGAGAGCTTGGAAGGGAGATTGAAGGCTTCCATAGAAACATTCAACCACCATTGAAGAGCTAAAAGGTAGGTTCTAAAAGCCCAATCTTTGTTTGTTTTTGAAAAAATATTTCACTATGTTAAAAAATTTAAACCTTGCAATGTTCTCTTCTCCTACTCTTACCAATTTCTTCTTCTCCATCATTCTATTGCAAGCAACAAATGACTCTCATCTTGAATCAAGAAACATGATGGGTATGTGATTTTGGCTTTTCGTTCCACTTCTTCTCATTATGATGGTGTTGGGAGGCAGATATGGTGGTGGTAATGATGAGGGGGAAGAGGTAGGGAGTGACACATACCATGGAGAAGAGGAGGAAGGGGAAGAGGGTGACGATGATAGGAATGAGAGTGATTAGGGGCAAAAACAAAAAGACACAACACCTTTGTGGAAGTATGTGACAAGGCTTGGGGGAGGGAGAGGGGGTGGAACCACAAGGTTTATATGCCCCAATTGTAATAAAACTCACACAGGTTAATATACCCAGCTGAGAAAGCATTTGTGTGGGATTATGCCATGCGATCAAGGTAAGGCTACTGGAGTCAAAACTTGTGACAAAGTGCCACCTAAAGAGAGAAACAAATACAAGATGGAAGAAGAGGCCGCTCAAAACAATTCCAAGAGATCAAGGGTTGAATCTGAATCCTCACAGAGAATGTTTGGTAGTGGAACTGGATCATCATCGGCTTGATCGAGACCCTCATCTCCCCATGGTAGTGGAATCTCGCCTATGCGAAGAACATTATCGGATTTCCTTGACCAAGGTTGTAGAGATGATGTGGATGCAAAAGTTTATAGGTTTATCTATGCATGTGGTGTGCCATTCAATGTTCTTCGCTCACCCTATTGGCATGAAATGGTGCAAGCCATCAATGGTGTCCCTAAAGGATACATAAGCCCTGGGTATGACAAAGCTAGAACCGTGGGACTTGACATGGAAGAGCCAAAATCAATGGTGCTCTTGGAAAGTTTACAAATGATTGGTCCAACTACGGCATATCCATTGTATCTGATGGGTGGACAAATGTTAAAGGCAAGCCATTGATAAATATTCTTAGCATTTCTGCTAGCGGTGCGATCTTCCTTTCAGCCCATGACTACTCAGATCGCTACAAGAACGGTATTAATATTGCACAACCTTTACTTAAAACCATTCAGGAGATTGGGCCATACAATGTCATTCAAGTCATCACTGATAATGCTGCTAATTGTAAGGCAGCAGGAGCAATCATTGAAGATAAGTATCCCAACATATTTTGGGCAGGTTGTTTGGTTCACACATTGAACCTTTTGATGCATGATATTGTTAAGATGAAGGACCCTAATTACCAATGGATGTGCCTTGTACAAGAGAGGTAAGAAAAAGATCAAATTTATTACCAATCATAGCATGGCCCACCACATTTTTCGCAATCACTCTAGGTTGGAGCTATTGAAGATTGCAAAGACTAGATTTGCTAGCTACTACCTCACCTTCAGGAGGCTTTTGAAGGTAAGAGAGGCATTGGCTAGTATGGTCTCAAGTGATCCATGGCAAGAATTATAAGACAGACCTGCAAGCACAGTTGATAGACATGACTTTCAGGAGGTGGAGGACACTGTTCTTGATGGTAATTTTTTGTCACAAGTTAGGTATGTTCTGCTGTTCACCAAGCCAGTTTATAACATGATTCGTTTTGCAGATACAAATCAGTCGATGATTGGGGAGGTATATGAGCAGATGGATAGCATGCTTGGTCAAATCAAAGACATTGTTGAGTAAAGAGATGCAATCTTGTATGACCATATTCATAAACATGTGGTCAAAAGGTGGAATAATCTAAATGTTCCACTCCATGCCCTTGCATATGTCCTTACCCCAAAATACTATTCTCCAATTTGGTTGGCCCAACTTGCACCTGGGGGTGGAGTTACGAAAAAACCCCACACAGATCCAGAGGTGCAATATGGGTATATGCTTGCATTAGACAAGTTGGTCCTTGATGAGGATGAGTGTGCTCAAGTACAGAATGAATTGAACAAACACATCAGCATGGAGTCTTTGGTACCCTGAATGCAACCAAAGATCGAGATAGATTGGATCCTATCCGTTGGTGGAACATGTATGGCTCTGGAGCCTCATATTTGCATAAATTAGCGGTGAGGGTGCTTTCACAGGTTGTGTTATCACACCATAGTAGCAGGGCTACTATTCTTGCTTAGCAGATATCTGCACATTTCAGAGCTTGGCTATGATGAGCTTATATTTTGAGATCACTCATGATCAGAGCAGTGTTTTTTTTTCAGACTTATGTTAGACCTTGTGCCAAGGCTGAGCCTTGAGAGTTCAGATGTGATGACCGATGTGACCCTTTATTCCATATAGTTTCAGTTCAGTGCCTGGAGATGTTATTGCAGCAGTGTTTCAGATGGTTTATGATGATTATTATGATGATGTGATATGACCTATGGATTTCTGATCATTGATTATAGATTATTACCTTGTTGCTTTAGGCATGTTCACAACATTAGCTTGGTGTATGATTCATGATGTGGCAAACTTTATAAACTTAAAATGAACTAACTTGATGATGTTACAATTTATAAAATGGACTTATCACTTGCACATTTAGGTTTCTTGACAAAACTCATTGGTTTACCACCTTGCATAGATATGGTCTTTTTTGACATCATTTGTCTGCTAGCTTAGGCACCACCTTCATTTGTCTCCATCCATCCATGACCTTCCTTACTTGGCTTTCTCCCTTGACTTGTTTTGCTTGACTTTTTGATACTAAGGACTTCCCTTTTTACTACCTCTGTGTTTGGATAGCATCCATGTTTGTTTAGTGTCTCCGCTCTGAGTTGGTGACAGAACTTGCCTTTGGCAAGTTGGATTGTAGTCCTAAATCATTCTGGTCGGTTGTCCCGATGTTTGGCACTGGCACGAAGTCCCCCTAGTCACTTGAGATGTTGTTGGCTAAAACTAAAAGCTCATGTACTACATATGGAAACTTGTGCAAATTCGCCCATGGAAACTATAAACTCTAGAATGTGTTTCTGAACACACGTGAGTAAAGGGCAAGAGCGATGAACTTCTAAAAATACTCCTCAAAGAGTATAAGAAAGGTCCAAAAAGCAATGGTTCTTAAACTCTATATCTAAACAATTGCTGAGCTTATATATATATAAACATGCCCTGGATGCAAGCTGCAATTAGTTGTGCTTCTTAGTGCACCTGAGATCCGAAGGGTTATGTAGGCCAAAAAGGCGAAGAAATGAAATTGAATGATCCTAATGAACCTGGATCAACTTGATGTAGACATGATGCCTAAGTTGAATAAGCACTCTCTAAACAACTTACCCATTTGTGAGGCACAACCCTTCCCCGTGTTATTTGTCCAGCACAGAGTGTAGCTTCCCCCTTCTTCCAGTCCAAAGTGTCTTTTAGTTTGAGTTTAGACAACTCACCCCTTTTGCCCAGCCTTGTTCCTAGCCTTCATCCTTAACTAACAGTTAGACCATGTCCAATGGGTGAGTCTGTCATTTAAGCTATTGTGCAAGTAATTATAAATAACAATGGGATATGCAAACATGATCAATGCCACTAAATGATGTTTATGCTTTAATTTAAGCTGTGAGTATGATTAGAGGAACATGTCTTAGTCTATTGATATGATTTATCCTTGGTTGTATATTGACCTAGTCAAACCTAGTTTGACTATGGTCATTTCTTGGGATCCATGATGATGTGGACCATGTATACTTATTGATGATGATTGATGGCCCCACATACTCTTGATGATGATACTATATGATGGACATATGATTCAGATGGTGATTGATGCATTTCAGTAGGTTTTATTATTACTTCAGATCATCAGATTATGCATTGTCCATATATGGTGGGCCCTACAGTTGGCCCATTAGGGCAACCCATGGTGTATGAGTACACATTCTTAGTAGAATTGGGTCTTCTGGATCCAATGAGACACTTAGCATTCAGTTCCGGGCACTTTTGACAGTGATAGATGCATTTTTCCACTTGTTGACCAGATTTGGGGCTGTTTTCCTAGCCTGTCGAGCAGGGGCCATGAGAGGCCAGTTCACCCAGGGCGCTGTATGAGGAGGCGGTGGTCCAGCCACTTGATATTACCATTTTACCCCCCTTCTGGAGAGCCTGGTGGGCTCAGTTTGACAGCGCAGGTGCCCTAGGTGGCAATTTCAGCAGCTTCACAGTTACCGAGGCAGATTGAAAATGGAATAAAAGGGTCACTGAGGAATTCGATTTGGGAAATTGAGGCAAGGTTTTGGCACTTGGTCTTCACAGAGGTCTTCCAGGGTGAACCCCCCATCTTCCAGCCAATTTTCATTAGTCAGTGGGGTCCACAGAGGCCACAAGAGGCCTTTTACTGCATGTCTCTCACAGATTTTGATCATTTGTATTATTTGGACATATTATTTTATATTATTATGCCATGGGGATGAGCTAGCAAGGATTGATGCCTCCTAGCCCCACCATGCGCTCCATGAGTCATGTCCTAGTCATATGAGATGGTCCCATGTACTTTTGCCCCCTCTAGAGCAATGTTGCTGAAGCGTGGGAGCGAAGCGGAAGCGGGAGCTGGGAGCGAAAGCGAGAGCGCGGAAGCGCATTTTTCAAAAAATGGTCGGAAGCGAAGCATCTCGGAAGCGTTTATATATATATATTAAAAAAAACATGTAGAATACCAAACTGGATGCAAAATTTATGGAACATGTATGTTTGTGCTACTTCCAATATATGAAATGCCATCTAAATTCCATAATTCATGATTCCATTATAAACATACAAAGTTACGAATTGAAAATTGAAATACATTTTACAAATACAAATGCAAACCATCTAGATTCTATCAATTATAAACATACAACCTTTAGAAGTTAGAACTTAGAAAGTTAGAACCATATAATAGGGAAGTACATCATTAAGACATTAACTTATGGAAGTACATCATTAAGTAGTAAAGTACCAAATAGGGAAGTACATCATTAAGTACCAAAATTCAAATAGTTTTGTTTACAAAAATTGGCTATCTGCATGTGCCATGAAGCATAACTAAACTGAACTATGATTTAAAATTTAAATCCTATCTAGTAAACTGTAAAATGCAAAAACAATCTATTTCTCCTAGTTCCTCCTACCACCACCACGATTGCCTTGTGAGGGTACGCGTGGTGGTAGTGAAGATGAAGCATGTGCATCTGATTGTGACTGTGAAGGTCCTTCTAAAGCTGGAGTGCTAGTCAAGGGGCCATGTCCATGGGACCTCGCACTGTGACTGGATGGAGGTGGCATCTCAGCACGCTCATCCTCATCCAAAAGAGCACTCTCCAACTCCTCGAAAACCAATGCTCCATCCTCCAAGTTCTCCTCCTCTGGATTGTAGTCCCACATCTTATTTGATTTGTCTATAGTTGGATCCGCACAGTAATGCGACAACAATCGCAAGTTGTAATGCACATAGACCAAGGTTTCTTCTTGTTGTACATTCAACCTGTTTCTTTTGACATTGTGGATGAAACTATATGTGCTCCAACACCTCTCTGCTGAAGAAGTGTTCACCACCTGTGAAAGCACCCGCATTGCCATAGATTGTAGCTGTGGGCAACTAGTGCCATGCATGTCCCACCACGCCAGAGAAGGAAAATTCCCTCGATCTCTAACTGCATGGTTGCTCCCAAAGGCACCAGTGCAACTGATGTATTGGCTCAACTGTAGCCGAATGCTATCACACTCCTCAACATCTGGGTACAGTTTTTCCAATGCTTGCATATAACCAGCTTGAAGCTCTGGATCTTGGTGTGGTTTTCTCTTTGCCTCACCACCTGGTGCTGGGGTTGAAAGCCATGATATATGATAGTACTTTGGTGTAAGCACATATGCTAAGGCATGTAGTGGAATATTCAACTTCTCCCACTGTTTTTCCACCTCTATACGGATCAAATCATACAAACTCTCATCTTTAGGCTGAACAATGTCCTTGATTTGTCCTAGCATGGTGTCCATTTGCTCATACACCTCCCCAATGACCGGTCTATCCAAATCTGCAAACCGAAGCATGTTATAAATCAGCTTGGTGAACTGTAAAACATACTTGACCCGTGACCAGAAGTAGCTATCAAGAACAGTTTCCTTTGCTGCATCCATGCCATCTCTATTAGTGCTAATTTCATCCCACTCATCACTCATCACCATAGCACCCAAAGCCTGTCTTACCCTCAATAGGCGCCTGAAGGTGAGGAAATAGCTACCAAATCTAGTCTTGGCAAGCTTAAGTAATTGCAACTTAGAGTAAGTGCCATAAAAGGCATTGACCCTTGTATGCCCGGTGATAAATTTAATGAGTCTCTTCCCTCGCTTGTACAAATCATTTATCCATGTGCATTCTTTGTGCTTGATAATATCATGCATTAAAAGGTTCATTGTGTGCACCAAACAATCGGACCAAAAGATGTGAGTATATTTCCACTCAATGATTTTTCTTGTTCCTTTACAATTCGCTGCATTATTAGTGATTACTTGAATCACATTAGTAGGACCAACCTCATCAATACTTTTCAGTAAGATGTCTGCTATGTTCTGAGAAGAGGCCATGATTGATGAGGAGTCTTGCGCTCCAAGAAACACTGCACCACTAGATGAAACACCAAGGATATTTATATTTATCAAATGTTGGTTTCTAACATTTGTCCAACCATCAGATACAATGGATACCCCAGTATCTGCCCACCCATCTGAAAATCGTGTAAGAGCTCTCTTGACTTTTGCTTTTTCCTTGTTAAGTAACACGGTTCTAGCTTTTTCATACCCAGGGGACTTGTATCCAGCAGGTGCTTTGTTAATGGCTTTAACCATGGAATGCCAATAAGGGGAGCGGAGAACATTGAATGGCACACCACATGCATGAAGAAACCTCACCACTTTTGCATCCACATCCTCCCTGCCACCAATATCAAGGAAATCTTCTATGGTTCTCTTACTTCCACTACCAGTTGAGGACCTTCCGCCAGGTGAAGTAGGAGATGAAAATGGGCTCCCAAAGCTAGAAGAAGCATCAGAGTGAACCTTTTGTTTTTTAGCATTCGTTCTTTGTGCAGCTTCCTCTATCTTAACGTAGTTTTCTCTCTCTACTTGTGTTATCCTGGGGCAAATTGTAATACCAAGGGACCCTTTGTTATCATCATTGTCTAACACCCCACAAAGATGTCTCCTCACACGGGTGTATGAACCGCTATAAGGTTTATTTGGATGACAACCATGTGGGCATATCCACTTAGAGGTTCCACCACCTCTTCCCTCAATTTTTGAGACAAACCTCCACAAGGGGGTTAATGAAGCTTTGCCACTATCAGCTTTAAGATCACTCTCTTCACCACCCTCCTCTCCTTCATTCATTGGGTCACTATGAGAACGACCACTATCTTCTTCTTCATTCACACGCCTATTCCCAACCAACACCATGAGAACCAAAAAGGGAAGCAAACACCACAAGAACAACATTTTCTTCAAGTTTTAGATGGACAACTTGCAATAGAATGAGGAGGAAGAGGGAAATGGGAAAATGTAGGAGAAGAAACAAATACAACAACAAAAAAATAAACAAACAAGACATTTTGTGAACAATATTGAACAAAAATACACATTGGGGCCTTGGGCATACCTATTTGCAAGAAGATGGAAGTGGAACCTCTTGTTGTTTCCTCCAAGCTCTCTCAAATCCTCTTCAAGCTCTCCAACTTTGCTCCAAGCCTCCAACACCAAGACTCCAAGAGCTCCTTCACTCTCCACTCCAACTCCAAAATGAAACAATGAGGAAGAAAGAGGGGGATAATTTGCCTTATCTCCCCTCTCTAACCCTAAAAAAACCCTAGGGCCCACCCATAAAGCCAAAAGAGAAAAAAAAATAAAAAAATAAAAAATAAAACTCACTTTTCGGCCTCCTTCCGCGGGTTCGACGGACTCCTGCCCGAAGCGCTCGGCGTTCGACTGGAGTTCGCTGACAGTTTGCGGCCCGAAGCGCTTGGAGTTTGCGGCCGAAGCATTTTTGTGGGCGTTCGGAGCGTGCCGAAGCGAAATCGATTCCGACAGTGGCAGGAATCGCAATTTTTTTACCCAGTTCGCGGTTCGAGTTTTTTGAAGCGCGCTTCGGGGGTCGATTCAGGCACGAACTCGCTCGGAGCACGAACTTGCCCTTGGAATTGGGGGGGGGGGGACGCTTCGGCAACACTGCTCTAGAGGATGACATCACCCTCACTTTGTATCCCCTAGCTATGACGTCACCTTAGTATTGAGTGATCCATGTGTTATATTGTTAGGCTCATCTTAGCCATTGATTATGTATTGAGATCTTTTAATCTCAACCACTCATATTCATGTATTGTAAAGTGGTTTTGAGATCTAGGGTTTTGGTCTTTATTATCCTATATAAGGAGGAGACCCCCTATTGTATAACTAAACCTTTGGGCTCTGGAAAACTTGGAATGAAAATAATATTTTGGAGATCTACTCCTTGGCTTTGATTGGGTTACTCTTGTATATGTTCTTGGATCTCTTGCTTCTAGACATTGTTTGTTTTTTAGGTGAAATCGACATCAAGAGAGGGAAGCCGAATTGCTTGAAGCTAGCTCAATGATTTGCCTTGTGGGAAGATTGTAGGGGTTGCTCACATCCCCCATGGGAAAGATGTCTTCATCTTGAGGGAGTTTTTCAATTGTGCTTTGTCCATTGATTGCTTTCTTGATATGACATACTTAGATCTTATGGATTTGTGGATCAAATCTAACTTGATGTAGTTTGATTTATAGGTTTTCATGGGACATCTTTCCTCCTAGGGCTTGGACGATTTTGGTTGAAGACACTTGGATCAAGCTTGGAATTGTAACTAGGGCAAGAATTCTCCATATGCTAAGAGGCCGCAAGCTTTGAGGTAAGATCTACAAGGTATGTATTGATTTCACTTGTTCTCCATCCTATTGGTCACAAATTCCATTAAAACTTAAAACCCTCATTTTTGTTTTTCTCAGATCTACTTAGATCTAGCTTGGCTTTGGGTACAATAAAAAGAACCCACCTCTATAGTATCCATGGAAATTCGGATCTATAATTTGGTGGCATTTGGACTTCATTTGACCCTCCCCCCCCAAGCACCTAGCCTTCCTTGAGTGAGGTCGCCCTCCTTGGGTAGGTGAGTTAAGCTAGTTCCTGTTATCACCTAAGCTGTAGTTACCCCTATGAATATATCCAATCATGGATGGCAATAGGGAAGGGCAACTCAAAAGGTGCAACCACGATCACCACGACCTCCAATATATGGTTGTCACGCTAGTCGAGGCAACCTTCACTTTA
This sequence comes from Larix kaempferi, assembly GCA_027924585.1. Lineage (NCBI taxonomy): Eukaryota > Viridiplantae > Streptophyta > Pinopsida > Pinales > Pinaceae > Larix > Larix kaempferi. The sequence goes on along the minus strand of BSBM01002130.1, from coordinate 15,821 downwards.
TGTTATCTAGCCCAGACAACAAAGGGGGAGACCCGATCTATTCCCGACAGGAGAGATCAAAACCAAGACACCAAATCAGGGTATTTCTAAGTGAAGTTAGGTGTATGGTTTATCCTAGACCTTAGGATGGAGTCACAAGACAAGTGAGGGATTCAAAGAGTGTAGCTTTGGTTCATTATTGATGTGAGAGTGACTTATAATGTTTGAAATGAGATCTAGGATTAGGGTACTAGTTCAATGTTGGAAAATCCACTACCTTGGGAACCGTGTCCAATGCAGGGTAGTTTAGGGGTTGTATTGGGGCTAACTAGTACAAGTGACAAGCTTGATCATGATACATGATGGCTTCAAGGGTTTAGTTCACCACACTGAGGTCAAACCACAAGTTAATCCAACAATCTAGGAAAGTCGAATTGAGTTGGAGAGTAACCAGTGCCATGGGAATTGCGATAATGGAGTCAAAGTAGGGTTGACTTGTGGTTAAGGACTCCTATTGCATGAGACAAGTGGGCAATTAAGGTCTTAATGGATGAATAGGTCTAGATCTAGGTTTGACCAAAGTGGACCACAATCCCTTAAAATAAGGAATGCAATCCCCAAGGCAAGATTTGACAAGATGACACACTAGACCTAGGTTTTGAATTATTCCCGTTCCAAATCTCCAAAAATCTCAAGTACCCACGTCCTAGAAGTGAGTCAACTCACTTCTCCAAGGTGGTGCGACTTTACCCAAGGAGGCCTAAAAGTGGGGTAAGTGGGGTCAAGACAAGTCCGATGACATCCAAACTTTAGATCCGGGTAGGTTAGTCAAGTAGGAGTGTGGATCTATAATTTCACGGCAATCCGACGGCTAGATCTTACTAGATCTGAGTTTAAATATACCAAGTGGTCCAAAATGGGGATTAAATCCCTTAAAATGTGGAATAGGGCCCACAAGGCATAAATCAGAAAAGTGACAATCTGGGGGTAGGTTATTTGATGTGTAGATTATGAATCAAGCGGGATCTCAACTACCCACCACCTAGATCTAGGTCAACTCACCCTTACCAAGAAGTGCGCCCTTGCTTAGGAAAGCTAAGTTGGCTTGGGAAGGGAGTCAAATGGAAGCCAATCCTCACCAAACTATAAATCCGGGATGCCGTGGATGCTATAGAGGTGGGTTTTCAATATTATACCCAACAACCCACTAGATCTAAGTAGATATGAGAAAATGTAAAATGGGGTTTTTAAATAATTAGGGTTTTATCAATTTAAGAGCTATGTCAATGGATTGGATCAAGGTAAGAGAAACAAACCTGTGGATCTTACCTGGGTAACCTTGTAGATGCCTTGATGATGATGATCTATGCAAACCCGATCAATTTGAGAAGCTTTGAGGTAGTTTTCTATGCAATCGATTTAGTCCAAGAAGCCAATGCGCCCTCTCTCCTGCACAACAAACGTCAACAATATCAGATTTGATGTAATCAAGAGATAAGACTAATGCCACAAGAGAAGTAACAGAAAGATAGCATAGATCACAATGATGCTAATGATAACCCCCTGATACAAGCAAATGCCAAGAAAGTCGATTTGAAGAAGCCTTGCAAAATCGCCCTTGTTGAAGTCGCCCTCCTGTAGACAAAACAATGATTTCCAAAAAAGATAGATCTTACCACAAATTCCAAATGCTAGGTTGCAATAGACTTTCCAATCACTATCTAAGAACACCAGATGCAAAGGAGACCACAAGAATTTCCACAAGAAAGTTTTTCTATACCAATAATCCAAGAGCCAAAGACCCCTTACAATGAGAAGCTCTCTCCTTTAAATAGGAAGGAGAGGCATCAAAATCCTAACCACTTTTTGAATGAGTGGCTAAGATTAAAAGATACAAATGTCTAATCAATGGTTGAGATGAGCTCAACAATAAAATACATGGATCACTAATAAAATATTATATGAGTGGACAAAATCGCCCTAGAAGAGGGGAATCCCACCAAATCATGATGACAAAATATAATAGGGGGCTTATGGTGGGTCCAAGGGGTAATTTTATCTCTCCTTGGTCAATCCCCATAGCACAATAATCATAAAATAATCCTCAATGTACCAAATCGTGCCTCCATGGTCAAATCGTAGGCCTCAAAAGACCTCAGAAATCCTCAGAAAGTGCCATAAGTGATGGATGCGGGCCCCAATGAAGCTGAAACTGCTGGAGGAGGTGTGGAGGACCCCGATCTATCATCACTGATCATCCCATGCCATAACATTGCCTCAGTAGCCCAAATCGATTTCCTCAATAGCCATTTCTACCAATCCTAAAATGCCTCGGGAAGCGTGAAACTGCCCCAAACTGCCTCCTGGAGTGCCTGCGCTGTCAAGGTGAGGGCACCAGTGTGTCCGGGAGGGGGGTAATATGGTAAAAACAAGTGGCTGGATCACCCCCTCCATCATCAGCGCCCTAGGTCAACCGGATAAAAATCACATCTGCTCTGACAGACCAAAACTGCATTGGAATAGCCTACTGAGGCTCAATCATCACTGTAAGTGCCCGGAACTGAAAACAAACTCTCATCGGACTCAGAAGGTCCAAATCCATCCAAAATGTGTACTCATACACCATATGAGTCTCTGCATGATCAAAATATATATATAATATACTGAAACAGGGCCAATAATAATAATCTGTAAATGATCAAATACTGCTGTAAACCAAGAATCATCATCATAACCCTGTAGCTGCTGCATAGAATCATCATGTATGTGTACATAGACCATATGTCGTCTATCCATATCATCATAAGGTCCAACCATCTCATGTCCAATGGTTGACCTTGGTCTAACCAAGTCAACATGACCAAATATAACTCAGACCATCATCAAAAGCTGCTGCAAAGTGTCAAAGGTTAATGCATGCTCTACAATTTATTCAAATAACAATTATAACACAAAGTAATCATTACTGACGATCTAAATCCAAATATATAATGTCATTAATTATTATTATTACTCAGACCAGACTTTCAAGATCATACTCACTTCATAGCCGTGATCAATTTGCTAGTGAAGGGTGAAGGCTAAAATAACTGGCTAGGCTAAGGGATGACTTGACTGTCTTAACTTTGTGACACTTTGGCAAAGGGAAAGGGAATACACACCATAGTATACACTGAATGAGCCACAACACAGGGAATGGCGGTGTCTCACAAATGGATGAGTTGTTCAAAGAGGGTTTATTCACCTTTAATAGATGCGCACAATCCATAATACAAATAAGGCCAGCAATTGTTTTGATATAGCATTTAAGTTCCATTGCTTTTTGGGCCTGAAGTTTCTGTTATCAACTGATTTGTACAATAGTTGAAACCTTATTGAGCCGCCAGTGTTGGAACACATCAGTGTTCACTTCCAGAGTATCTGGGTTTCATATATTTGGGTCTAGCCAATTTTGGCTAGCCAGTTTTGTTTTTGAGTCGACATGACCATGGCCCCATGGGGGTTTGTATCAAAGTGTGCTAGTAGGGTCTGAGTGGCTCGGTTCCCCATGACTGGATTAAACAACTAAGGTATTCCAGGGAGGTTTTTTCACCGTCAGATTATACTTTGCTTCAGGCGAGATATAATCTCTTGGTTTTTCTCCCGCTTCCTCCAAAGCTGGAATGCCCGATTTTGGAAATTTGGCCATGGGGGGTTATTAGGGTCCAACTATAATGTATAAACCTACTAGACACTATTAGAATAGGTTTTGGTCATGTCCTAAGTCTCTAGGACCCCCAGAAAAAATTTCGAAAAAATTTTTACCGGACGCGTCGGAATTGGGGTTTTTTATTTTTTAATTATTTAAATTTTAATTAAATTTCTCTATAGTTTAAATAGAGAAATTTGGGTCTGTAATATGTCAGTCATCCGGGGTCCGAACTTAGTGTTTGATGGCTCGTTTCATAAGCCAAAAATCACACATGACCCATGGAGCAGCTAAACCCAACTTTCGGATGTCAATTCGGCCTCATAATTAATATTTTCTCTGAAAAGTCATTTACAGAGAAATTATTAATTAAAATAATAAAATTGAATATTTTGGAGATAATCCAAATCTCTCCAAAATTAATCAATTTGATTAAAATAAAAGGCTAAATGACATGGCAATGAGCATTTAGGAGGATTCCAATCAACTCCAAGTCTTCCCAGTCAACTATCCAGTCACTAGAGTGTTATCCATTCAAGGCAATTCGCCCTCCTCATGCAAAATTTCGATTTGGTGTGTTGTCATTTGATGTTTGGGTTGGTGGTTTTACATTTAATGTAGAGGTGGGCGCCCTCATGACTCACCTTATCCTAAAGCTTGGCTCCCTTTGTTGATTCAAGTTAGCACCTACCATCTTACATGTGTCTCCACCCAAACTAACTCGCTATCGTCACATTGCTCACATCAATCCTCACCAAACTCACGATTATCCTTGTTGGAGTGTGCTCGTTGGTTAGTGGTTTAGCTTGGTTCTCATCTAGTCTCGAGTTAGCACCTACCTATGCCACTTTCCATCCCCATGCTAACTCGCACCCTCACATTGCTCACGTCAATCCAATAAACTAGCTCGCCTTTCCTACCAAAGATCACGCCTTTCCTTGTTGTAGGGTGTTTATTGGATAATGCTTTCAATCTCAACCTACCCCAAAGTCGAGTCTTGCCACATGCCCACTCCTACCAACCTCAAACTCGACTTTGGCCTTTGTCTACCTCTCCAAGCCTATGATTGATTGGATTTCGACCTACTTGCTCATTACTAATTCGACCTAGGGTTAGCTAGTGTTTTTTTGCTATAAAGAGAGGCCCATTTGGGTTATTATCTCATGGAAATTTGTTGTCAAGTTACTCTGCTCATATTTGTCAAGAGCTTATTGGAAATAAATCGACTTTGGAGGTCTATTGATGTGCACATTTGTCCATGAGAAATTGTTAAAGCTTCAATGAGGTGATGTTGTTTTATTAATGCTATTTCATATATAATTGTTTGATCATTCTAGCTTAGAAGTCATTTTTATGTCCATGGAATGAATATTTGAGTTCAGCTTATTCATTTATGCTTGGTTAATTAAGATCTAGAAGTAGCAAACAGTAATCGGTTATACTCATGCTCTTCTTGCCCTTTTTTGGCTAATCATACTAGACTTGATCAAATCGTTGTTGAAGTGGTTTAGTTTTGCAGATCTCCTAAGTGCAAAGTGGGACCTTGAGCTTGGTTGCTTCTTCTTCCCCTTTGCCATTATTTTGCTAACTTTTGTGCATTTCAGGGTTCTTTGAAAGATCAATTTGTGCTTCAAGGGTTGAGCTAGAGAAGTTTCATAAAGAATCCATCCATTCTTTAAAAATTTTAAACTGGTTACCTTGGTCCTTAAAGGCTCCCTCTTCAAGCCTTCTCTTCTTCTCTTTGAGTCTTTTTCCCTTTGAACTTGCTAGCCCACCTTCCTCTCGTCTTACCCTAGAAAAGTGCCTCTCTTCTTTCTCTTTAGCCCTACCCTACCTCCTTTCGTCCTACCTACTTTTGGCCCTAGATCTTCCCTTCTCCCTCTTGCATTCGCCCTTCTCTTCATTTGCCCTCGTCTTACTTCCTTTAAAATCTCCTCTCTTCATCTCTTGCTCCCTTCATCTTTCATTTTCCTCCTTTCTTCCCATTCGCCCAACCCTCTTGCTTTGCCCTCTCCACCTCCTTCTCGTCTCTCCCCTTAGGTTACTCCTTCACCCCTTCTCGTCCATCCTCCCTAGTGCCCTAAAACACAACAAAACAAACAAAAAATTGTTAGATATTGGTTAGTGATTATATTCTATACTTTGAAGAGTTAGTAGTTAGTTACTTTTTGCATATTAGATCTCATTGTTTGGTTAGCATAGCTCATACTTAGTGAATTGTTATTTCATTTTAAAAGATAGAATTTTTCACATACAATACTTCAAATTTTTTTACGATTTAGATCTCATTTCTAGCACATTTCAAGAGTTTGTTGTTCGCTGGTCCGTTTTATCATAGTTAAGATTTCATGTTAAAATCTCATGCATTTCACATTTTAGAGTTAAATTTTTAAATCTAGACTTAACTAGTTTCAAGTTTGTTTTATTTTCCTAATGATTAATGGGTGCCTTGATTGAGATGTTTTGAGCTTGTGTAGGTCATTTGAGAGAGAGATATTTGATAGATCCTGAAGCAAAGAAATCAAAGCAAAATCACATGAACGCCATAAGGAGTGATTGAATATACGAAAATCTTGTTATCCTTTGTAATAAGCTTATAAGAGCTAGCTTTGCTTTCCTAGTTATTTCATTCTCAAAAGTCCTTCAAGGTTCTCAAAAGACCAAGGCACTTGTAATCTCATAATAAAAGTCTCAAGTGGAGGAGGCCTCCACTTTTTGGTCTTTTTCCTCATTTGGGGAAGAGTGTTGGGTTTTTGTGGATTGGCTTAGTTTAGATCTTTTCATATGCTCTTAGTTTAGTTTTATTTTAAATAAGTCATTTTGCTTATCTTCCATATTTACTTACCCCCATGCTCTCCCGAGTAGGGTCTTTGACCTGAAAGAGACTCTTGGGTAGTTTAGATTTATTGTCATTTAATTTCATCTCATATTTTCTCTTCCAAAAACTTTGACCGGAAGTTGTATCCTTGAGACTTCATCTCAAGGGCAGGACCACATAATTTGTGGTTACTCTTCCTTCCCCGTCGGTTTCCTTGGTAGAGCTTTCAGCTAGCTGGAGGTTCTCAAGTGCAGGCGTTTCTAGTGGTTGATCTTGTTCGGAGATCAATCCCACCTATTAGATTAAAGCTTGAGTGGTAGAACACTAGTTTGTTTTTTAGTTTCATTTTATTTGGCAAAATAGTATTGTTAAGCATCATTTCATATCTGGCAAATCTATTACGTGGTTTCAATCTTTTAAAGTTGATTTATTGCTTTTACAACACAACTACTATCTGCCTCTTTAAAATAAACCAAAGTCTCTTGAACTTGGCCAAATCCAAGTCAAGAGCACCCTCTATCGGAGGGCATTTTAGTTTTGCATTTATCCCTGCATTAGGCATTTTAAGCTTAGCAAGTCTCTTGAACTGTGGTCATAAGATTAAGTCAAGAGCGCTCTCTGTCGGAGAGTTGAACAAGGTTCTCTAATAATAAAATTTTCCACTCATACACCCCTTTAATTAATTTATCTTGGTTTCTGTCCTACACCCGTATGCTCTGCCAACCGGAAACGGCTGGGCTAGTACTCAGAAAGGTGGAAGACTTGTTAATCTCATAAGTGATAATTAATTAAAACTTTCACCCCCATAACCAACCAATCTGGAGTTGATCGATAAGATAATTTCAGTGGGTAATCTCTTAGTGGGGGCGCCGGGATTCCATGTTCAGCCTCTAGTTTGCTGGTTAGCATTGCGCGACCTGGCTAAAGCACTGGGTGGCCCGACATGTCCTTGAACGAAGGCACTTGATATTGTCTTTTCTGGACTTTCTCTTGAATATCCTTGGTTTTAGCCTAATAATCAAGACCATTAAAATCTTCAATTTACAAAGATAATCTGCACAACGATCTCACAAACGGCATTTCTTCAAGACCCACACTTTCAGCATCACAATCTTTAATTTTCTTTGACTCCATAAGGCACTGGTTGTTTAAAAGTATATATTGATCAGGACCATTTGTCCTTGTGTTTATTTCATATTGTGAATGCTCTAGTAATTAATCAAGTCTTGAATCATATTGCCATCTTGTTATCTTATTTCGCAACGTGGATTGCATTATTATCTTGTGTCTATCTCACGTTTTAAATTGGTCTCATTCTAAAAAACTCCTAAACAACACCCATCCGCATCACTACACCTAAAAAACACTATAAATACTAGAGCCTTAGTGAAACTCTTTTATAGGGGCTACCCCCCTTGGCTTCGTTAGGAGTTTGCCTAAACGGAGGAGCTGGGATTCAGGTGACAATACCTGGCTCATTGCTTGCCCCCAAGGCCACGCCTCTCTCACTTTTAGTGAAGAGACAACTTTCGAAAGATTTCCGCTACTGGTGTGCATATTGGCGGACAACATCTTTGGCGCCACTGTCGGGGACAAATCTTTTTGTTCCTGGACGACCTTAGTTTTTTCTAGTTTGTTTTACCTTTTGATAGATTCTCATATCTATCTGGCGACTCCACTTCACCTTTTTACTTTGGTAGATTTTTAGTTTAATCACTCTCTGAAATTAGACTTGGATTCACCTGGCGACTCCACTGTCAGTTAACACATCAAGGTATTCAACTAGAAGAAACTCTGAAGGCTTGCTTAGTTTTATCCCTGAGCCTGAAAAGGTTTATAGGAGGAGACTGAACAAGCTTGCTTCTCGTAGAATTCTTGAAAATCTTAGATCCGAATCTATTTTAGACATCCACTCTTTATTTCAAGAAAATCTAGAAAATCAAACAAATTTTGAAAATAATAACTGTTTCCTTTCCACAATGGGTGAGTTCTTTACTCAACTCAACTTTACTCAGATACCAGGTCAACCTCACGACATTCCCGAGAAGGCTATTGATAAAATCACAAATTTCAATGGCACTGATGCCTCATTATCTGCTGAACAACATATTAGAAACTTCACCAAATTGTGTAGTGCTCATGTCAGGGGAGTTGATAAACATGAAGATGTTTACATGACTCTTTTTGCCCTATCCTTGGAGGGTAAAGCAGGGAACTGGTACGACAATCTGCCAGACAACTCTTTTGCCACCATAGCAGCCTTCAAGACAGCTTTCCTCAACAAGTTTGGTTGCAGAAAAGAACCTAGACATTTAGTTGCATCTCTAACTAGTATGAAGAAGACCGAGAATGAAACTATGGATGAATTTAACACTTAATTCATGGAGTTGTCCAATTCCATCCCTGACACCTATGCGCCTCTTGCGGCTTCTTTGTTCGACTACTACATAGAAGCATTAAGTGGCAAAGTCCAATACCAGATCAGGGATAAAGAACCAGCTACCTTGCTTGATGCTCAAGCTTTGGCCATCAAGATTGATAGGAACATGAAGTCTTCCGAAGAGTCAAATATCCAAGGATACTCTAGATCTCAACTGCCTTCAAAACCAATCAAGCATAAAGACAAAGAGCCTATGAAAGACTCTTACGAAAAGAGAATGATAGAAATATGTGAGAGAATGGAGAAAGCAGAACAGAAACATGTAAGTCAGATTAAAGAATTACAAAACAAGATCATCAACATGGAAAGAGCACAAGTTCAACAGGTTCAACAGGTTCAACATACACAACCAGCTCCTAGAAATTTTCCTGCTAAACCTACGGGGCAAAGAAGACCTCCTAACCATGAACAGAGGCCTCCTCATCAACTAGAGGATGCTAACATGGTTGAGCATGCCAAGCCCTTTTGTAGAGAATGCAAGGATTTCCATGAGGAATCTGGTTGCCATTATGCCTGTTTTGTTCAAGAGCATGGATATCCTGAGGGATGTGATCCTAGTACTTCATCAGACGAGCCTGTTTTTATCAACCATGTGGGAAATGAATATGAGAGCCTTGATATGACTCAAGCCAGCCAGGGTTATCAGCAGATTGACTATATGACTCAACTTTATGGAGAGATGCCACCTAGTATCAACAATAGCCAGAGATTCAAAGGAAACACTTATCAAAAGAAACCAAAGGAAGGACCTTCTACTCAAACTGCTCCTAAGGTAACAGCTCCTCACATCACTCAAAAAATTAATATTGAAAAGGAGCCTGTTGATTTGAATTTTGATTTAAGTAGTTGGTTGTCCAACACTAAAGTTCCAGTCCCAGTACTTGAACTATGCAGACTTCTTGGTCAGAGAGAGAAACTGTTAAAACTGTTAGAGCCTCATGCTAATAATACTCCCCCTCATACTCCTAAACCTATAATTTCTGAAAAGCCCCTTGCTGTTCCTCATCCCATTGCATCTGAAAAGCATCCTCCACCTGCAAAATACCCTACCCCTAAAAAGGTAACTTTCTTAGAAACTAAAGAGCAACCTTCAACAAGTTGTATGAATGATTATGGAGATCCCCCTATAGTCCTACATACCAGGGAAACAAGAAAAGAAGCTCACCCGCCTTTCTACATATCCTTGATGATAGGTGACCTTCTTCTACATAACTGTATGTTAACGTCAGGATCTGGTGCCAGCCTTATGACCAAGAAAGTCATGCAGCAACTGAATTTAAAGACCACTAGACCATATGGGAATGTTTGTGCCATGGACTCTAGACCTGTTGAAGTTGAGGGTGTTACCAGCCAAGTTGTACTTAGTTGGATTATCAAGCGAGCGGGCAGAATGGAACATGATACATGTTCATTTTTGGTGATTTGATATCCAGCTGGCCTGTTAAAGGCCCCCGTTTTTGATTTTTTTCCACATGTCCATGGCCCTGCGGGGTTTGTAATAAAAACGTACTAGCATGGGGTTTTGTAAAAGACTTGGTTCCCTAGGACTTTTTGGCTAAGTCAGGTATTCCAAGGAGTTTTTTCACCTATCTATTATGTCTTGCATTAGTGCATAACATAATTAATTGGTTTTTCTCCTGCTCCTCCAAAGCTGGAATGCCTGGGGAGGCTGACGGGCCTTAGGGGATTATTAGAGTCTATGGGTCAATGTATATGAACATGCTAGGCGTTAATTTTGAGTCATATGGACATGTGCTAAGTCCCCCTAGGTTGTTTTTAATTTTCGGCGAGTTTTTGTTTTTCCGTAAATTGGGCCATTTTTTAATGGTTCAATTAAAAAATTTGTAATTGGCCTATAAGGCGCATCTGGAGGTATTTTTTGCCTTAGGGGTGCTCGTTTTCTAACTCAGAGCACCCCCTTAACCCCTAAACCCACTTTTCCTAATGTTTGGGTGCTTAAATTTTTACCTATGGCCAAAAAACCCAAAAAACCCAAAAAAGTCATGAAAAAATAGAAAAAGTGAAAAAATGACTTAATAAAAATATTAAATTTTGGGAGTGATTTATGGACTGATTTTTTCAGCTATGTTTTAGGAGTTGTAAGAGCTGATTTTGGAAAGATTCCGGGCAGCTATATTAGTGGGATTACTTCCCCATTTGAGGGGGGCATATTTCCCAAAATTGGGCCCCTTCAATCATGGAATTTGCAGCTATGTTTATGGGCTGTCACATGGCTGATTTTTAGCTGATTTGGGGCTGATTTTGGCAGCCCATTACATGGGAGTGGGCAGCCCCATTTTCTCCACGAGTTATGCCACTCATTCCACCCATTTCTCTCCATCTTTGGCTATTTAAGCATGGCTGCCCACTCCATTTTCTTTAGAGGGAGAATTGGAGCACAAAAATTATCGTTGTAATACTCATATGATTTTGAATTTGAATAAAGAAGACTTTGGAGGTCAAATTTGTGGTGTTGTTGTGTGAGTGGATGAACCATCTTTGGCTTGTATAAGGGAGGTAACTTGTGCATAAGCTTTGTTATTTTATTGCATCATTTGTACTCATTGGAAATATTAGTATAAATTTATGAGATAGATTAATGCAATTTGCTTTATTGTTTAGTTTATTGTCATATGTTTATAAAAGTAATCATGTTTACACATTTCATTTGTTTATGAATGTCTAACATTGATCTCTTTTCTAGATGTATACCTACACTTGATCTGTGTTTGCAAAGTGTGTGATGTGCAGGTTATCTCAACTGCAAGTTGGTGGATCTTGTTTGTTTCCTCCCTTCTAATCTTTGTTTGCAGATGCAGTCCCTTGGAATATTACAAACACAACCTTCAAAGCTTCGGATTTCAACCAAGATTTGCTTCATCTCTCTCTCAACTTAATTCAAATCAAATTTTCTGGTTACTGGTTACTTGCATTTGAAATATTTCTGATTTATATGCTCATATTATATTTCAAATAGATCAGAAATATTTTCATAAAGGATTGGTTTAGACAGTTGCAAAGCTTATATCTCTAACTGTTAGACTTTCCTTCATTTAGCATCTACTTTTCAAAAGGCTTGCAAGTAAAATCGTCATATCTCTTTTAAGTCTTGTTGGGTAGTTATAGTGCTGATATGAAAGATATATTTGGCTGTCCTAGAGCTTGAAATTTGTAGCCACTAAAGGGCTAGTAGAGATCCCAAGTAGACAAGCCCCATAGCTTGTTTTACTTGGTTATTTTTCGTCATTTTTACTTAGTTTTTAACTTAGAATTTTTTGGGTTTTTTAGGAGGTGTTCCAAAGACACTCTTAAAGTGTTTTTGGGCATCTTATACTAATCATTGCTTGCTGGTTTGCAGCAAAAGACGAACAGGTAGGAGGAAGTGCTGCCAAAATTTCGAGCATCCAGGCGATCCGGAAGACAAATTTCCATACTTTTTCAAAACCGATCAATTTTTCTATAATTTTGTAAGCCACCAAGTCACATTAAGTAGACTGGGGCACTTCTCTAAAATCATTGTAAACATTTTTAAACGAGAGCAAGTGGGCTAGCCAGCGTCCATACCCCATCCCCCCAGGGGTGGCCTGTGTCGTCTCATTTTCATGGCGTGAATGTTAGAGTAGTTTATTTCCTTGTTTTTCGGCATTAAATAAAATCAATTAGGATTAAAATAAACCTTGTTGGTCCGTTCCACTGGCGGGCCACAAGTTCACTCACAACCTAGTTTTTTCACATTTTTTACAAACTCATAACGCCCCCCCCCCCTTGTTTTCCCGAAGTAGGGTTTATGTATGAGGGCTTGCCCGAAATACGTGCCTGAAAAGAGACTCCTGGGGTTTTAACAAAGATAAAATTTGTGTTCTTAAAATTTTATAAAAAAATACCAAGGTCTTCTCCCGTATGCTCTGTGGCCAACTTGCAGCTTAGTCTGATCCAGTTGGTACACACCAGAAAGGAGTGGATGACTAGTAATAGGATTTAACACCACCCCAATAAAAAATCCTTTTTGTGAAAATCCGGCACAACACGCAATTTGTTGTCGTGGGCAAATTTCCCAGAAGGCTTGGGATAAAACTGGATAGCGACCTCTTGGAAACCGTTAGGCTTGCCCTCGTTGGTATAGCATCTGAACACCTCCTCGAGACTCCGATTCAGCCCAAAGCCTGAGAGGGAAGCCACGCTTCAAATTTCCGGACATGTTCCCCCGTACCTTGCGTATATCGGGAACCCACCTGCCTTAATAAAAAGATCACCATCACATAATTTTTTAAAATAAACCAAGAACATTCCACAACATTTACCTTTTCTGTTTATGCATTTGTTATTTGACTCCATAATAAGGCACTGGTCTTGTTGCAAATTTCATTTTATATTGTTGACTAGTATGCAGTTAAATGCTGATTATTCTAAATGGGAGTAAATGATAAATGATGTTTTTATTTGACAAATGTATGTGTTGTTTATTCTTGGTTACCAAAAATATTTCCTAACTCCTAGATTAGACGCCTTAGTTTCTTTTTATCTTTAGGGTCCACCCCCCTTGGCTTCGTTAGGAAAGCCTAGACGGAGGAGTCGAGTCCCAAGTGACAGCACTTGACTCTGACTTGCCCCCAAGGCCACACCAGCAGCTTGAAGACTTCTGCTGCGTTTTCCCAGGTGTGGAACCAGGCGGCAACATTTTGGCGCCGTTGCCGGGGATAAGTCTTTTTATTTTCGGAATACGACTTTTGAGTTTTCCTTTTTGTTTTTGCTTTGTTTGATGAATCTTTAGATTAGATTTTTAATTTTTCATCTGGCGACTCCACTAACCTTTTTTCCTTTTATAAATTTTCAAAGAAAAGCAAAAATAGAATTCTTTGTGAGATTATTTAATATGCATATTTTTATTCTCACATGGCGACTCCATTGAAGGGATAAAACCCTTGTTTCTCATACAGTTTGTTGAGACTGTTTGTGTGTAGATGAGCCTGATGCATTTCAGTAAAATCTATAAAGCTCACCTTTTGACAACTCCATTGATTTAGTACCATATTTGCTCCATGATTACTTCAGAATAACATTGCTTGATTCTTGATATGGATGATGAAAGAAAAGAGTATGGTATTCAGGTTTCCAGTGCATTTCCTCCCATCGACTTCTCACACATTCCGGGTTTCCCTAACTCTGAGCCATATCTCCCAATTGATGGATATGTTGAGGCTCCGATTTTTCATGGAAATGGTGATTCACCCGTATTTCACATCATATCTTTTGTTTCACTGTTGGGTGAGGTCAATATTTGTCACGAGGATAATAAGATGTTGATGTTTGCTAAGTCCCTAAAAGGAGATGCATGGAGGTGGTATTTTGGTCTTCCTAATGGATGCATTACCTCCCTAGCAAATTTCTTTGCTATGTTTTTCCAGAGATGGTATGATGGTGATGGTGATATGATAAGTGTCATGGACAGAACTTTCACATACCTAAGTAACTTGGCAAGGCTGGATGAGTCCATGATTTCCATTACTGAGCGGCCCATCCCAAGTGATCCTCTTGAAGAAGTTCATGAAGCTCCCTCGACTGAAGATTTTGTTGTAAACCATCCTCTTGTCAACATAACTGAAAATATAGAAGATATTGGGTGTTCCCAAACCTATAATGATGATGCTAGTACTTCAGATTCACCTCAGGAAGAAACCATTACAAAAGCCTCTAAAGAAACTTGTAATGAATTTTGTATGGTTTATGATGACACTCCTCCATTTTCTCCACATAATGGTGAAGTCTTGGACATCTTTACACCTTGTAATATCTTTCAAACCAAGCCTTCTGAGGATGAGTATCATGCTCATGAAAATTGTGAAAGTTGGTTTCCTTGTGATATCTTTGAAAGCACTCTTTTCGACGATGAGGATGGGCATGGCCAGGATTGTGATGCAATAGACAAAGACTCCCCTTTCATTTACAAGGATGGGTATGATGATTATTGGACGGATTTAGAAAAACCCATCTTTGATATATCAAGAGAGGGGAGTGTTGATTTTGAGACCTTGGGGAATCTTGACATGGAAGAGGAACATACAGATACTTCTCATGATCAATCAGGGCCATGCATAAGTATTAGTAATGAAGACTTGGATCAGCAGTATAACGAAGAGTTGGATAGGATGAAATCAGTGGAATGTCAGTTTCAACCTTCATCAACACATTCTGAGGTTCCTTATGATTTGGAGCAACTTGGGGCTTATACTTTCACAGAAATAAACTATCAGAAGAGCCCTTCGGACCAATATGATGAGGTAGTTGGTCTGCCTTATCATTCCGAGTTTTTTCTCAGCCCTATCCGGTCATGGGTAGAGGAGGCCTGCATGAGGACTTACCATTGGGGGAAGCACTTCAAAGATTTATCATATACCTATGATCTACCATCCAATCTTTCAATCCAGAATTATCATACAGGTTTGCATTTTCTAAACAAGGTACCCTTGTTTTGGCTGGTAACCAAACACAAGGTGAAAAGTTTTTACATTGATAAAGTGTTAAGATGGTTGCATTGGATTTATCATTTTACTTAGCATTTATTTTGTTATGCTTAGAGTAGGAAAATAAGCTCATCAAGTGAGCATTTACTTTCAACATTTCTTTTTCAATACTTTCCTTTTATGTACTTAGAATTTTTCATTAGTCGTTTTTTAGTTTTTGAATAATGCAACTTATGGTTCATTGGCTTCTTATAAGAACTTGTGCTACTGAAAGGTTTTCTTGTCAAGTTGAGATGTTTTTACAGGTCATAGAAACTGGAGATTCTGGTATTCTCGTATGCTCTCCTTTCATGAAGACCGAATCGAGCACACGTCCCGCAGTTGGAGCCAGATGTTACCAGCCAAGTTGTACTTAGTTGGATTATCAAGCGAGCG